>JALRMK010000029.1:0-488305 GCA_026119845.1 Pezicula carpinea
AGTAAGTATAGTTATATAAGTATATAGTAAATAGATAATTAGAATTTTCACTTACTTATATTATAATATAGTATAGAATATAGTGTATATAAAAGTTTAACTATTTTACTTAACTATATTATAATTAACAAGGAGGTGAGTTACGTGCTAATAGAGGTTAGTAGAACTTGTTACTAAACGTCGGCCGAATATCTATGGCTAACACGCGTTTTAGAATGTAGTATAGGAAAGGGTTCTACGTCGCCGTGTCAAGAAAACCTCATTTTAGTGGGGCAGAACTTTGGTAGTCTTCCGTCACATGAGGGAAACTGTCTTAAGCTGGAGTCATGTGATGACCCCTCCCCACGATAATGATCGAGCCACGTTATGTGCGCACTCGTACACATATCACCATATTCCCTCGATCTCGCAAAACACCTCGCCCCTAAAGCAGACCTCTTCGGTGCTAACCCAGCACTCTGACCAAACTGAAAATGGGACCCCGAGACAAAGAAGAAAAGAGTCTGATTGTTTTGGGACGGGATGGCGCCGGGAAGTCTACCACAATAGGCTGCATGCTCTTCAAAGTCAGCTCTCAATAGCTTCGGTATTCTTTGCCGTCAGTCAGTCACTAATGATAATCTAGTATGGGGGAATCGATATGATGACGATGGAGAGCTTTCAGCAAGAGGGAATTCGGACCTATGATCAGGCGGCCAGGAAATTAAAAGGCCTCGAAATTGCTCCGAATTTTCATACCCCAATTCATCACATCACTGTATTGGGTAGGTATGCATTGTTTGGCTTCTTTGTATCATGTTTTGACGAAAATATTAGACGTTAGTGATAGTCGAGCAGACTGTGCTATCTTTGTGCTCTCTGCAGATACCTCATTAGCAAGTGGGGAACTTGTAAAGGACATTTCTGATGCTGTTGGCCAAGCAAAACAGCTTATTATACTCATCAACAAGATGTAAGGCTTCACTCAGGCTTCCTTCGACTCTGCTGATAGATAATTCAGGGATGCAATTAATTGGTCTGAAGATGGATTCCAGAAGTTAGTTGGGCTCCTCGGCCACGACATAGAGAAGTATACAGTAGCCTAAGAGATCTCGAGTTCTTCCGTTCTAAATTCTCTATAGTGTTCCTGTCATTCCCATCTCGGCATTGAATGGTGACAATATAGTTGAGGAGTCACGTAAATGTCCTTGGTACAAAGGCTGGAAGAAGACTACTCAGAGTGGTACGACCGTCCTAGAGGCCCTCGATGTTTCACTGCAGTATTAGAAAGATCAGGAGAATTTAAGCGCTTGAATTCTGCAGTGCCTCAACGATGTCAGGGTATTGTGACGCATATGATAAAGGCGTTCGTCCACCATTGTCTTTGCTGTCAACCTCAATGCCTCTACATTTCAATAGCATCTGGACAATATCTAGATAACCATAGCCTGCAGCAAAAGAAAGAGCACTCCGCCCATTTTTGTCTTTTTTGTTCAGGTCCACTAGTCCGGAGTCAAGTAGTACTTGCACGGTTTTGGGAGCTTTAGTAAAGAGAGCCCAGGCGAGTGGTGTCCATCCATCTACATCCTCTTCATCAACTCCTTGTATATCATGCCTGATCAGATATTCAACCACGCTGTGATGATTTCCTGAACAAGCCCACGAAAGTGCATTGCGCCCGTCTTTGTCCTTCCTGGATACCTCAATGCGCTGGCTGCGCCGGAGGTAGGTAGTAATCTTTAAATGTCCATTTCCTGCCGCCCAAGACAATGCTGTTCGGCCATTTCGGTCGGCTTTATCGGCTTTGAGATGTTTCAGGTTCATGAGATGCCTTACAATCTCAAGCTCACCTGCTGCTGCGGCCCAAGAGAGGACATTTCGACCTGACTTATCCACATGATTCACAGAAACACGCTTGTCTGCAAGTAGGAGCTGGACCACCTCTAAACTCTGCCCACTCAGTGACCAAAACAGAGGTGTCGACTTGTCATTATCCGCTATATCTGGCTGGATCCGTCTGTGTCGGAGAAGTCGCCTAACAATTTCTACGTGACCGTTACCAGCAGCTATAGACAGAGGCGTACGACCGCCCCTGGCTGCATAATTGACTCGATAACCCTTTTCTTTGGAAATGAACCCCTCGTCCTCCAACAGACGCTTTACCACATCTACACGATTAGACTGGATTGCGGCAACCAGTGGACTCTTGCCATCAACGACATTCATATCAACATCTGCTCCAATGCGAAGAAGTAGATCTACAACGTCACGGTGTCCCATGTGGGATGCCCAGTATATACTGTATGTTAATATATATGGTTCAATAGGAAGCCCTCCTGAAAGAGCTTTCAAGGACGTTGAATGACCAAAGTAGCTCGCGGTGACTATTGGATTAAAATCTCTGGGACATGGCAAATTCAATTCAGCATATAGCCAGTAGAATTGAAGCCAATTTAACCCTGGGGATCTGGTGGCATCTGATAACAAAAGAATAGATTCTTGAAGCTCAAGAGTACTTTCCGAGTAGGCCGATCGGAAGTGTTCTGCCCAATACCTAGCTGAATAGTCAAATAATGTGTGCTTTTTAATAGTTTCACAAGCTTCCGCCTCAAGTGCTGCGGGATCCTCGAACAAGGTGTGCTCTCCTAGATCAAATGGCCCCCAGAGCTGTTCGACAGATTCAAGATCACTAGGCGATGTCGCTGGAGAAATCGGGGAGTCCTTGATGCTCGATGAATCCTGCAAGAAAATGTCCTTTTTAAAATCATCGAGCAACAAATATGACACACATGCCTCTACGAAGTGTAAATTTGCATTGCAGGGATCGATACCGTAGAGGGCTGATAGTGAGTTCTCTGTTTGAGTTGACAGATTTTGGAGGAATTCCTTGAGGGACTGGTGAACCAGATAGATTCGGCCATCCCAGATCCTAACAAGTGAACCTAACACACCCTCAATTGTCTCCCGAATATTAGGCTGCGCATCCTCATCCACAGCAGCCAAATTACAGTGGCTGGGTTGCACAGCCATTAAAAGTCGCATCTCCTCTAAGGTAAGGGGTCTTAAGCTTCCGACGAGGAAATGCAATAGCCTGGAAGCATGCACTTGATATCCAGTAGGGATGTCATAGAGAAAGTGTTCGTATGTAGCTGTCATATCCTGAGGCAGCTCATCGATAATAAGTTTGAAATCCTTCCGTGATGCCAAGTAGCTCTTTTCCAGAAGATCAAGCACAAGAGTGACCCACAGAAAGGTTCGATCCGCTTTAGAATACAAAACATTTTCGAGGTATGCGCTTGTATCAGGCTTACATTGAGTTCGCTTAGCGATACCTTCGACTTTCGTCTGTATTACCAGCTTTAGATCTTGTTCGACGTGATTCTGAGATGCATCAATTTGAAGGAGATTTGTTGTATATTGTCGCCCCAGTAGAGGCCGGCTTGTCACAAGAAACTTGATACAGGGAGCATTTGAACCGGGCGACCTTGACATGGCTATGAGATTATAAACGCTTTGCAGAAACCTCTTTCTTGTCGTTTCATCACATTCATCAATAGCGTCAACGATAACGCTAATAGGCCCTACTCGCTTGTCACCGGCAATAGCGATGAAGATCCTCCAGAGTGTGTTAAAATTCTGGTCGAACTGTGAGCCTTGGAGATCATATGCGGCCTTGACATGCTTGATCAAGAATCGGCGACGAATAAGGAGTTGGCTAATGAGGCTCCTGAGAATCGCTTTTCCATCCCTCTGTGTTTTAATCTTCTCGTCACAGAAGAAATAGCACAAAGTCGTGCGCAAGCTTGGAGAAGATTCACCTGCGTGTAGATATTCTAAAATGTATGCTGACAGAATTGTTTTTCCACTCCCGGGGTATCCAACTATCCATAGGAGGCAATTTTGTGTTTGTAAACTCCAGTCAATGTACTGCGGGTTTGATAGAATCCATTGGCAAGTACCCTCTACATGGCTGGGAAGCGAGGACTTGTACTCTGCTATATCTGATGTGTTTTGGGTCAGGAGTGTGGCGCACTTCCTCTCCACATCGTTGAAGGCTCGTATCTTTGTTCAGCTTCTTTGCATTATGATTGGGACCTGATGATTACATACAGTAGGCAGAAGAAGCTATTGTTGTCTGACTCGGAGACGCAGTCTTCAAGTCGGCATTTTCTCTGTTCCTTTCAAGTGCACCCTGTTCCCTCCTCTGCTGTATCTTAGATACGACAATTTGAATCTCTCCTAAGATCTGTTTATATCCTTCGTCGTCTTTGCTTGAAAATCGACACATAGACATGTGGTTCGCATTGATCGTTTGGGTTGGTTCGGTAGTAGTGATCGAAGAGGAGAAAGGTTCCACGACCTAGAAACAATGGTAGAAAATGGTAAGCTATAAATCCTTAAAAGTAGGTCTGTCACTGGACTGACCCTCTCATTTAGCTTTAGATAACTTATCCCTGTCACGCCTTTGGCTTCCTGAAATGTGAAAACCTGGAAATGGCGATCTTGCCGCTCGTAAAGCTTCATAAAGAGCTCATGAATAAACTCAAGTTCGCTGCTGTCGACATGGAGCGCCCGTATGTTCTGGTCTGTAGTATCGAATCCTGAAACAGAAACAATCTTTCTGACAACCTCAGCAATTCCAGCCTTGCTGCTACCGCGATGCGGTGTCCCAAGAAAGATTATAGCATCTGTGGATGCATAAATGTCGAGCAATTCGGGGTCCGCGTCAGCGGCGGCACGTCGAAAGACCTGTAAATGTATCAGCTGATGGTTTTTCTGGAAGTCGACAAATTCTGCCAATTATTGGATATAATTACATCTTTCACGATGATCCCTTTCACTTGTCAGTTTCCAGAGGTACAGTGTATAACTTGTGATGTAACTTGTGAAGCGACTTACCACCAAGAGAATGCGCTACGAATATGAGGCTTCTCCCTTGCTGTACAACACTTCAGTACGCAGATGAAAACTGCGGTGGAGGGACTCACGCAACTTAACCTGCGGACTTTCAACGCGCGTAGTAGGTTCCTAGCGTGTGCTGCTATATTGCTTTGGTTTGCGGCTCCACCAAAAAAGTGGGAGACCTTGGAATCGTAGCCCCATGTGAGAATGCGCGAGTTCACGCAATCCGCTGGCAGGAGATCCAGTGGCCAGTAGACCTCCTCTGGTTCAAGCTTTTGTACAAGCTTCGATGCCGCTTTGTGTTTTCGCGAGAACAATTTCTTGATTCCTCGGGATGAACTTCCAGGTGTTTCCCTCGCCTCTTGCAGTGCCAATGGCGAAACCTTCTCGCAGGTCCAAGTCTTTCGGGGGTGACCCTGCAATCCGTGAACGAAGACAATGCTGCAAAGGTAGTCAGATGATGATGATTGTTGAGGCTTATCAAAAGGTTGATATACTCTGTAATGGCGTCTGGGGGATCGTAAAGAATGGAAAACCCTATGTCGCTGATCCTAGCCTTGGGTTCGGATGATTCGCCGTCCTGATAACACGTCCTTATCAGCTCGTAGTTCACAAGATTTTAGGGAGGGTTGCCCAACATACCATGATGCGTTTACTAGTAGGTAACTAGTAACACATAGTAGTCGCGCGAAGACATTGTACAAGTGCTATGCACTTTACCGCAGCGGAGGCGTACAAGGCTTAGTCAGGGGTCGGGGATAGTAGCCGTGGGTTTCTTAAGCGCCAAGGTAGAAAGTAAGGTGGGGCTGGAATTTATCTCCCAACAAGTACGGAGTTTTTTCAGTATAGTGTTCAGGAGGAGAAGCCGAACCTGGCCTTTCTCAACGTCAGCAGCGTCTGGGAGCCGAATTTATTTTATCCTATTTCTGCTGATTTTAAGGTAGGTACGACATGCTGCTTGTCTTGTCGGGCAGATGGAAAAAATGGCATATTTGAAATAAGTGCTTATCCACAAGTACAACAAGAAAGATGGCAGGAGGTGGGAACAGTTATTATTACACTGGTGAATATTGGCTGGACTTATTAAGGCATTGACTGATCCGTTGATGCAAGACTAAAACTAGATTGCAACAAGGCTCTCAGTCACTAAAATCTGAGTCGTTTTGCGTGTACCAATTTGTTGTCCACAATGACCATACGCCTGGGCGATGATCATCCATACTATGCTCGGAATATGCTACGAACCATCAGCTTGAAAGGTACAAGTAAATCTCTTATGGGCGGAATGAGAAGTAGATTTTGTACACAACCCTATATTGATACACGATTATGCTTCCCAGTCCATGCAACTCATACACCCAGCCCCTTCTTTAACACTCTATTCCATGGCGACTACACCACCCAACTCCTTCAATGCAGCCATAATCTTCTCAGCCTCCTCCTTAGGTACACCCTCCTTCATCATCTTTGGCGCACTCTCAACGAACTTCTTGCTATCCACCAAACTCAAACCCAACATGCTCTTGATCTCCTTAATGATCTTTGGTTTGGCGCCGGCATCAAATGACATCAACTTCAGGTTGAAAAGTGTCTTCTCTTGCTGTGCAGGTGCTGCCTCTTCCTCCTCGACTGGTGCTGCAGCTGGGGCAGCAGGACCTGCTGCGAAACCTCCCATGGGCATGTCGGGGATGTTTAGTCGTGTCTAGAGGAGGTTATTGACAGCTTGCCATTGTTTGAGTGAAGTGAACACACCTTTAAACTTGCTACCAAATCAGCTGTCTCCAACAGAGTCAATTGACTGATCTGATCCACAATCCCTGAAACCTTGGTGCTTTCTGTAGAAGCCCATCGCCGCGACTGTGTTGATGTAGGATTTCTCCGCTGTGAGAGGGCAGCAGTGGAAACGCGAAGGGTGGAAGATGAGCGGAGAGATCGTACGCAGCCCCGAGCTGCTGATTGACAAGATAGCGACATGGTGGTGAGTGAAGAGGCTGATCGTTATTGTCACGGTGATGAATTGTAAAGTCGTGTTGACTGGAGCATTGATTTTCTGTCGGACCGGAATAATGTAACTGCGACAGCCCCATTTTAAAACTTATCGCCTTTGAAAATGTTCAGAGACCGATCTCAAGAAATGCGCAAATTGCAGAACGTCTTCTGCCACGACGCAGCATGGAAATCGACGATCAGATCGACGGGCAAACCGATGCCTCGCAGGATCCCAACTTATTCCTGGACCTGCCAGAAGAAATACTTGAAATAATACGCCTCAGACATACCCCGCAATTCCTAAGTTCTCTTGCTATCGCTACACTTAAACCGACATTAACGCTCCGACTTTTCACCCAATTCGATTATGTCTTTGCGGATACATGCGCACGATGGATTTCTGCCAGACCGGTAGGAGAAGTTGATATCATTCCTGCATTTGCAAGAATACTGCCTCTTGCGCCTCACCTCTCTACCTACGTCAATGCACTCCTCTCGAACTCGACCAGCGCCCACGGCAGCCCGCAGACTCCTCAAATACAATGTTTAGGAAATGAGGGTAAATCAGATTTGTCTGACTCACAGACACAACGAATGCTCCTTGCAGCTTTCCGACTTATTAATTTCGACAGGAAAAGCTTCACCCACACTATTTCAGCCGCGAGGATTCAAACACTACTTCAGCATGGAGATACTGCTGTGCGGTACCTGGCTGTCAGGGTATTTTGTCAGATACTATCCGCCTCAGATTCGAAGTTGGAGGCCATGATAGAGCAACACGTCGGCAAAAACGAAGCTATTATGGGAGACTATGATGGGGAGCTGGTCGACTATGGATTCTTGAGTCTTTATGAGGAGAAGCGGTTGAAAAATGCTCATGCTTTGAGATCAAGATGGAGAAAAGAACCCATGGCTGGTCTGCAAGAATTGAACTTGGAGGATCTTTCCCCATTGGTTGTACGATATTCAAGCATGTTGATTCCACGACCCTTAAGCGCTCCAACACGAATCTCAACTCTTATTCCAACTACTACAACAAAATCCAACATGGAAACTTTTGCGCAGTCACTTCTCTGCTCGTCTCCGATTTTACTCCACGGCCTTGCAGGTTGCGGAAAGACCTCGCTTGTAAACGACTTCGCTCGTGAGCTTGGCGTCGACACGAACATGGTTACTCTACACTTGAATGAGCAAACGGACGCTAAAATGCTTATCGGGATGTATGCTACAGGCCCAATTCCCGGATCTTTCACATGGCGAGCAGGCGTCCTGACAACCGCTGTAAAAGAAGGTCGATGGGTTTTCATCGAAGATCTTGATCGAGCTCCCAATGAGGTCATAAGCGTCGTACTACCTCTTATTGAGCGAGGAGAGCTGCTTATTCCCAGTCGCGGAGAAACGATAAAAGCCGCAGGGGGTTTTAAGCTGATTGCAAGCATTCGAACCTCCTTGAATGTAAACGGCCAGGAAAATCCTCCAGCGGTGCATATGCTTGGTGCTCGCTATTGGCAACGAGTTCCTGTTCATATGCCCTCTGAAGACGAATTCCACGAAATCATAGCCGGCACGCATCCGATCCTCCATAAGTTTCTCCCTATAATCATGACAGTCTATAGAAGATTGTACGAACTGTCTCACCAAGGATCTTTTGCATCCCAGAGCCGCACCTCTCTTGGCCGTCCCATCAGTCCTCGCGATCTCCTGAAATGGTGTCGGAGACTTGAAGCTGTGCTAGTTGCAGCCGGTTCAGTAACTGGAAGTGAGGCCATTGACGAATCAATTGAGTACAAGATGTTCATGGAAGCTGCCGATTGCTTTGCAAGCAGTTTACAAACTGCTGATTCTCGAAGCACAATCATTTCCAGCATTGCAGAGAATATGAATATTGATCCGCAAAAACGGGATTATCTCATCACCGGTTACGTCCCAGAATACAAGGAGGCTGAGAGCAGTTTGACAATTGGTAGAGTTCGCCTGCCAAAAAAGAGAGCTACCCGTGTTACAAAATCAGTAAAGAAGTCACGGCCGTTTGCAAATACGGATCATGCCAAGAGATTACTCGAGCAAGTCGGTGTTGCTGTAAAGATGTCTGAGCCAGTTCTGCTAGTAGGCGAGACTGGAATCGGCAAAACAACCGTCGTGCAGCGACTTGCAGATACGCTTGGCTATAATCTTACAGCTGTGAACCTGTCACAGCAGAGTGAGGTTGGTGATCTTTTGGGCGGCTTCAAACCGATCAATGTACGAAGCCTAGCAATTCCTCTCAAAGATGAATTCGAGGACTTATTCTCCTCTACTGGCATATCCGCGACTACGAACCAGAAGTACCTTGAGCGGCTTGGCAGGTGCGTTGCAAAGAACCAGTGGAGTAAGGCTTCTCGACTTTGGCGTGAGGCTCCAAAGATCTTTGACGGCATTATGGCTGAGTTGGCCAAAAAGGAGGCAATGACGAAAACTGCGGCCACTTCTGAGCAGGCCCCCAAGAGGAGGAAGACAGAATCCAGACTGCAAAGCCTGCTCCAGCTGAAGCCAAGATGGGAGAGATTTTCGGAGAAGTTAGATCAGTTCGACATCCAACTTTCTGGTGGTTCGAAAGGATTCGCGTTCACATTTATTGAGGGCAATATTGTAAAGGCAGCCCGCAATGGTGATTGGGTCTTACTTGACGAGATTAATCTAGCCTCACCGGATACCCTAGAAAGTATTGCAGATCTTCTGCACAGCGGATCTGGTACTTCACCATCCATTTTGCTCTCCGAAACAGGCGAAATCGAGCGTGTGCAAGCTCATCCCAACTTCAGAATTTTCGGTGCCATGAATCCTGCTACGGATGTTGGAAAGAGAGACTTACCTATGGGACTTCGGTCGAGATTCACGGAGATCTATGTAGAGAGCCCGGACACAAACTTGAATGATCTTCTTTGCGTCATAAGAGCATATCTAAAAGGAACCAGCAGTAACGATAAGCAAGCTTCTGCCAACGTTGCCAGCCTGTATATGGATACGAAGCAACGAGCTAACGAGAAGCGCCTGGTTGATGGAGCCGGCCAAGTACCCCATTTCAGTCTCCGGACGTTGACTCGTGTCCTGTCCTACGTAACAGAAATCTCCCCTTCATATGGCTTACGGAGAGCCTTGTATGAAGGATTTGCTATGGGATTTCTTACCTTACTGGATCGAGATTCCGAGAAGATGCTAATGCCTCTTATTAATCACCATCTTCTCGATGGTCACGGTAACCCACAAGCGCTTTTAGCACAAACTCCAAAGTACCCCCAGGACGGAAAGTCTTATGTGCGATTCGTCAACACAAAGAAGGATCGCCAATACTGGATGCTCCAGGGCTCAGAAACTCCACAAGAGCAGCCGCACTATATTATCACGCCCTTCGTTGAGCGTAATATGCTGAATCTGGTTCGTGCAACATCAACACGGCGTTTTCCTGTACTCGTCCAAGGTCCAACCTCATCTGGTAAAACCAGTATGATAGAGTATCTAGCCAAACTGAGTGGCAACAAGTTTGTAAGAATCAATAACCACGAGCATACTGACTTGCAGGAATACTTGGGTACATATATTTCTGGCTCTGACGGACAGCTGCGTTTTCAAGAGGGTTTACTTGTTCAAGCTTTACGACAAGGCCATTGGATTGTACTTGACGAACTGAATTTGGCGCCAACTGATGTTCTCGAAGCCCTCAATCGACTTCTGGATGACAACCGTGAACTCCTCATTCCTGAAACCCAGGAGATCGTTCGACCACATGAAAACTTCATGTTATTTGCAACCCAAAATCCACCTGGAATGTATGGTGGCAGAAAGACTTTGTCACGCGCTTTCCGAAATAGATTCCTTGAGCTGCATTTCGACGATATCCCGGAGGAAGAACTGCATACTATCTTAGAGAGGCGAAGTCAGAAAGTAGCACCTTCTGACTGCAAAAGAATTGTCAACGTCTACAAAGAGCTTTCCAGACTACGACAATCAAATAGACTGTTCGAACAGAAAGACAGCTTTGCAACTTTAAGAGATCTATTCCGATGGGCACTCAGAGATGCCGATACTAGAGAACAACTTGCTACTAACGGGTACATGCTTCTGGCTGAGCGTGTTCGGAATGCAGAAGAACGAAAGGCTGTTAAAGAAATTATTGAACGTGTCTTCAAAGTCATGGTCAACCCGGGCGTACTATATGACGCCAGCCTATCGCCAGAGATCAAGGAATATGATGCTACTTCGAATAAACAAGGAGTTGTTTGGACCCAGGCTATGCGAAGACTCTACGTTCTTGTCTCCCATGCTTTGCGAAACAACGAGCCTGTATTACTGGTCGGAGAAACTGGCTGTGGAAAGACAACAGTATGTCAAATGCTGGCAGAGGCATTAAAGAAAGAATTGCACATTGTCAACGCCCATCAGAACACGGAAACTGGAGACCTGATCGGTGCCCAGCGTCCTGTTCGCAACCGTACCGCAATTCTCGAACAGCTCAAGAAGGATCTAAGTGAACTTCTTGGAGGTAGGTCCAGTCAACTGGATGAACTTGTAAAGTATTACCAAACCATACCAACCACCGAGCTTGCCCGCTTCCCTTCAGAATCACTTGAACGTGTTCAATTGAATATCGTCAAAGCGAAGGCATTGTTTGAATGGTCCGACGGCAGTTTAGTACAAGCTATGAAGGAGGGGCAATTCTTCTTGCTTGATGAGATATCGCTGGCAGATGATTCAGTCCTTGAAAGATTGAATTCTGTCTTGGAATCTCAACGTACACTTTTGCTGGCTGAAAAGGGCGTCGAGGACTCTTTTGTCCAGGCAGCAAATGGATTCCAATTCTTTGCTACAATGAATCCTGGTGGAGATTACGGCAAGCGAGAGCTATCTCCTGCTTTGAGGAATCGCTTTACAGAGATCTGGGTCCCCTCGCTCTCCGAACATGAGGATGTGCTGCAGATAGTAGACGCAAAATTGGTGCTAAGGTTAAAGCCATTTGCCAAAGCCATGGTAAACTTTGCCGAGTGGTTCGGCCAAACCTATCGCTCAACAGCCTCTACATCAATCTCTGTTCGTGATGTGCTTGCCTGGGTCAAATTTATGAACGGCTGCCAAACATCTGATCCATATTTCGCGGTGCTTCATGGCGCTGCTATGGTGTATATTGATACACTGGGTGCAAACCCCGCCGCTCTTCTTGCTATCAACCCTGAAAGTATAGATGAAGAGCGGGCAAAGTGCCTGAAACATCTAAGTGATCTACTTAATCACGATCTTAGCGCCATTTATACCAAGCCCATCAATTTACTCAACCAAGAGCAAAGTCTCACCATGGGCGAGTTTTCCATCCTTAAACAAGCTGGCTCTGATGTCGACGCTGGTTTCGCTTTTGAAGCTCCAACGACAAAGCTCAACGCAATGAGAGTTATTCGCGCGCTCCAAGTACAAAAGCCCATACTAATCGAAGGTAACCCGGGTGTTGGTAAAACAACATTGATTGCAGCACTGGCACGAGCATGTGGAAAGCCTCTCACTCGAATTAACCTCTCTGAGCAGACAGATCTGATGGATCTCTTCGGATCAGACGTCCCCGTCGAGGGCGCTGAGGCTGGTCATTTTGCATGGCGCGATGCACCTTTCCTCCAAGCTATGCAGAATGGTGATTGGGTTCTCCTCGACGAGATGAATTTAGCATCGCAATCTGTGCTGGAAGGTCTGAATGCCTGCCTTGATCATCGCGGTGAAGTCTACATATCAGAACTGGATCAGACTTTCAAGCGCCACCCCAATTTCTCAGTGTTCGCTGCGCAGAACCCCCATCATCAAGGTGGCGGCAGAAAGGGTTTACCAAGTTCTTTCGTCAATCGGTTCACAGTTGTGTACGCTGATGTGTTTAGAAATGAAGATCTCAATCTGATCTGCAAGCACAACTTCCCTGGTATGGCTGAACCACTTATCCATGCTGTGATCAGCTTTGTATCTCAATTAGAGCACGAGATTGTTCATAGACGGAGGTTCGGATCTCAAGGTGGCCCATGGGAGTTTAACCTAAGAGATATTCTCCGCTGGCTAACACTGCTCGACTCATCCGCTCCTTTCCTTGAGGCACGCACACCCGCAGACTTTTTAAATTTGATTTTCCGACAACGCTTCAGGACTATCAAGGATCGCCAAGACGTTGATGAGATATTCGCACGAGTTTTTGGCTCTCAACCTCCATCCCGACATTTCTTTCATAACCTGAGTCCAATTACTTATCAAGTAGGATTGGGCTACATGCAAAGAGATACTCTTATGCAGCGTTTGCCATTCCCAAATATTGATCCTGCCTGTCGTCTACCAGAGATCGAGTCTGTCATGATTTGCATTCAGCAAAACTTGCCCTGCATCTTGGTAGGATCATCCGGGTCCGGCAAGACCTCCCTTATACATCATATCGCAGCCATGAGTGGAAAGCCACTTGTTGTTTTCCCTCTCAACGCTGATATCGATACAATGGATCTGGTTGGAGGCTTTGAGCAGGTCGATCCTCAAAGAGCTGCCAGCACTTTCCTTGAAGAGCTCGGTAGTTTCCTGAACACTCGTGTCCTAGGATCCCTACCAGCTGAGGTGCCCCAAGAAGCAGTCCGCCTCCTTGAAATGCTAGAAAGCAGTGATCGATCCACAAAAGCTTACTTCGCAGACCTAAGTACTCATCTCCGAGCACTTTTTATTAAATCATCTTTAATAGAAGTCGAGCATTTTGCCAACACATGCCAAAGCTTTGCCAACAGTCCAATGTCATTAGAAAATGCTCGCTTTGAATGGGTAGATGGAGTTCTTATCAAAGCTTTGGAACAAGGAAAGTGGCTTGTCCTTGATAATGCTAACCTCTGTAGTGCTTCCGTCTTGGATAGACTGAACTCTCTTCTCGAGCCAAATGGCTTCCTCAGCATCAATGAACATTGTGGTCGAGATGGAGAGCCGAAGATTGTGAGGCCGCACCCTGACTTTAGGATTTTTTTGACCATGGACGCCCGTTTTGGCGAGCTATCTAGAGCTATGCGAAATCGAGCCATTGAACTTTTCCTTGAGCCTTTGGAGTTAAACAATCAACTTGGTAGAGATAACCTAGCAATTATCAAGCCCGAAGCATCAGTACAAAGATATCGACTCCTGTCCGAAGTACTTGATGCCAAAAAAGACAACTCAGACCAGTCACTTCTTTTAGAATGTATTGCGATAGACAACTTATCTTGGTCTGATCTTCCAGGGTTACTGAGATTTGGTCAAGCCATGCTCAGAGATCAAGCATCATCCGATTTTGCTACGAGATTTTTCAGCATATGTCAAGCATACATGCAGATCATTCAATCAGAAAAGACTCGGAAATTTATGAATATTATTGGAGGCATGTTGGATGTGTTTGTTCAGAACTACGGTCTGCCTGAAGGCTTCAAAGACGCACAGGTTAGTGACTGTGCCGTCCTTTTCATAAAGTTGCAATGTACTGATAACATATATAAAACATAGATTATCCACCCTTTACAAAACTCACCACTGGTTCCGCAGCTCCCTACCCCACGCACTTTCAATCTTGCCCAGAGTTGTTGGCTTGCAGCTTGCTTCGATCTCCAGCTTATCTTCTCTGCGGCTGATGAAGCAATGTGGCTTCAATCCAAGGAAGTTACAACGCGAAAGGTCTCCGAGATGAATCGGTTTCAGCGGTCTCTTGTTAGGAACAGAGTGCCAGCTGTTGCAAAAGATTCCACAGTGCAAGTTGCAGAATTCTTGGGAGACACAATCAATACCTTGAGAGATTATGTGAACGCCAACTGCGAATTTCTACATCACTACAAGGTAATCTTCATCCATGCGTCGTTATAGTTGCTCCAGCTAATCAATTATCTTAGTACGAAGAAAAGGTTCTAAAGTCATTTGTTCAGTATTGGTGGAACACGTGGGCATTGGCGACAAAGAGCAATTTTGAAGAAGCCACATTCCATGCTCACCTTGCTATAGGAGCGGACATGATCGCTCGATTCGAGAAGACTAAACCCATGGAGATGGTTACACCAAGTGCACTTATCAATGCCTTCTCAAGGCGTCTTCGAGAAAGTTTTGAATCCGGATTCAAGTTGTCGACCGGCCTTAGTATGGAGATTCTATGGAAGTCACTTCGCCCTATCGTTATCTCGAAATCGCAGGTCGTCGCAACACTCGCTGAGATGGAAAAGCTCGCTGTTCGTTTTGATGCACTGAGATGGAATGCCCCAATCTCTATTGCAGAACTCGGGAGCATCGTAACCTCATTTGTTAAGGCATATCATCTTGTCCTTACGTCAGACGTCGACGGTGCAAGCCTCGTGCGGATGCTTGGAGACGAACTTGAGAAATTAGAAGCTATAAATACTGCCGACGTTGAACGAGTAAAGCCTTTCTTTTCCGCTCAATTCGAGGCTTTGAGACAATACCGGACTTTGGATCTGATGCGGTTGGTTACGTTAAGCACTACTCCAATGGACACGGACACAATCGTCCTATCTGATCTTCCAACTACGTCTGAAATGGAGCTCAGTAGCTCAAGTAGTACCTCACTGCCATTGCAGAGAATTGATTATCTGTTGGGTAACGGGGAGGGGCTAGAGCCCATTAGGGGTACTTTCTCAACTGGCTTACTCCATCAATTGAACGCGACAGGTGAAGTCAATCTCAGGTCTCTCAAACTTCTCGAATCAGAATTACCAATTCTTGGGGAGAAGATAGCATTATCAAGTGCTACATTATCTCGAGATCAACACCAGGAACTCAACTCAGTCTTATCGTACTTGATCATAGACATGGTCACCGCACACGGCGAAACCATTGGAAGTGCATGTAAAGCGTGGTTGCAGTCGATCGGGGATTCACTTCTGCCTGACATGTCTGCCGTCGATTTTGCAGATTTCAGCCAGCCGGTATCTTTGTTGGCCAATGCAGCAATCTCTGACGTAGTTCCAGAGCATCTCCAAAATGTCCTGAAAAACAATTTCAGTATAGCGAAAATTGCCATAGCGGCTTCAAAGGAACAACCTGACAACCAAATGCAATATTCAGCTCTTGCTTGGATTTATTTTGCTACCGGCTGTATTACATTGTTTGTTCCCGATAGGGCATTTGATCCAGACAAGCGACAGCGTCTTGAGCGTCAACGCCACCAGAGCACACGAGAGGCTCTTGAGAGCAAGCTCATAGCACTCAGACAATTTGAAGTCCAGTTCAGTGGGCAAGATTCGAACCTTCGTTGCGAACAAATTCAACGCGAGATTGAAGGGTTGGGAGAGCCTCCTGAAGACATCCAAGAGATCTATCGTCCTGAACATTCCGAATTGAACCAGTTGCAGGGCGAGTTCAAGAATCTTCTCAAAACAATTCTTGGGTCATCTCCACATCAGATAGTTCTAAGCTATTTCGCTAAGGGGGCTAGGGATGATAGCGGAAGTAGTTTGCAGGAGATAAAACTTCTACAAAATAACGTCTCTCAAATTATCCGCCGACTATCAGAGAGATACCAAGCGTACAACGACCTGACAACGCCAATCATTAGCATGCTTCGCTGCTTGAAAATCGGTCTCTCCATGGCAACCATGGTGTCTACACCGACGTCAGAGGATAATTCAAGCTTCAACAAAATGACTCCCTTCCTGGGCGGCATATATTACCACATTGACAAATTCGTGTCTACGCAACCCATGGAATATCTCGCGAGAATTGCGACAACAGCTGCTGTGGAAGATCTTCACTCGGCTAAGCCTCAACTCAGACAATCAATCTTCAGATCATGCCACTCCTGCTACGAAAACTGGAAAAAGAAGCAAGAGTCCGACCGCACGGAGGCTGAGTCCAAGACTGGACTGTATCGTTTCAGGGGTAGTGCAGAAGACGAGGAAGAAGACAATCAGGAAGAGTTTAACGAGCTATTTCCTACATATGATGAGGATCATTCACAATCAGAAAAGGGCACGTCAACTATTCATACAGTCAGAGACACTACGATCCTTCTTGCGAATGTTCATGCTGAAATCTTCCTGGGTGGTAAATCAGCACCAGAGAGCATTCTGGGTCTTATGCGTCAAATCTCTACGCATCTTGGTACCAGCTATGAGAAGAATGCTCAAGTTAACCATGGCGACATGACCAGCGCTGTTCTTCCAGGTGCCCTGTTGCTTATAGATGATCAAGTCCGAGCTTTGAGTCCTGGAGCAGCGGTACCCGATACATATAATTTCTACACCGACGCAAACCTTCCTGAGACTCGCAAACTTGTCACTTTGGTACATCAGATCCAAGCTCGGTTCCGAGAGCTACAAGCTGTTGATGAAATTGGTCATATGCAGCCTCTCGAAGATGTCCTTGTATCCTGTCAGGAGTTACTACAGTTCCGTCACACTGAACCGCTTGCCAAGATAATCACGAAGGTTGAGAAGATCCATGTCTTTATGCATGAATGGCAATTTGGTGGATGGGCAAGCCGCGCCAACTCTGCTCTGACTCAGTATGACAACCTTACAGCCACAATTGTTAATTGGAGACGACTTGAATTATCAACTTGGGCAAACTTGTTTGACATGGAGACCAAGAAATGCGACGATGATGCAAGAGCGTGGTGGTTCCTGGCTTACGAAATGATTATTCAAGCCTCGCTGCAGAAAGCCGAATCGGCTGAGGATCTGAAGAGCTATACTCAGCAGCTGCTAAAGGTTCTTGAAAGTTATTTCTCTACGACAATAGTAGGGCAATATGTGCAGCAGCTTCGACTTCTCAAGCAACTACAAAAGCATCTTGAGCTCCTCGTGCTGGATTACCCACAATTATTGATCATTCACGGGGCTTTGGCAAATTTTATTGCTCTTTATGCTCGCTACGAAAAGCCAGTCAATGAATCTATTAAGAGGGGCCGCGCATCCTTGGAGAAAGCTATGAAGGATGTGTTACTTCTTGCAAGCTGGAAGGACACTAACATTGTGGCTCTGAGAGATAGTGCTAAGAGATCTCATCATAAGCTGTTCAAGATCGTTCGAAAATTCAGGGCTTTGCTTGGGCAACCAATGGAAATGGTTCTCAAGCAGGGCTTACCCGATGATACGGCAGTAGAGACAGATCTTTCGACTTATGTGATCCCCGCACAAATGCCAACTGTTGATGAAACTGCTTTGGCGTTGTGTGCAGAATCTATTCCGGGTTGGACTAGAAAGGTTGAGGATAACAAGAGATTCAAGAACGTTTCTAACACGGTCAAAATGATGGCGAAAACAAGCAAAGGGCCAGATTCTGCTATTGACGGGGCCAAATACCTTGATTCGTTTCTCTCAAACATCATCACATCCACGGCAGAACTACAAAAAGCAACACCTTCAATTCTCACTGATGACAACAAGGATACAGTCAAGCACCTCAAATCAAGGAAGAGAAAAATATTTGCTGATACCCTGAAAGAACTCCGCCAGATGGGTATCAAATACAATCTCGGTATCAATACTCTCGCGAAGCAAGAATCTCTTTCTGTCGTCCTCACAAGCGCAGAGAATATGATACTGAGTCATGGAATTGATGGCCGTGGTATTGAATACTACTTCCACAAGACGCTCGATCTTATACCCCGTGCTAGAGAGGCTTCTCGTCAGCATTCTGATGATCTGAGCAGTGCTGAAATTGCTAGAAGCAAAGGCTTTGTCGAAGGCCTACTTCAGATTGTCTTAGCACAACACAACAGTCTTTCCGGAATGCAAACGAAAATAGCAAAGCTAGAATCTACTTTGATAATAGCAAAGGCTTTATGGGCTCCAGGGGCTTACGACATCAAGATGCACAAGGAGTTGTCGAGCCATGTCAAGGTTCTACAATGGCTTCCAAATATCTTGAGCGTTGCGCTAGATCTGATCAAGATTCATATGAAGTTCAGCAAGCTAGATTCACAGGATATTCATGACAGCCTGTCTTTGTGGAGTGATATCTTCTCAGGTCTTCGGAGACGATGGGATGCATTACCCAAGCTGCCAGGTTGGGTCACCTCAACTAACCATCAAGAAATTGAGGCAGCCATTGAAGACGGCATTGCGAATCTGACCCAAGAACTGATGGAAACTATCGCGCGCCGACCAGATCTAGAGTTTATCCTCTCTCAAATCTCTCTTTGGTCTCAGGTTGGCAGCTTCCCGAACGGTGCAATGTCTTATAGCACTCTCTTGACCATAGACAACGAGCTCTCCACCCTCTTCGATACTGCGCTTGTTGCTGTAGAGAATCACAAGAAAGCTATTGCTGCTCTCTCGAATTCTGAGGAGGACCCAAGTTGGCTTATAAAGAACCGCGATGCTCTCGCAAGCAGCATCAAAGCCTTAGGTTGTGATAAAGTTACCACACAACTTCAGTCTGCGATGAATGAGATCACAGGCCTCAACCTTGACGATATCAATCAGAGCAGAGCTGTAGGTGCCCTGTTTGCATCTGTGCTTCCTGTCTTGGAACAGTACTCCCACATACTTCAGCAAACGGTGGCCAAGTATGGGCAACTACATCGTGCAGTTTGTAAGACTGCCTACGTCCTGACCAAAACCTACACCCAAATTGCGTCGCAAGGATTCTGTACTCCATCGGAGAAGTCAGATGACCAAGATGGGAAAACAGAGAAGCTTGAAGGGGGCACAGGTCTGGGCGATGGAGAAGGTGCTGAGGATATCAGTAAAGATCTCCAGGACGACGAGGACCTGGATGAGTTGGCACAAGAAGCAAACAAGGGGGATAAAGAGGAAATTGAGGACGAGAAAGATGCTGTCGATATGGCTGACGGCGATATGGAAGGAGAAATGGGAGATGCTGGAGAGAAAGAGGAAAGCGAGGATGGTTCTGATGGCGATGAAGAAAGTGGAGATGAGATGGATGAAGAAGCTGGCGATGTCGATGATCTCGATCCCACTGCTGTGGATGAGAAGATGTGGGATGGTGATGGAGAACAGGCGGAGAAAGATCAGGAGGGTGATGACTCCAAGGGCAAAGCGAGCAAAGATGAACAAGTTGCTGCTCAAGATAACAACAGCAAGGAGGATCCCGAAGGAGACGAAGGAGAGGAGGAGGAGACAGCTGGTGCTGAACAGGGCGAAGAGGTGCAACAAGATGAGATCGAGAAGCACGATCCTCATGCTCAGGAAGGCGATGCTCTTGATTTACCTGAAGACATGGACTTGGATGGCGAGGACGATGGCAAGGAGATGTCAGATGATGGAGAGATGGATGATCTCTCAGATGTTGAAGAAGATGGCAAAGAAGAGGAAGAGTTAGCGAACGATGCCAAGAACGAGCTCGAAGGCGACAATGCAGACATCCAAGAAGATCAGGAAACAGTTTCTGAAATGGATGTGGTCGATCTAGATGAAGAGCAAGAAGGAGAAGGCGAAAAGACAGAGGACGCTGGCGAGAAAGCTGAAGATAATCCTGAAGATCAGCAATCAGAAGAGCAGGAAGGACTTCTGCGTGATCGGAACGACGATGCCATTGCAGATACGGATAATGCTGCCCCGAGCGATGTCCAAGGTGTGGGCGAGGACCAAGATGATAAATCAGCTCAAGACAACAATGATACTTCAACTAAAGCACAACGTGAGGATGGTGGCAAGGGCGGAGACTCATCCGAGCAGAAAGAAGCTGCAGCTGAAAATGGAGAGAAGGGTAGACAAGCCAATGGCGATGCGCCTCAAGATGCCCAAGATGAGACTCAGGATAGCAGCAATGCTAAACCATTCAAGAAACTAGGCGACGCTCTCGAAAGCTGGCATCGACAACAAATTCAAATCCGAGATCCAGCTGAGCAGAAAGAACAAGGCCAAGACCAGAACTATGACATAAATGCCGATGCGTCCGAGTTTCAGCACTTGCAAGACGAGGATGCTCAAGCAGATACACAAGCTTTGGGTACTGCGACTGAGGAACAAGCACACGCTCTTGACGAATCAATGGCTGTTGATACCGAAACCAAAGATATGCCGGAGACCTTCCAGCCCGATGAGGTTAAAGAGGATGATGTTAATGATGATAAAATGGACATCGATGAGCCTGCGAATGAAGCAGAGCAAGAGCCGTCGAATGCTTACGAAGGACGTGCTGGAGCGATGATCAAACAGGCCAACGACAATCGCGTCCAAATTCAAGAAGAATTCCACGGACGAAAGCAGCAAGACATGCAGGAAAAAGTCGAGGAAGTTGACAACCAGCTTTCAACGACGCACCTGGACTCAACAGACCTCATAATCTCCCGTACCGCGGCAGAAGCTCGTGAACAATGGACTCACTACGAAGCCCTAACCCGAGACCTTTCCCTGTCTCTCACTGAACAACTTCGCCTCATTCTCGCACCCACTCTCGCGACCAAGATGCGCGGTGACTTCCGCACCGGTAAGCGTCTGAATATCAAGCGCATCATCCCATATATCGCTTCCTCTTACAAGCGTGACAAGATCTGGATGCGACGTAGTGTTCCCTCAAAGCGCAGTTATCAGATCATGTTAGCTGTCGATGACAGCAAGTCCATGGGTGAATCTGGTAGCGGCTCTCTCGCCTTTGAGACACTCGTAATGATTTCAAAGTCGCTCAGCATGCTCGAAGTTGGCGAGATCTGCGTTGTGGGTTTCGGAGAAACAGTCAAGGTGGCACACGACTTTGACACGCCCTTCAGTTCTGATGCTGGACCAAGAGTTTTCCAGAATTTTGGCTTCGAACAAAAGAGCACAGACGTCACAAAGTTGGTCCGAGAAAGCATCGAACTTTTCCGCACAGCTCGTTCCAAGGCCAGCGGTTCACCAGTCGATCTTTGGCAGATGCAGCTTATCATTTCAGATGGAGTCTGCAATTCCTCCGAGCACGAACCTATCCGTCACTTGCTTCGCGAGGCACTAGAAGAGAGAATCATGATGGTATTTGTTATTGTCGATGATGTCAAAGGCAAGAAGAAGGGAGAGAGCGTCATGGATTTGCAGGAGGCAAAGTTCGTGAAAGATCCCTTGACTGGCCAGAGCAGTGTGAAGATTGAGAGATACCTTGATACTTTCCCATTTCAATACTACTTGGTTGTTAGCGATGTTAGGGAGCTGCCAGGCGTGTTGGCGACTTTGCTTAGGCAGTGGTTTTCAGAGGTTGTTGATTCGAGTAATTAGGTGCATATAAGATCTGGGGTTTATGAGGTTTTTGTCTGCTGGCTGCGGCATTGTATGGAGTTTAAATAGAGTGTGATATTAAAAGCATATTTTCATAGACTTCTTTGTCATGACCGTGACACTAATGGATGGAAGGACGAGGAAAAACCTTACGTCGAAAAGACAAATCCTACTTTGATTCTAAGGCATATCATTCAGTATATTTGTAGTCCTACCTGGCCTTGTATTCGCGTTACAAAAGATATTTCAGGTGCAGAATTCCATCAAAGACTGTTCACCCACCTCCCTACTGACCCTTCTACTTCAAATAATCGGCAACTCGACTATGTCAATGGCTACTGGGTAAATTGAAACTTCAACAGCGAACAAGGATGTAGGATCTCAAACTCGCAATTTCTTTTTGGTTTTCAGTGTGTTTTGATGCCCAAGGAGCTTCGAAATTGGTTAAGCGACAATAAATCTAGTAGATTGAGCAACCGTCTCGGCCCAAGGTCTTGCAAGCGGCTCGGCAATTTTCATTTTTGTGGCCAAACTTTGTACATCTCCACCAATGATGTGAGAAGTTGCACGCTGAAGTTTGGTATGCGCTTGAAGGTTTGAAGCGAAGTATGCAAAATATTAACTCCATTCCCAGCATGTGTTTCTAGGTTGAAATGATGGGAAGGCCGAGTAACACAATGTGGGAAAATAACAATGCGACGATATCATACCCAAATAAACAACACTGGTTGCCAGGACATATGAGCAACAGCTTTTTTGGCAGTAGTTGAAAATTCACAATTTTGACTTCACAAAACACTTACATCTCTTCGTCTCCTTGCCCTTCCGAGACAACCAGCTAGCATGGGCATACTTATCTCAAAAGCTTCTGCTTATCAAAAATCAGCCTCACTCCCTGATTCCGAACGAAAGACTTACCACTGGGCAACATAGGCCGACGCGAACACAGAAAATCCATAAGTACAATAGTCACAAAATCCGAAGCAACCCAAAAACCGAAGACATGAAACTTTCGAGGAAGTATTCCCACTGAAATGGAGACTGGGTCCGAGATATATCATGCGCCCGAAGGAACGAGTTTTAGAAGCCAGTAAGCTTTTCTCCATTGCTCGTTGCAGGCGTTGAGAGCAGAGGAATACTATGGCATACATGCATGAGGAAGATCGTGACACAACGAGTAAAAAGGAACAGAAAAGAAGGAAATGAAAAGAAGCAAGCAGGCAAGGCCTCAGAACAAGGACATGATAATTTCGAGGAAGTATTCCGGTTCATACACACAGATGTCGAGCGCCCGAAGGAACAAGTCTTACAAGCGAGTGATCTGCGCTTTGTTGCTTGTTGCAGCCGTTAATGCAGAGGGATTTGTGTGCAGAGGGAGCGTGACCAATACGAGTGGTTGGCTTGGTGAGGTTGCTTGGGTTTTGTTGTTGGTGGAAGAGGAAGAGGAAGAGTGAGGGGAAGTGGGAAGTGGTGAGGTCTGGGCTGTTGACTAACAGGAAAGTAAGTTGGTTTGGAAGCGAGGTGTGCGGAAGGAAGGAAGTAGGGAAAACGAGGACTCATTGACACTTGAGAAGTAAGATGAACGCATGGAAGTGAAGCAAGATCTTCAAGGCGCTTTGAATATTTCGCACTCACAACACAATTATCTCGAGACAAGCGAGGAGTGGCTGCAAAAAGGGGGTTTGATGTATTCCACGTGATCAACAACCAACATCACAGCTGCCTGTAATCTCCTTACTCAACATCTTTGTAATAAAACGCCTAATAGATTTCCGTATTTGAAAGTACTAGAGCTATACAGACCAACAAGTATAGAATGGAAGCGGCGCACGTGAGGTTGCCAAGCTTAGTGTTCCAGACCAGCAGGGATCACAGCCAAGCTCGCCAAGGTCGTGCGGCTGCATCCAACGCCAACCTCTTGTACTTTCGTAGTACCGGTACCACTCTGTACGTACAGCACAACCCTCCCTTCATACTTTGTCCCAACCAGAGAATTTGACTGTCAGTTGCCTCATCGACGACCTCCAGTACGTCCTCAACCCCAAGGCCAAATCATCACGACCTCGAGACAATCCGTCCTCGTTCCTGACCCTGAAATCGCTCGAGCTCAGCCGACCTGCTACGCCCTCTGCAAACCTGCTCGCGTGCCTCCCACTCCTCCTTAAAACCATACCAGAAATGTCAAGTTCATCTCCCTCCCCAACGCAGCCCGAAACATGCTCTGTAAGTCCAAACATTACCAGCTTTTATTATTGACTTAATGAACTAAACGTGAGAATCGAGGTTCGAATCGGTCCCTTCGAGATCCACTTTCTAGATGTTGGCTCTTATTTCTCTTATCTCTCAGTCTGACCGTTTCAGCCCCGAGACATGAATGTGAGTATTGACTGACCAAAAGATGAAATAACAGGAACCATTCTTTATTACCGCGAAGTTTTGGAAACGCTTCTCCGTCTTCTTTACTGTCGCGCTGTCAATTGCATCCTTGGTGGTATCAGCAGTTGCGAGTCTGAGGCCAGAATCTACTGCCATGGCTAGAGGTAACCTGTTTCTCCTCAGATTCCCCTTGAAAGTAAAGTCAAAGTCACTTACACCTACCTACCTGTAGCCTTGACGATTTCGGGAATTGTTATTAATGCCGTCTCGATTTCGCTGTCGGCACTCACGAGCCTGGATTGGAAGCAAGAAGCGACCCACGATAAGGCTTTTATAGACCAGTAAGCACAATTTCTGAGCCAAGATTCATGAGCTGCGAGAAGTGTTCCTAGAGTTGAGACATGTATGTCTTGAAGCTCGTGAATCATGTCCTACCCTCACTAAACTTATCCGAAAGAAGTAATACTGATTCAGAGAACGTCTAGGCTGAATCGAATTGCCCATGTCCATGATGAGGCGGGGAAGATTGTGATTGTTGAGAAGGAACTGGAGAGATGAGTGATGGGTTTCCAATCTCGGGAGCATGGAGGGTGTTTAGTTCGTGTATATACCCATGTTAGTCGTAAGACTTGGGGCGGCAATAAGCGAGGTCATGTTAGGGTTTCATGCTTCAGGAGTCAGGCGCCTGGTTATTGGAACAGTGTTTCTAGGAACCATGGGGGATTGATTGAATTCTCCTCTATCTTAGCCCCAGAACATTCTTTTCCATAACCTTAACACCATCCCTTACCGCTGGGGAGAAATGCTTCCGCAAAAGCTCGCCCTCCCATATCGTCGTCGCAAATGGATTGCTGCCTTCGGCCTCCTGTCCAAGCGCATCAAACTGGCCATCACCTCTCCTCTCTTCTGTATTCCATAATGCTGCAACCTTCTTCTCGTGTGTCTTTGTTACTTTGCCCATTAGTCCCATCATTGCTGTGCATGATTTCTCGGGTAGATGAAGAGATGAAGTGAGCAACTGCTTGGTGAAAGCTGCAATACGAAGGGGCGGAACTGCTCTCGCACCAAGTGTTGGTATGAGAATGGACGATAGGGAACGGAGAAGAAGGACGGTAGTTGTTTGGATGTTGATTTTGTTGTTCGCTGTAGGAAGGATAGATGCGGAAGGGTTGTTAGGATCACGAAGATGGAGGGATTTGGCGCTGAGTTCGATGTCGGGGTTGAGAGACAAGGCGTACAAGGTTCGGTAGAGATGTGTGACAAAGAAGCTGAGGTCCAGACTAAGGGTAGCCTGCGCCTTGGCTGCATCTTGTCCTTCAAGCAATGCAAATGCAGTTATGATACATAGCAGCGCTTCACGAGTCAGGTTACGTGTAGTCTCAGCGTCTTCATCTTCAACATCCTCGTCATCTTCCACATCATCCCCAGTCTCGGCATGGCCAATGAGATCTTTCAATGCCTCTAGGAGATCACCAAAGAAGTCTTGGTTGATAAGATGCGCATAACGTGCTAGCCCTTCAAGGACAGCACCCATCAAGTTCGGGGATCGAATCTTGAGAATACGGAAATAAGTGACGAACACCAACTTCAAAGTCTCGGACTGCATCCGGTCGCGTTCCTCGTGACTGACAGAAGCGTCTGCCTGTACCATCTCTTTCTCCACCACTTTTTGCTCCTTCATCAGCTTCCTTAGCTTTTTCGTTCTAAATTCCCTCTTTCCTTTGGGTCTTTTCGCGGGCTCAAACCCTCCATCTTCTTTGCTCGGTCTGTCAATACGGTTCGTTGACGCCTTCCAGGAGAACTCTGACAGCAGTCTCAGATGCAGGAACGTATTCAGCACACTCTCGTCAACTCGATAACCTCTCGCCTTCATCATCTTCGTGATCAATGCTACAGCATCAAGTGAGGGCGTTCCATCTTCATCCGCACGAAACAAGGTCTCAATGGTCTCTCGGCACTTGACGAAATCCACATCCACCTTTCTTCCGCTTAACTTTCCAACGAGTATCTTCAATAATTCCCCCCGAAAGTTAAAATGTGGTACAGATGTTAAAAGCTCACAAGCGCATGCAATGGCGATGCTGCCAAGACTGGGACCTCCATCTCGCGATTTCCCACTCTTTCCAGATTGTGCAAGCTTGGCCAATTCCCGAATGTATGCCTGGTATCCTCCGACAAGAGATTGTTCGTAAGCTCGTAACTTCTTTACTTCCTTCGAGACCTTGATTTCCATATCTTCTTCTGACAAAGGCCTTATCCGATATCCTGGAATAACATCCTTGTAAACCCTTAATTGTGTGACGAGCGCGAGCTTCTTGATTGTCGTATTTTGTGCCTGTCCAAATTGCGCCAGGGATCTGAAAGCACCGCCGTTCTCCTCGGGATCTTCGTTCAGAATCATAGCTAGCCTGGCTAGCTCTTCCTTTGCCTCCAGAATCTGTTGCCGCATAGGAACTGTGGGTTTCTGGACGACCTCCTCCACAGCCTCCTCGTCAGATGCATCATCCCCAAGCCATTCCAGATCACTCTCTGCCTCGTCGACCTCCTCGGGCACCACAACCTGCTGCACAAGACCTTCGGAGGTCTTGATAGGCAAGCGAGTGCTCTCCTTGTCCTTGTTCTTTCCTTTCCGCGGTTTCGACTCGTAGTCTTGCTCTAGATTCCAGCTCGATGCCTGCTTGAAGAAGGCGTCTGTTTTCGGAACTGCATTGAGGGTCGAGGGCGTGGAGTCCTCACCATCCGTAGGAGGAGGTGTCAGCTTGCGCCTCTTTACTGCGGGAATTCTGGCCATTTCTTGACGTAGCAACGAGGGTGGTTGTTAGAAGTTCAAAGGCTGAGCTTTGTTCGTGAAGTCTTCAATAATCTATGCGGCCGCAAGCTTTGCGCGAAAAACTTCCCCCGCGGACGACCCGCTAAAAAGTCCAGGACTCAAGATGAACCCTCAAAACTTTACAGTATCGCAGCAGTAGCAAGCACCGCGACCTCAACACAAAACACAATACCTATCCACCAAGCAAAATGCGTCCGCTCACCGAAGAAGAGGTTGGTTTGCAGAGGAAATCACTAGCAGGGACAATGACTGACTGCTTCCAGACGCAGACCTTGTTCGCGAAGCTTGCGAATTACACTGGGACCTCGTTGAAGAACTTGATCGCGCCTCTCGACAATGGACCAAACTCTGATCGATACGTCTTTCGGATGGTGAGTTTGCTACAATTGCCTGTATTGTGAGGTCAATCCCTAACAAATGGTAGCAAGACCAGCGATGCTACTATGTGCGACTCTCGTTAGCAAATCTTGCAACGTCAATCTCTAGAGATAAACTGCTGTCTTTGGGAACTTGCTTGGGTATGCCCACCTCATGCTGGATTTCCTAAGAAATAGCTGACGTATTTGCAGGCAAATTCACCAAGACTGGCAAGTTTCGGTTGCACATCACAGCGCTCCCGATTCTTGCAGATCACGCACGCTACAAGCTATGGGTTAAGGCCAACGGCGAGATGCCTTTCCTGTATGGCGGTCATGTTGTAAAAGCACACGTTGGAAGATTCTCTGAGGATTGTCCCGAGCACCAAGGAGTTGTGGTCTATTCGATGAATGATACGCCAATAGGCTTTGGAGTTACTGCAAGAAGTACTGCGGAAGCTAGACGGTTGGATCCTACTGGAATTGTTTGTTTCAGACAGGCGGATTGTGGAGAATACCTGAGAGATGAGGATAGCTTGTTTGCGAGCTGAGGATATCTAGTGAAGGGTACTGCAGGGAAATGGCATGGGAAGGCGTTCTCGGGATCAGTTGGCGTTCATATGGGCTCTGTAAAAGCATACCAATTCGAAGGAGCAAATGGGTCGTCGTTTACCCAATATCTTTTGTCTGTCCTCCATGTTTCCAAGCTTCTCTTGAAATCCATGAGCAGAGAGAGAGCTCTGCCAAAACCGCCAACCCAACTCACCTCCCAGTATTATCTACTGAAAGCAAATAGAAATAATGTTCGCCCTTTCAAACCAGAGTTTGACCTCTTGGTCACGTGCCGATATGAAGATAGGGTTCTCTCTAGACCAATCATTTGCCGAGCTCTCACCAAATTATTTTTGGATCTCAGTCGCCCCTTGGGAGTTGACAAAGAACGCCCAGGATGGTTTTGTAGAGCTCAGTCGCAATATTTACAATTTGGCAAGTTTGCAGTAGTTGCATTTGCAGCGTGGAAATGCTCAGGCCGAAGACCTCGAAATGCCTGCTCTGCATGTTCAGAGCAGGCCGTCAGACCATCCAAGAGCCTATACGGCAATCAACGAGGAATGCGTCCACAGCCATGAAGCCTCGGCCATCGCGCATGAATCTTTCACCAAGTGTCGCCAGATCGAATACGAAGCCCTCTCGGAGGAAACAAGATGGGCCATTTGGAGGAATGAACATGAAGGAGGCCAACATACGCGGCGTACCAGAGCGGCCGTCTGCTATGCAGGAAAGAAGAACCAATTCGACACGACCTGGTCGGAGGGATAGGGAGGATGCTAAAGATAAGAAAGGGTTCAAGGCTTTGAAGATGCAAAGGGCATTGGCACCAGTATCCTATAACCAAAGGACGTCGGTTAAGGAGCGCATGAAGGAACTCGATACATTCGACATGTTCTCTTTACTTCCCACTGTTCAAAAATCGATTTATACGCAGGCATTGGAGGGAATGGATGGAGTTGTACCTACACCTGTGCAGAGAATAGCTATCCCCGCGCTACTGGGGGAGAGTGATGGCAAAAAGAGAAGCAAGGCAAGTGAGCGGGAAGACTTTTTGATTGCGGCGGAAACAGGATCCGGGAAGACTTTATCCTACCTCATTCCTACAATCAATGCCGTGAAGCTTGCAGAGGCTGCAGATGCTGATATTGCGGCACATGAAGAGGCCAAGAGGGAGGAAAAAGTGCGGCAGGAAGCCTTCAACTTCTCTCCAGCGAAGTTGTCACCTACGCCAAATATGCCACATCCAACCACTGGCCGTCCGCGTGTTATTATTCTGGTTCCCACATCCGAACTGGTGGCACAGGTTGGCAACCTCGTCAAGAAGTTCTCACATACCGTCAAGTTTCGTTCTGCCATGATATCCTCTGCATACAGTGGCCAGGTCATCAGAAACCGTTTATTCTCGCCAGGGGGGATTGATGTACTGGTTTCTACTCCCCATCTACTCTCCTCAATAGCGGACTCGGATCCAAACATTCTGTCTCGTGTCACACATCTGATTATTGATGAAGCCGACTCCCTTCTGGATCGTGGATTCTCACCTCTGACCTCGGCTATTATCGACCGAGCCAATCCGTCTCTGAAGCAGCTTATTCTGTGCTCAGCTACCATTCCACGGAGCATGGACAAACTACTACGAGAACGGTATAGTGAAATCCGTCGCATCGTCACTCCCAATTTACATGCTATTCCTAGACGTGTACAGTTGGGTGTCGTCAATGTGGAAAGAGAGCCATACCAAGGAAACAAGAACTTGGCATGTGCTGACACGATATGGTCCATTGGAAAAGCCGCAGCTGAGCATGATGGCCCAGTAAAGGATGTAATGGATGTCAAGCGTGTTCTGGTTTTTGTCAACGAGCGTGAGAAGACCAAGGAAGTTACGGACTACCTGGTCTCGAAGGGGATCGATGCCATTGCACTGAGCAGGGACACTCCCGAGCAACGGCAATCGGAGATGCTTGCATCTTTCACAACCTCAACTCCCCTCACAGTCCCAAAAGTGTCACAGCATCCTGGCTCCCTTGCGGACAACCAGCCCAACTATCTCCCTCCTGGACACGTCGCACCGCCTGTTAAACGCTCCTTGCCCAACATGAAGGTACTGGTGACTACTGACCTCGGCTCAAGAGGTATCGATACCTTGGCAGTACGCCATGTTATCCTATACGACGTTCCACACTCGACTGTGGATTTCATTCATCGACTTGGAAGGACTGGTAGAATGGGTAGACGTGGAAGAGGTATCGTGCTCGTTGGGAAGCATGATCGTGCGGATATCGTTGCGGAGGTCAAGGAGGGTATGTTCAGTGGCCAGGCGCTTATTTGATTGTAGAAACATCCCAACTTTTATGCAATGGTTGTAAGATGGAACGGATGGGTGTATAATATGTTATATTAGGAGCTCTCGCCATGTATGAAACTACCACGTACAGATGTACTATTCCTCGAAGACATTCAATGTCGTCTATTTATATATCGTGCAACCATATTGAACCGTCTTCGCTCCATCCACAACTTTTTCACAAAGTCGCTGAATTATAAGATCGATATTGACCTTGAGCAGTGGTTGGTAGCTGTGGTACTTGTCTTCCAGTAGGTCTTATGACGGCGGATTTGATCCCTTTCCGCATCTGTGATGTGGATGTCGACTCGGTACTGTACAGTACTGCAGCCGTAACCCGTCTTTTAGAAGTAAATTATTAACGTTCCCGCGCTCCCTCGCCTACTTCATCTATCTCTTCCAGCACAAGGCAAGGTGCCGTAACCGCCTAGGTTTCCAGCGTGTTTAGGTAGAGCCAAATAGGGCCATTTGCCATGCCCGCCACCTAATTATTAGCGTCTGCGGGGGCCCTAACAGTGATAAACTTACCTTCGTCCTCTGTTCGCTTCCCCCTGTCAGCCTGGCTTTGGGGACCTTTTGGCGCCTAAATTCACTGCTGTACTTAACTTATCTTAGATCCTTTGCAAAAGCTCGAGTGGCGTTAAACGATACTGCTTGCACAAGCAACAAGTGCCGTAGCTCTGTGGCCATCTATGAGACGAAAATACGGCTATCATGTGTCATTAAGCGACCCCTTCCAGGGGGTACAATACTTCTCCAACCAAATCTATATGTACAGTCTCTCCCATGACCTTCTAATATCGGCAATGATTTGTAGACAATGTAACAGCAGAGCGATAAAAGTCTCTTTCTAATGTCTGTGTTCAGTACTAAGTTGTAATAACAGCGCCCTTTGCTGGGAAAGCGACCCCCTTGAAACGTGCAACCGCCAATCTGGAACGTTACTTTCCAGCTGACTGGGAAATGTATTACCCTTCATGACGGCACGCAGCAAACAAGCTATTCAGGCGGGTTTTATTTCGATTCAGCCGGTATTGATCACTCATAACACCCTTGTTATTTGCACAATTTGTCATATCCCCATGCTGTACGTTTGCTACTCCTTGATTGAAGAATTAGACATGCTCATAACAGAGTCTCTATACTCTGGCATATACGCTCTTTCTATACGAAATATTTATACGGAACATCAGAATATCTTGATAGCCTTGTCAAACACATCTTTCGGGTCATATTGCTTCTTTAGCCTCGCCACCTTTTCATAGTTCGCACCGAAGATTTCTTGCGCCGTAGATGTTGCGATGCCTATTGTAAGCATGTCAGCCAAGTTCCAGAAAACATCGCCGCTGGGAATATATACCATCGTAATTTGCATATTCGCCTACACCGACAGAACCGGCATCGTTCTTTGCAAGATTCTTCCCCAGCTCGGAAGATATACGCTTGCCAAGCTGGCGAGCCCATTCCCTGCAAATAACATCATTCTCGATCTTATTCCATCTCCCATTGATGAGGAGGTTGAAATATTCGCCACGGTTAGCAAAGGCTTGTGCATTCTGAGGGATTTTTATGGACTCCTTGAAAGTCATGAATTCGAATAGTAGTGCCGTCTCTATTGCATCAGGCACCTTTGTCAAGAATGCGGACCATTCATCGAATATTGATTGAGCAAAACCAATTTCGAGTGGCGTAGTGAGTGCCGTTCCCTTTTGTGTTTTTCGACCTCCGTGTACCGCCATTCCGTTCAACATACCATTTACAGACGAGTATGGCATTTCTTGACACGCATTAAGAAGGGGACCGGCCTCAATGAGTGGCTTGTAAAAATTCAGTGCTTCTACTGTTGGCCCATTGTAATAGCAAGTTGCAACCACGCAAGTTTTTCCGATGGGTGGCGGTACAGCGTACACCATGATTATCTGAGCTGAACCATCCGAGATATCGACAACATGGTTTGAGAACTTGACGACTTCTTCCAGTTTGTCCGCTGGGAAAATCATAGGACCTCCCCAGACTGTGCTCGTCTGCTCAAAGGCCTTAAATAGAAAGCGTGTAGCAATGCCGAAGGATTGTCCAGCACCCTTAGCAGCCCAGAAGAGGTCCGGGTTTTCCCTCTCATTACACACCACAATACTCCCATCGGCAAGTACAAACTCTACTTCAAGGAGTACATCGATAGTAAGTCCGTACCAACCAGTCAGCCAACCATAGCCCCCTCCTAGAGTCAGTCCCCCGACTCCAGTATGATTCACGGTGCCGCCAACTGTAGCTAGATCATACTTTCCCCCTGCCATGTCAACATCTTCCCAGAGAGCTCCGCCCTGTACATCAAGAGTCTTCTTCTCAGCATCAACTTTGACTTCCCGCATACGGCTGAGGTTAATTAAGAGGCCTCCTTCTGTGGAAGATGAGCCGCTAGTTGAATGGCCTCCACTACACACAGCTAGATCTAGACAGTGTTCCTGGGCGAACAAAACTGCTTTTGAGACTTCTTCGGCTGTGGTTGGGAGAACTACAAGTGCCTGGTTTGATAGACTCAGTAAGTGTGGTTTGCGAGGATGTGTAACGTGTTGTTACTAACCGCTCTCTTCTCTGCGGCTTCGCTCCAGCGCTTGATACTTTCCTCGTAGCCATCAGAGCTAGGAGTCAGGACGCTAGATGCCTTCAACAAGCTCTTCAATTGCTCGACGTCTGTTGTGCTTACTACCATCGTGGGAAATTCGGATGGCGGGCTTGACTTTTGAAGCGTTGTTTCTCTGCGCATACGTGCTGTATGGAAAATAGGACGAAATGTGTTTACGAGTCCTCGAAATGCGAGTACTCAAGAATACGTGAGCAATCTGTACGTCCCTAATCTGTTTCCTCCCAAGTTTTCTATACCGCGGATTCGAAAGCTCGAAAGCGGGGTAGCTACAGTATTCTCGCTTAGCCCCTTTACGACAGGTGGGGGAGTACGACAAGATATTTGTAGGAGTGCGGGGAGCCATTCCTCAGCAACCACAAGTTTCCACAGTTAGAGAAAGACGAGACGGATCGTCAGATTAAAGAGTCTATTATACGTTGCTTGAATTTTATTGTCTAGTATCCATTACAAAAGTCGGAGATTAGTGCAACGAAATAGGGTGTAGATCATACCTATCAACAAATAGGGCTCTAAAGGATCTAGATATCTGTGCTCGCGCGTATTGCTTTTGTTCTACAATATAGGGTTCCCAATTTAAACTCTTCCGTGAGCTCGACTATGAGAATTATTCTCTGTGATAAGTAGCATTATTTAATTGTGCTCTGGTCTCGGTTCTCTAGTATAGGACGTAAGTACATCATCTTAAATTGGATGGATTTTTCTTCTTAAGCTGTAACTAGACTCTATATATAATACGACTACCGACCTAGACAGCAATTATCTCGTACTTTGAGAGGCAACACGTAACACTTTGTAGCTTGCTTCGATGTCATAAGATTTGTTTTTGCCTACGATATCAACATAATAGAGCCATGAACTGAGATGAATACAGTTATCTATCTTTGCAGAGTCAATTCTGTGGATTATGAATGCCTTACGGATAGTCTCGGAAATGTGCTCACTAAATAATAAGCTTTAAGCCTCAATAAGTAAGCTCACATGTAAGAAATGCGGTGAAACTCTATTGCTAAAGCTTCTCCAATCGCCTTAGTCGAGTACGAGTACGGCCGCTATTGGCACAATAAAGCTTAATTCAACATCGAGTTATGTGCAACCTTATATTATCACACCGATAAAAATTGAAATAACACACCTCTACCTATAAAAACATCAGACATAACATTCGTATATACAGCCTTCATAGGGCCCTCAGCATCTCGTAATTTCTTTTTTCAGGGAACCGTTTTCATTGAAGGAGTGCAATTAAGATACCGAGAACTGACATAAGTCAAATAGCTGAGGCCCCTCCGTAGTCTAACACTTCCTGAGAGCCGGAGAAGCTAAAACCTTCAGACGAAGCGTCGAAGTAGAAATAAGGCTGAACTAGAAGGTACAATATACGACCTTATCTTGTGTTGGATTCAAGACTTATGAGACAATGGACACACGAATCTCCATGTCTATCGAAAGCACTTTAGAATAATTGAGTTGTATGCCAATGTATAAATTGAATATTTTCTCCCGAGCTCAAGTCATAATGATTCCCGGATCCCATAGATATTGTTACCAATCATGTTCTGCTTCCTCCGCATCAAATCGCTGACTTGTCTACCGTCACAGAAGGGGGGGGGGGGGTGTTGACCGTCACGCCACTTCATCTTATACCATACCCCATCTTCTAGCACTGCAATCGCGCCCTGCAAAATGTGATGATATACTGTTTACATTTTGACATATTTGTAATAACAACGTTCTCACAAGTAGTCACACTCTAATTTTGTCCGAGCTGTTTCATAGAAGTGCGAATGAATATAAAGCTGACCTTGATCATCAAGTCTACAAGTGGGGTTCAAAAGCGTAAAAGGCTTATCATTAAAGTAGCGACATGTTAAATATATCTACTACTATGACTACAAAAGCAAACTGTGCAAGTTCGACAACCGGGGAGAGCAGCAACGTCAAACAGAAGCCAAATGAAATGTTAAAGGAATAGAAGAACGACATTGACATCAAACACTTCTCCAAAGTCTTCTTAAGAGAACTTCAGATCAATTCAAATTTTCCCGAGCTCCAAAGACTAGTGTCAGGATCATGACGAGGAGGCCTTTAGGGCCGGAAAGTGAAAACCTTATGCACCAGATGTGCGGCTTTTACAGTTGGAGTGGATTGAATCCAAGAGGATTATGGCTTGTTCTTACTTTCAGAATTGATGAGAAGCGTATTAATTGTACGGGGCACAAACGGTAATGATGTGCCAAGTTGAAGAAATACTGATTAATGTTGTGATACCCCTGCTTTATTCACTTGTGGTTGGCCGATCTCGCTTAATTCGCGTTGATTGATTCCTAAATCAATTTCACTCCTACTAAAACCAGCAAATTATAAAAACAAAAATGACTACTGTTTACAGCCGTACTAGCTTCGGATCATTTCGTATTTCAGCCCTCAACCTTCCACATCCAACCTTTCACCTTTTCCACAAGCCTCATCTTCAACACTCCCTTCTCACGAATATCCGATGATTCCGATCTTGGGACCGGCAACACATCAAGCCCTTTGTTTTCTCAACGTCTATTCCAACTACATCACATACCGGCTGTGTTATTTCTTAGGACCTGAGCAACAAAACACCCAAGCCTAGGAACTCTTGACGCGCAACGTTTGCGGGCAAGTTTATTTCTGATCTCCACACTAGAACTTTCTCTAATATTTTCCAGCATGGCATCTGACTGGGAGTTGGTGGACTCGCCTGAAGCTGACGATTTCACCTTCGATGCAGATGATGCAGCATCTGAAGACTCATTCGTTGTGGTCAACCACCCATTCAAATCGAGCGGTGACACCAACAAAACCGCGACATCTACCCTTCCCTATGACAAACACTTCCCTAAGCTTCTAAAGCCCTCTGATACTTCTTCAAAGGACAATAGTCACAATACCAGCAAGGCCACCACTCCCGCCGGTCTAAAAGACTCACCCACTTCAGTTGTCAGCCGCAACAAGATCTTCCACATCTTAAACTACGAGTGCGACAACGACCTCAACATCTTCCACCAAAGACTCTTGAGAGAACTAGAGTGCACGAATGATAACCTGGTGTTCACCCGTGGCTGGTTTGGGGAAGAAAAGGTACCTTGTATCCTCAACCGTGAGGGGGACATTGGTCGTCAGCTTTCTGCACTGTGGACAGAGGAACAGAAGTCTGAAATGCGCCAGGCTTTGGATCCAAAGGTTTGGAAGGACAAGTTCAGTGCCATGACGACCAGAACTATAGAGCGAAAGTGTGGCTTGTGTATTGACCGGCTGTACGAGAGGTCTATAAAGAGACTCAGGGTACGCGACGCTCCTTTGCCCCTGGCATAAATGCGTTTCGCTTCGCAAATTGGTACATGTTCCACGCCTTGCAATTTCTTCAAAAAGAATGGGAGCTAATCCTGAGATAGTAGAACCTGGAGGTAGCGAATTATGCACAGGGATGGTGGTTTTAGGTGGCGACTGGGAGTCTGGGGCGCGTTGCTTACGATTATATTTCTTTCCGCACATTTATCAAATTCGACAAGACAGGTCTACGAAGGCACTATTCTCCAAATCGAAATAATTGCAACCAAAAAGAAAATGGAATGACCATTTCTTTTCAAACTGACCTGATACTATGCGTCCTAGGTGGCTTGAAGAGGGAGTTATAACTTAAAATACCCCACATAAACAGGAAGTAAAAACAGAAACATGGCGAATGCCCCTTTGGGAAAGCTTTGGCCATCAAAAGTTTTGCATACACCCCTCCCCCCAGACCCCAGCGCCCTCCTTGAAGTCATTCCATTGCTATGTGGTCCCCTAGCTACAGGCATCCTTATAGACCCATAAGTATTAGTCAGCGTCCGTTGCCCTAACTAAAGCCGCACTTCAAGGGCAGCTCTGTGACGACTAAGCGACGGATGGATGCTTAAAGAAACTATCATCTCTCTCCATGATATCTGAGTATCCTCAGAGTGGAATTCAGTACTATTGAAAGCTAAGTAGAAAAATAGATGCCTAATCTCTCCCTTTGACCGTTTCATACTACTATACTAGTGCCTTCCAATAAGTAGTGTTCTAGGTTGATGATCGTCTAACATACCTCATGGGATGCGGAATAGTACTCCGGAATTGAAAAATTCTAGTTATAAGTAAGTAGTAAAAAGTGGTTTCGATAACATCCGTCGACTCGAAATAATCGTTCTAATGTTCTCTTAACGGCGCTACAACCCAGTCTACACGAGTCTTCAGTATTGTACCATCGTAAGTGCATTGCATTACAGTTCTTAATTCATTAAAAACGAATCTAATCCTTCAATCGTCGATCCACCAATCCCATGAGTTTTCCAGTTCGACTATTAAGTTCCAGCTTATCCGCATCCACAAACTCCACTCGCAAAGGCGCAACAAGCTTATCATCAACATGTTGCTGAAACATAGGTCGTTCTTCCTTAAGCTTTGCAACTATCTCTCTCGTGGCTTCAACTGGGTCGGGAGGATGATACGCAATGCGAAAAGCCAATGAATCCATAGCGTCGACCCGATCCAAAATAAGCTGTATTCCGGCAATATGTGCTTTGGGGAAGACCTGGTCAATGATACTCCTGACGTGAGCAGTGTCAAGAGAGACAGGACCAATACGCGCTGACAAGTTATCGCGGCCCAGAACTCTGAATAGGCCTTGCTCGTAATCAACCCATTCCGCACGATCACCACACGGGTATCGGATCACTGGCTGCAGCCGACGCCCAAGGTTTGTTATAAGGACTCTACCTGGCGTGTTGGGCTCCGAGATAGGTAGAGAATCGTCGCTGTCTGCGCAGATTTCCATCTCTACGAAGGGCCGATTCACTTTATGTAGACGCCAGTCCGAGTCTGATACCGAGTAGCCCATAACACCTGCATCCATGCTTGCATATACTAAAGACCGTACGCGAGCTTGTGGAAAAGCCGCCTTCACAAGAGCCTTCTGATCATCGAAGAACGGTTCGCCCGAAAACATAAAGATACGAATCCGATCCATGGTCTCGTTGCGGGAGAGCAATAGTTGTGCTAGTTGTGTCACCTTGGTGACGGTGCTGAAGATGACAGTTGCATCGATCTCTTTCATGTGATGGATCGTGGTCTCGGCATCACACGATCCGGCAATTGGGATGTGGATTGCTGGGAGTGACAAGTCCTGGATGGAAAGAACGTGCACAAGAAAGCTACCGTAGAGGTCGCCGGCGTAGAAGAGATTCGCTATGCGATCGGTTGGGAGTAGACCTGCTTCGATGATTGCTCGGCCGAGTTGGATGCTGATGCTTCGAAGCTCCTCCTGCGAGATGAAGGTTACTTTTGGATTGCCGAGGGTTCCTATTAATATAAATCATAACTCTCAGTGGTGTATCATATCGTTATTGTGATGTTCTGGCTCTCTTACCGCCTGTCTTCCAGATTATACCACTTGATTGAGGCATGGTAATGACCTGGCTATTCAGGGGCGAGTTGGCAGCCCAGTATGGACCGTGGTCGACGACTGGGTACTCATGCAGGAAAGAAATATCTTTGGGGGTGTTCGCATAGAGCGAATTGTAATATGGGGATGTCTTTCGGATGAATTCGATTAGTTCATGGATATCTGGTCTTTCTTGAAGGGATATGAAGGCGGCATCGGTTTTGATCTGATGGACTGCGGTATTGCTCTTAGGCGCATTGACTGCCTTGTTCCCAAGCGGAAGCAGAGTATTTCCTGGCTCTACTGAAGAAGTTGTTAGGTGCATGATGATGGTTTCCTGTCGATTCAGCGATAAGGTGGAAGTAGTGTAAGAAAGTCAAAGTTGTAATATAGGGCAACACCAAAAGGCCGGAATACTCTTCCGTTATATTGTAAAGTAATCTGCATTTTCGAGAAGGAACTGTTTCAAACCTAATCCGGACTCATCTTTTGAAAACACTTGACTCGTAATATACCGAGACCTGATGAATTATACTTTCCGAGGATGTAAGAAACTTGGGTGTTTCTAGGTATATCTTCGGAAACCATTACTGATAAGAGAAGACATGGGATAAATAGAAGGGTATATTTAATTTCCTAGTTACAATAAAGCAATACTTTTCATTCGACTAATGTGAATCTTCAACATGATTAGAGCAACTCTTACTCTACTGTACCTGCAATGGTCTTTGGCACCGACTTGATCTCGAATTAATTAACCGACGATTAAGCGACGACGGTTCGGACCGCAAAACTAAACAGCTACAAGCTACAAATACACGTTAAATGGATTCTTTTAGGTTGTAGATCAGTTGAATAACTGATCTATATTCGCCGATTCTGGTCTAAAGCATTGATAACATGCTACTGCTTTCCCACCGTCCCACCATCCCACGATTCCACGATACTTGCTCCACGGCTCCCATCTCCCCACAGGCAGGCACAGGTATCCCGTAGCAGTGAAACCACCATACCCGAAAAAGAAAACGAGTCCACCCCAACCTAACCCGTAACCCCCATTGTAGAAAGTCTCTTGTTCCTGGGTAGCACGTTGTCCTACACCGCCTCTCCACCTATAATAATGCATCATATGATAAATATGAATACCCTGGAGTACACGGACAATGTGATGGATGTGTTGAATCAAATCTGAGTATGCGGTTGTAGCAAAACGCAGTAGGGTCAGGGTAGCCTCACGAATAATGAACTGGTGCTTGTGTACATCAAGACTTAGAAATAGACTTATGTAGATGTTAAGCCGTTCTTAAAACCCAGTGAGTAAATTGTTTCCAACTTTCTTTTTGTAATGAGTAGGAACTTGCAGTGCAAGCAATCATGTAGCTGCGACGGAATCAGACAGCACTAAGTGCGCGACGTAATGTCACCTAAACTTAAAATCCTCGGCGTATCCCATCTAAGTGCACCTAGTACAAGAATCCGAAAAGGCATCCTTCTCACAACATCTAAATTCATCAAGTAGCTACCAGGTTACGAACACTACTCGAGGGACTAAATAACATATATTCTTTCGTGCTGTGAAAGACCCCAATTATTTCTAAAATCCACAAAGGACCCTGCCTCGCTTCGGACGAAAAGCGCAATCAACAGATCAAACTTTCATTTTAAACTCAAAATTTCTCCCCTCTCGACTACCGAATGACCCCCGTTTCGAATTCGGGTTCACAGACTGTATAACATAAAGTCTTGACTTGAAAGCGAAGGCTTGACGGTTTAAGATTGCGGTGAACTCTTAGCATTTTAGTCTTATTCTAACTTCTTCTCTTCTTTCTTTCTGTCTTTCTTGTTCGTTTATATATGCAATCTTATCAAACAGGACAATTTGAGTTTGTTTCATAAACGTGTCCTAGTACAGTAATACCTGAGACTTGTACTTCCTAGCCTGTCCAGTCGTCCAAATCGGTCGGTACCTCCGTACTAAATAAATAACCTCGGTTCCGAAGATGACCTACCGAGAAGAGTTGATGGTTAAGCAACCTGTCCTTAATCTACATCCTTTTCCAACTTTCTCTCTCTCTCTCTCTATCTTTAATTCATCGCTTTCTCCATCTCTCATCATATACTGTAAACCCCAGACAGCGAAAGCCAATCTTCTTCTGCTGGCACTTCAGCGCATAATAGAGTCATGATTCACACAGGCCAATGTCCCAAATCCATCCTTATCAAGCCAGAAAGGAGCTTTTGCGACTCTCCTATCATGACACAGATTCCGTAGCCCAAGATAGTTGGTCCACTGAATAGAGTAAAGCCGGTTGCCCCATGGGGACAACGGTAATTTCCCCTGCTTTCTTGCTTGCAATGCCGAGGCAGAGGCAGCAAATGCCGATTGTCTCCCGACGCTACATACACATTAATCATTAGCTTAAAAAAGTCGGAACAGTTCCACATTCTTCAATTAAGGTCTACATCTCAAACGGTCGCTTATTACAAGCCATTTTGCTACGATGAGGAAAAGTGAGGTGCAATTGATGTAATTGTAAACCGGTGGCCTCTCCCTTACAAGAGAGGAGGCCTCTATTTGTTAATTATACATGGAAAACTACCAAATTTCCTAGTGTGTGTGCACACCTATTGAAATCCAAAACTGGCCGATTAAAGTAATAAAACAGACTAATATGCTACCATTGAAATGCAAATGCAAAAACTAGTCAGATGATCAGGAATATGACGAGATTGGCTGATTAGTCAAGGTCGGCTACGGCTTATAGTAAGTAGTATATTTAGTGGTTCGTAATCTCACACAACATCATCCTCAATTGTTGGTTGATACTATTAAAGCGAATGTGAACAGCTTATCTTTGTATTGGATAATAAAGCACCGCTCCGCTCTACTAGCTTCTAAACTAGTAAGGGCCTTACAACGGCCCAATTACACATATGTCGTATATAACTCACAACCACAACCAAAAGCTAGGCAGTTCACTTGCGCTAATGCTGGATAAGACGTCGAGAAGGACTCATTGCATTTATTCGTGCTCATGTCTACGTATGGAAGGGGAGAATATATTTAGATAAAGGTCCGCGGTTCTGCTTTCCGATGAAGGATGGTCCTTACTTTAAGCTGCTCCACGGAGAGGCGTCCATTTTCAAGTGCTTCTTCGCCCTTTGGCTGATGCTCTGTAACACTAATGACACGAGGTAAACAAAGACTGCTGAGAATCGTTTCAACGCCAAGTAAAATAAACGTCCTCTCTATTCTCGGATTTTGGTTTGGTTTTGGTCGTTGTGATTGGTCAAGTCGAAGCAGGGAAGGATGTCGCATGGATGGTGGTAGTCGGCGTGTATAGTAAGATATTGTGTGGGAGCGACAAGCCCTCCTTCACAACCACATTCGCTTAAATAGGGAGGCGTGTGCCAAGCAAACCCAGCTCCCAAGGAAACCAAGCAAGCAAGCAAGCAAGCAAGCAAAAGCCCTCGCGAACGAATTCTTCGTATCCTCAGATACTTCACGAACTTTCCAACTTCTGCGCAAATTCATCTTCATCCATCACATCACGCGTAGCCAAAACAGCCATAACCCACATCCCCCAGTCCCAATCCTGGCACTCCTCCCACTCCTCCCCCGTAAGACGGTGAATATCAAATCCAGTGACACAGAACTGCCTCGCGGTCTCCGATGCCTCCTCTTCTTCTAATCCTTCAAGTACGCAAAAGACAGAAACAAGCCATGTGTGCCAAGCCGCCTCGTCCCAGTCACGATTCGGAAGGTCTTGAACGTTATAGACGGATTTTTCTTCGTCGCTGTCGTTTTGCTGTGTAGCAAGTGCTTTTTGAGTTGCTGGTGGGTTCGGCGCGTCGGAAATCTGCGTCATGGTAGCCTCGTGTGGCTGTGGCGATGATTGCTGTGCCAATGTTGCTGTAGACGCGTCGCTGTCGCTGTCGATCTCAGGCTCTTCTTGCTTTATGAAAGACATTTTTAATGGAATTCGTGACTTGAGATTGGTGGTAATAGTTGGAATGGTTCAGAATGAAGGCGACACGAGAATATGACGACTCGTGGTTTGGTATAGCTCTTGAGAACTCGACTGGTGATTTCTAGTGTCTCTCTAGTTCTAGTGCTTCGCTTATTAGCCACCGGCCCTCAAGTTGTATTTAGATTGTAATACAGTTTGAAGAACCAGCACTACCTCTATTCTCATCACCTCTCGGAAATTTTCATGCAGAATTCATACTATTATCTACAAATCACCTACCACCTCAGCCTCGCCATCAAAGATGAACACCATAACCCCTGGTAGCCAACTCCCCCAACAACCTCACCTTCAAAATAACCCACAGCGCCTCACCTCTCAAATAGAGCTCCGCACAGTCCCTAAAATTACTTTCAACCTTGTAGAAGATTTATTCAGGTCGATATCATCGTTATAGAACAGTATCAAAAATTCTTAGCCTACGCATTTGTTATTATCACCACTCTTGTCCAAGATGTAGCGTACCTTTCCTAACATACCTACCAATAACTACCTACCTAGTTCAACTTAGTAACTAAGCTATAGTTATAAAGCTTTAAATCTTATAAATACTTAGATTATTAACAAGTACTTAGATATCTCACTCCTTAACAATTCTAACCTTTCGATTCTCCTCGATAATATCTACATAAGTCAAGGCACAATTATCTGCGTGTATCTACAAACTAATCCCATCTAAAGCAGGCCTCGTTTCCACTTATCCTTCTCTAGGTTAAGCGAGTGTCAGGATATGAGGTGCGTGCTTACAAAAGCATGCCTAAGGCAACTTCAGTGGTCTTGACACCTCCTCACTTCGAATAGCCGGTGAGCCGGTGGTCTAATCTACCCATCTACAACACAAGAGCTATTAGCTATATCATCAATATACCCTCATCTTCATCAAGATATCAACTTCTGCTACTCTAACCTTGACAGCGATGAACTAAGTCCGTCCTCATATGACTTGGCCAGAGCTAAGATTCTTGCGACACGCCCACTGACGTAGGTTCTTGGGCAACAAAGCAAGAAAGTGCAATTCAAAGTATACTTTAATTGACTCTAGACAGTAAGCAATAAATACCTAGGTACTGAACGAACTTAATTACAAGCAGTAAACAATTATCATCTAAATGGCACGCAAATCCGGATATATGTAACCCAACCTAAACGCCATGCCCGAAAAATAGAAGAAAAAGAAGAAGAAAGCCGGCTCATGAGTATTCCATATCATTGTGACTTTTCCAAAGTCAATCCAACCAGCCTAGCATGCATCCCATCACTCATGCTTTGATCGAATCTTCAGTCGATCGCCCCTAAAGACATCGGCCGGCCATCCCTGATAGCACGTGCCATCATCCGCAACATCCCCCGCCATGATAAGCGTATGCTCCAACAGCACAACATCCTCGCCCATGGTCGCACCGCTCAACAACCTGGAACCAGATCTCAACACACTCCGACTACCAACACTGAGCTCGTTCAGACTGAAGTTTCCGCGCGAGTTGATGTGGCACACGAGACTGGAGTCGTCCGTCGTCACGCGATCGCCGAGAGTCAGGAGATCCGGTTCCGTGAAGGTGAGACTGGGACGTCCTCCGGCGAAGAGAGCGCAGTCTTTACCGATGTTGGCGCCTAGTGCTTTGAAGTAAAGCACGCACCAATGAGTACCAGTCAACATTCCAATGACACCGTTGCCACCAAAGCATCGTCTGCGAACCGCTTCGATGGTAAGGAATAATTGCCAGCGCTGACAGTAGCTAGACTTATCCCAGTCGTAGTTTCCTCGCTTGCGGCGACCTAGAAGTAACCATTTGGCCGCGATGCAAATACTGAGGGAGAGCAGCGACAGCGTGATGAAGATGCCGGATAGGAATGCGGCAGCGATGATGTAGATCTTGAGAGGTCGCCACCACACGATGGGAAAATGATCTTTGCTACTGTTCTTGAGCAGAGCAGCTAGCATGAGGGTAGAGATGGTTCCGGCGTTCCAGAGGCACTGCACGACGATAGTCGTCAAGGTTGAGTAGAGGAAAATGGGGATTGGCCCGAGGACGTAGTAGGGTGCTTTGCCTTCGTAGAATGCTCGGCCAAAAGGACTGGACGATGTCGCTTCTGGTTTCTCGGAGGCCGTGCTTAGGTTGGATTCACTTTTGCTGTAGCTCACAACTGCTGTACCCTTCTCCATCGAGGAGCTGGCGGAGTAAACCTTGTTATCCACTCCGCGCTGCAATTCGTTTGATAGTCGTGGAGATCCGGGATATGAAGGTAGAGGGGTATTGGCGCTGGTGGTGAGGTTGGTGTCGAAGGCTCTTTGGCTATTGTTGACTGTTGGTGATCCTGGGTACGATGGTAATGGGGTATTGGCCCCAGTACCGGTAGTGTTAAAGGAAGGTTGGTTCTTCACAGTCCGAGAAGGGTTTGAAGAGCCCGAGAGACAAATTGCACTTCCGTTTCGGTTTCCAACCCAAACCGAGTCAGGTGGACAGACTTGGTTTCGCTTGATGAAAGCACCGCTTCCAAGGACAGCACTTTCTTCCACTACAGTTCCAGGAGACAGGACGGCACGATCAGCAATCATTGCTCCGCTTCCAATAACGACTTTCTCGCTTCCCAAGGCATCCGAGGTAACAAGATGAGAACGGGACCCAAATACGACATCGTCACCAATCTCGATGAGGTCGAAATCCTGAATAGTAGGGCCAGTTCCAGGCCAATATACACGACGGCCGACTTTGCCACCCATAGCTCGAACCGCCATTGACGTGAACTCGTAATGTGTGCCGAAGAGCTTCGTGATCCTATGCAGACTTCCGCCCGGTACCAGCGCATTCAGAAGAGCAGTCTTGAAAATATCTTTCTGGGATTTCTGATCCGCCGATTTTGGTGTAGAAGGCCCCAATGTGGCGTCCAGAATCTTCTTAATGCAAGCAATGAGTGCGAACCACACAAATGGTCGCGCAGTAACGTTCAAGATCTGAGCGAGGTAGTGGAAGCTGATTCTGTGAGGCGTGGCCCACCATATGATGATGTTCTTGACACTATCTACGCTTCCCGTGGGCTCAGTCATGACAATACCCCAAAGACCACCCATCCATGGAGTCGACGATACAAACAAGACCAAAATTTGGATTGGGATAATGCAGAAGAAGTTCAGAAGAGGGTGTGTCTTTGGCTTGATCAGTTGCGTTCGATCGGCATTTCTGTTGTCGTCCATCTCGTATGAAGATGAGTTGGGACCTATGAAGGTGTCCTCGGGTATGACAGATCCAGCTGCCACGTGAGATTTGAGGCCGATGCTAGAGTTTTTTCCAATGGTGATTTTTCCAAGGTACATGGACGTGTTTCGTTCCGCTGCGAAGGGTCTAACAATGCATCGGTCCAAATGAACATTGTCCCCAATATCGAGGAGATCATATTCGCCCAAAATAGTGCCTGTCTCAATGGTAACCCCACTGCCGATTTTAGCGCCTAGAAGACGGTAGTAGAGTAATCTGGTAGAATCGTGATGCCTGAATACGCCCTGCGAATTCATGTTAGCACTTGGACTTGAAGAGGACAGGACTCAACTCACCTTCCCAGCAATAAGCAACACCTTTTGCACAATCCACCATTTCGTGTGATACGGACCCCACATTGGATACATCCCTTCCTTGTGTTTTCCGATCACTATCCATTTGAACGCAATACCCATAATGGGACCAACAAACTGTGTGAGAGCACGGGATATGAACATTGAAGCCACAAGCGCAAGGAACCTGGCAGCAACATTTGGCTCATTCCAATTGTCACCGATGGTGCTCAGAGAATACATGAGAATTGTCCACTGGAAAGCCATCTTTAAAGGATAGAAAACGACGATTGGTAGAAGGTTGATGAGAAGGACCAGTGGGTTGGTGGAACTGTACGTCTCGGTGCATCCAGGCATTGGTTGTTTAGCCGAGCCGTCGCTTGAATTTTCGGCATCTTTTTCAAGAATACCATCTACAAGGTCGCGCAATTCGGCGACCCTGCTTGCTCCAAACAGTTGATCAACAGGAATACGGACATTCATGTCTCGGCGCAGGATTGAGAGCAGCCGTCCGGCGCTCAAACTATCACCACCGAGCTCGAAAAACTCGGAGTCAGACGAAATCTCATTCGTGTCAAAGCCAAGAACCTCGCCAAAAGCTCGGCGGATTATTTGCTCTGTTTCTGAGGCGGCTGGGGCTGAGCGTGATGTTTTGATCGCCTTCAAAATCTCATCCAACTCCTCCTCGTCGATAGACCCGGAAGACGTTCGAGGGAAAGGCGTCTTTAAAACTGTGATGTTTGAGGGGATAAGGAAGCCGTCAAGGCTTTCATGAAGCTGAAATCGAAGATCGTCAATGTCAAAATTTGATAAAGATTGATCCCCGGATGTAGTCTTGGGGGCGAGAAAGACCTCTGGCGAGCCATCGTGATGATTGATACCAACATGTGCTTCTACTCCATCGTCCAAACTCTTCTCAACTGCGGACAAAACCAAGTCGGGTTCATTTTTGCAAGGCGAGCTGGAAATCTTCGTACTCAAGAGACTATTCACAGGTGGGCAGACACCGTCGAAATGCTTTTGGATCAGGGTTTGGTCATCAGTAATAGGCTCCATATCAAGGCGCTCTCCAAGCTTGATTCGCACAATCTTGTTGTTGCTGGTTGGTAATGCATCCATATAAACGATAACGACAGGCCATTTGGGCGAGTGGAGCGATGACTTCAGTGCGTTGTGAAGGCGACGAATATCGGGTCGAGGTTTGCCGGGGGGAGTGACCAGCACGACACCAACGACTTCTTGAAGGACCTCGTGCGGTGCTGAGAATGCCAAGACTTGTTTCACTCGGCCAAACAGTGGAGAGTCGACATTCTGAGAAGCGATGGTGATGGCCTCCTCGACTTCGAATGGAGAGATGAGTTCACCTCCGCGGTTGATGACTTCCTTACCTCTGCCTGTAAGGTAGAGGTACCCGTCGTGATCAAGAGACCCCAAGTCTCCAGTATCAAACCAACCGTCCTTGTTGAACGCGCTTTTATCAATCACATCACCTTTGAGATAGCCCACGAAGGTAGGGCCGCCTCGGACGTTGATCCGTCCAACTTCTCCCGCAGGAAGCACATTGTCCGACTCGTCGAGAATCGATATTTCCGGTCCGCAGCCAATACCGGAAGTGCCAACACGGTCCAGCTTATAACCGAGAGGAGGGGTGGATATTGGCATACATTCTGTCATGCCGTAACTGGGAAGGACAGTACACTGAAAAGTATCGCGCAAGCGTGCAGCGAGAGCTGGAAGGAGGCCGCCAGCAGCATTGCATACCAGTCGAAGCTTGCACCGTGATAGCGAGTCTGGACGAAGGCTGCCCTCGGCTAAGATGCTCATATGCATAGATGGAGAGGCGTAGTACCAACTGCCCCGTCCCTCCTCGAGGATGTCCCAGAAAAGATTGGGGTCAAATGCTGGACAGAGGATTGTCGAGCCTCCTGCGAGAACGGGGGCGAACAGGTTCCGCACCAGGCCACCGACATGGTTCAGAGGCATCATGTTCACACAGCTATCCTCGGGCGTTAGACCCCATGAGTCTATGACGCAGGTCACGCCGGTCATGAGACTCAGGCCTGTCATCGGGACGACCTTCTTCGTGCCACTGGTTCCGCTGGTGAAAAGAATGAGGGCGAGATCGTCTGGCTTGTTTGGTGGTGGCGGCGCCGTGGCTGCGGGTGGCTGAGCGTCTGGCTCATCCAGACTGCAAACATCGAAGGTTAAATCCTTCTTCGGCTGGATCAGCAAGACCTGGATGTTGGCTTGGGCTACCCATGGTTCCTGCAGACCCAGACGTTCAACATCGCCCTCCATCGCCAAGATGCACTGCGGACGGGCGAGTTCGACATCGCTGCGGAACTGTTCAGGGCCGCCGGCAATGTTGATTGGGGCTGCAGTGTAGTAGGACGCAACGGCCATGCATGCCAGCCCGAGGAGGGGACCATTCTGCAGGGCGAGAACCACCGTCTTGGCTTTGGGCTTGAGGTTGGAGCACGGGAGTGCAAATCCGCGTATGAAATGAGCGAGATCTTGATGTGAAAGAGATCTTTGGGTGCTGGGGTCGACCAGTGCAGGTAGGGTGTTCGTCGACGAGAACAGGGCTGAGAGCGGCGCGATGGCTTCGGTCACTTGGTCGAGGACGGCCTGCTGAAGACGTGCCGCCGCAACATCACGGCCGGCCTTGACCGCCTCTGGCAACTTCTGCGACAGGCGTGTGTAGCATCGCAGGATGTCGAAGGTCGACGTGGGCTCCGGGCACTGGGAGAGCAAGAAGGAGAGTGAGATGAGCGAGAGGCATCCGGCGTTGTCTGGCTCGGGGATGAGCGCGAGGAGGTCGGCGAGGGTGATGTCGGTTTTGGAAGCTCCGAGCTGCTGTGTGGTGACTTTGGCCCACGAAGAGAAGGTCTCTTTGATGGCGGAAGAGGCAGAAGACGTCTGGACAAGCTCCAAGTACTTTTGTTCTTCTTGGGACACAGCCATCATCATTATCATGGGGGGGCCAAGAGGGCCAGAGAATAATGAAGGGAGCGATAAGTGATGGAGAGCAACTTGGAACTGTGGCACGTCCAGCAGCACACTGGAGAAGAGCCATGCTCTTAATATAAGCAGAGCACGCACTCACGCACTCGCGCACTCACGCACTCACTCACTCACCTTATCCATCTGGGTGGGCATAATTAGCTGCTGAGGTTGGCTGGCTAGGCTGGCTGGCTAGCTGGCAGCGGAAATGGGACGTGCCACCCCCCGGCACACGCCCATCATGCCATGCCCATTCGGATTTGAGGGTGCAGACGATGCCTCTTCCGCGTCGTCTGCGCTCAATAATCATCTGGATGGGGAGACGCACTACGCCCGCTACGTGCACGCGCACCGCCGCTATCCCCACGCGCCGCCGAATCGGGCTCACCGCCGCCGCCGCATCGGGCAAAGCGGCGCCAGCATCGTCCAGACTGGAGGTGAAGTGAGGCAGCTTCCGCATCGGGGAAACGACTGAGCCAGACATTAAGATAGCAGACAGCACATAACATAGAAGCGCCGCCCTCGATGAATCCCCGCGTGCGCCTGGACTGTCACAGACCGGGCCTGCTTCCGAGAGCATGCCGAACATCTGGGGTTTCCTCTCAGATCCGATTATCTGTCTGTTAGTATGCGCCCATGTGCCCGCCTTCCCTTGTCCAGACCAAACCCACGCTGGTCCTGTACAATCTCGACACCGGCAGTCCAGAAATCTTTTTAAAGCTGTGACGGGCAAGGCAACCCTTCATTCCCCGTGATACATCGCTCGACGCGCTCCCGAGCCATGCAGACGTCGACAGACGATATAAAAAACATCTGGCGCCTCGCCGCCTCCCATTGGTGCGGCGCGAGCAAAGATGATACAAGCACTGCCTGTGCCAGAGCTAATCGATTCTGGGGAAGACGGGATATGACTTCTCCCCCAATATGCCAATCTAATCGAAACCACCGACCACCTTGTACATTTTGGCAAATGCTGTGAAGGATTCTTTGCCATAGGTGCAGCTTTACCGGGGGGGGGGTTGTGCTGTACTTTGGACGGACGGTTCAAGCCTTGGAAACCCATCACACATCTATAAAAAAAACCGTGGCATTTCATGGCAATAAACTGCTTGATATTATCGACGCAGGTCAAAGCTACCGAGCTAAAAGACCTGAATTGAAACGCCCTAGCTCGCCCCGCTTTGCAATGCACAATTACGTAGCGAGCAAAGGACGAGAAGCTCTCTGGCGAGGGAACAAAGGGCTTTCGTCGTACAGCTCGTCTGGACGGGTAAGTATTCGATGGGGATGCCTTTACATTGCTTGGCGCCGTTATGTTCTACTAGTTCTAACGTACTACAGATCCGGATAGGTAGGAGTAGCCGGTGTCCAAAGTTCTTCAGCTTCCTAAAACTGCTTTTCTCCTTTCACGATACTTGGCTGTCTCCCCGAGTTCACCGACCTGATGGGTTGCATATGCATTTTCATTTCATCATTGGCGAGGAAAATTGGCGAGGACACTGTTTTCTAAAGCACCATATGCACCTCAAGCGAGTGGCAGAAAAAGATAGCCGTGTCCGAATAACACTTTGAGCAGTGTATGCGTAGTCAAAGATGTGAATGGCAGACGCATAAATTCTGGATTGAAGATCTCCATGGCTGCCGGCTGCCCTTGCTGGCGGGCCACTGTTTTCATTTGCTTATCAGCGGTGACTTCGCTCGTCATCCAGTGCATTAGGTGTCTTACAGACTCTTAAATCTTCACAAACCATGGAACAGGAGTTGTAAAGGGCAAGTGGGGAGGAAGGAACTACGAGAGTAGATAGCAAAAGAGACGGAAGGCCGGACTTGGCTGCTGAATTGGTTAGCAGTACTCGACATCTGTGGGCACACCGGACTAAGCTTTTGATAATGAGAGCATGGGAGGATGAGAATAGTGCGGAAGACTGCGAGCGGCTGTGGATCAAAAGGTAGATCAGAACGCCAATATTCCTGTCTCCCTTGCACCAACGCGACGGGGACTTTGTGATTGGCAAGACCAAGGCTAGGTACCGGTGGATCTCGGGTCTTGATGATGGTTGCCCTTCAGACCCCTTCTCCCTCCTAGACCCAGGACTGAGCATGGTCAATGGGGGTGCTCACCGATTTGGGATGAACACCACGGTAGGCCGGCGGTCCATATATGCAAGGCTGTTCATAACGCCCCAGACCCCAGAAGCACGCGTGGACGAAGTCAAGAAGCCCAGGACGGTCGCAGAACAGCAGAACAGCAGAACAGCAGAGCAGCAGAGATGTGGACTTGGCAGTGCTCGTATTAGCCACCTCTGCGCCGTCATCATCTCATCATCACTGTGTCATGGAAACGGTGTCCACGGGCAACCAAGAGTAGGAAGTGGGTTGAAGACTTTGGCATCATCATTGTTGCCCGTGCACTCCCGAATTGCTGTCCAGATAGACAGGTCTCATTTGCGCCCAGTCCCAAATAGCGATGGAGACACAAAGTCCATGGTGGTTGGTGGTGGGACTCTGTAAAATTGTACCTTGTCGGCTCGCGGACATAAATTGCGATTATCGCCCCCACGGTGGGTTGGGCACTCGGCCAAGGCGCTAGTGCAATTAGTGCAACCGGTTTTCTGGAAGTCCTGGCTACGCGCGAATCAGACGAACCACGCGAATCACGCGAATGCTCGATGCCTCCAGAGGATGCAGCTGTGGGCCAGTGCTGGACCAATAGAAAGCGTGCAGGCACCAGAGGCTGAGAAGAATCAGACAGACCCAAGAATGGAGAAAAGAAGGGTTCTCACCGGCGCCTGATTGGGCCCTGCTGCGTTAACGTGAGCTGGGCCGGGTCCACTCTCCTGTCGATCTGCCTTGTTCGCAACTTAGCCTGTCTCCAAATGTGGGTCGTGGCGTCGTGGCGTCGTGGCAGCGTGCTCACTTGCTCACTTGCTGCTGGATGTCGTCGCTTCGACGGTGAGAGAGTGCGTGCGTGCGTGCATCCAACTCTCACGGTACGAGGCCCCATTCATGTGCCTCAACAAATCAAACATGCAAAGATGGAGGATGCGGCAATACAGCATGAGCACTGGGCAAGGTTGCTTGACGACGACATGGCCGCATCATAACAATGAGAGATGTGTCGTGGGTTGCAGACTGCATGTTCCCTCCCGCCACCACTGGGACGTGGAGGTGGAGGAGCGTTCGAGTATCTCCGCAGGATGCCTCCAGTGCTACCATGCTATGAAATCCGGCAATCTGTGCAGGGCACAAGATTTGGCACAAGATTTGGACCCCTGAAGGCCTCTGAACGGACGAAAGTGGTTGTGCAGAGCAGCGCTGCAGATCCTGCCCTGAGATCCATTATTGATAGACAGGCCGTGATAGAGCTTCATCTGGACCTGCTCCTTCCAGAAGAAAAAAAAGGCTCCTCCAAGACGACCTTCCCGTACCAGATAATGGAGGCATGATCGGGGTCCCCGTCCAGTCGAGTGAGTCCATGTTTGATTGTTCGTGATGGATGCTTGTTGCCCTCGACTGCGACTGCGACTACACAGTACAGCAAGGCAAGCCGTTCCAGAAGGAGAAACGGACAGGATGGATGCATCTGCCCTATTGCTCGCAGGCTGCCGGACCGTCGCACAAGGGGGGGGGACCTGTCCAATCAGCCACCTGCAGGCCTTCCAGAGTCTTGGCAATGGGTCGGTCCAAAGGTGCAAAGTAGGTACCGTGTTATTTTGGTACGGGCAAAGGAGGGAAGTGCCGATACGTGCGGCACTTCCGTACATAACCGACTTCCCAAAGGGGCCAGCCAGCCTCAGCCTTGGCAGCGCCGTCATGATGCTCATTGGTTCGTGCATTGGTGCAAACGGACGGATCTGCACTGCACTGCCCTGCCCTGCCACGACTCGACAGCATTGGACAGCGTTGCGTGCCTTATCAACTACTCCTGTAGATAAATAATAAATCCCCCATACAGTAGCCGTGCCACTCTTTGCGGCGGAACCATGTTCCCAAGGAAATCTCGCAGACTCCCAGGCAAGGAAGAATCGAATCACACCAACAACCAAGGATTCTGATAACCTTCGTTGCCAGACACGCCCAGGCACAGGCACCGAACTACTGAGAGTCCTACCTTACCACCGCATGTCAAAGGATTCTAGCAACCTTCTCGATCCGCTGCAGAAAGGTGCCTAGGCGGCAACCTGCATCCCGCACGACCGTTGCTCCTGTGCTTTCGTACGAAGTACCGTGGGAGTATTTCGCATGAGCCTCTGCGAGTGCCGCACCGACAATACCGTAGCAAAAAGGCATCTCGGACTCTGGTCTGTCGGATGACGACGCCGTGTGTTACACCAGGCCAGTTCACACTCGATTGTCTTCCTCTCCTTCCCCTCTCGAGCTTGATCTCCGGTCTTCAGGACGTAGGATATTTCAAACATAATCAATGGCGTTTCACAGTTTCTCGAGGCTCCTGCAACATCGTCTTCTCTCGGGAGTTAATCCGGTGGGCCCACCTTCCGCATTCGGGGCCAGGCATGAAGACGGACAATGTGGTGATGGAATCTTATCTTCCGATAAGCAGCAATATGCTTCACAGTGTGGGCGGCAGCCCAAAGACGGGCATACATTCCTTGCTTCTCATTATCATTGTGTTCACTCGAGTGACTGAACGTGGAGCAGATGGTGTGCTCTCTCACATGCAATTGACAATATACTGCGAGTGAGCAAGCAACGCGCAGGAAAGGCTTGGCCTGCATCTGGGTACAACTGTACTATCGTCCGGATGTAGGGTGACCGCTTGTAGACCAGCACCGTGATTGTTGAGCAATGCGATTGATGAATCGCCATGGGACTCGAACATCCCACGCGCGCCTGCAAGGGGCAAAAAAAGACAGCTCAGCAAGTTGCAGCTTGAAAGCGATTGTCTTCTTGGGACCGAACTTGGTTGGTGCCCTCCAAATAGCATTTATTTCACCATAGAACCCAATGCCGGAGCTCAGTCCCACAACGTGCTCTATCATCACCGCCGGCAGTGGGCCATACGGGAACAATCGAGTTCAACATCCCATGGCGATGTGCCGTGAGCAATGGCAGTGAAACTTTGTGTATCGGCCACTGGTAACCAAAGTATGGCTGGCGTATGGAGCTGGACTTTGGGCGCTTCGGGAATGCCCATGCTGGCTGAGATGTCAGAAGGCTTGGCGCATCTTTCACGCAACTCTTGATATATCCAATGCCGAAAAGAAAAGTCGTCCATACTGCAAAAGTCAGGGTCGTATCTCCGCGGAAGCATCCCCGCGTCCCTGTTCCCTTTATGGCGCCATCGATTCGATTATCAGACCGTCCCTAGTCTACCCAAGTTTGGTTGTTGTTGGATTCGCCTCGTCTTCGGGGCCTCACAACGCACCGCGTCCATCTCCACAGATTATTCCGGGCTTATCAGATGTCCACAGAGACATTCTTCAGTTCCATCTGCTGTACATCGGCGGATGCAAGGCATCGTCGTAGAACTTGGCAAGCCGCGACAGCTGGTGGGGCAATCGAAGACGAGAATCGTGTGGCGAATCGTGCGCTGGGGAGGGATCAAGTACGGTGACAAATTGAAGTTGAGGGGCTGATGATCAGGTAAGTAAGAAATTCTCGAAAGTCAAGTCTCCTCTCTTGTGGTAATGAGTCGCGACAGAAGTACCGTACAAAAGAAAGTGTTGGCGTGTTGGCCTGTTAGTATTGTCTAGGTAAGATAGGTAAAGGAAAAGTGTCGGGTGGGTTGCGGGGAAGCTGAGAAGTGCTTGTTGCTGACTAATCAACCATCTCGCTCCATTTGCTCCTCCCATTCAATATGTACTCTGGCAAGGGACTGTACAGACACGGCAGACTTCAAATACAAACGCAACGCCGCAGCAGCGTGCTCATGTCTTTCTATGCTCTTCTTACACTTCTCCATCTCAACGACGTGCAAGTGCATATGTGACAACGAGCCGAGTGCCTCAACATCTTCAATTCTGGGGCTGCGGGGTGAGGAGAGTCGAGTTGATCTCTCATTTTACTTTAGGGTTACCGCCTCTTCTACGGAACGCATCTCGTTTTTCGCGATCGATTGGCACAAGCTAGGTATCCAGGACCTCTCCGAAGCCAAATCTGACGCCGGCTATTCTGAACACCGTGGAGTTCGGATTTGTCAGAACTTAGCACTTTCTGCATCACACTGAAGTTGTCACATCATAACCTCAGTGCCGAGAGTGCTACCCAAGCAAATCTACACTCCTGCTTAATTTCGAGTGGTGACAGTAGTTGCATAGCAACCAGGGTCGGGAGGACAGTACAGCCGGTAAAATTGACAGCTGACGGGCGGGTTCTCTTTTCTTCTGTTAAAACTTCAATTAATTATAATGCCAACTGTGCAAGCGCACTTCAAAAATTCGGTATGCTGTCAAATAAGGGCCAGCTAAGAAGTCTGGCGTCGCCGGAGTCGAGCATCCAATCTACCGGCTAATTGACTTCAGATACTGTCCCAGGCTTGGTACGTTCTAGGTTTTACCAAGGATGTGTTAGAACTGGCTGGGGGCGCCATTATCAATTGAAGCGCCAAGTCTCGCACTAAGCTTGCCCAGATGGATTTTCGTATGATTACTAGAATTCAAAATGAATAAATATTTAGGCTATATAATAGCTCTGGAAAATCGCTGGAGGGTCGCCAAAGAAGCAGTCGTTGAGGACCAAAGTAAGGTTGCGAAAGAGAGCTTCCTTGATCACAAGCATGCTATTCTGAAGAAGACTTCTATTCCAGCATTCAATAGTGGTAATAAACACCCTCGGTGTTTGGCATCGCTAATGGATTTGTTTTGTATTGCTAGGATGAGATGAATATGGACGTTGGAAGCGAGCAGCTAAGAAAGAGGTACACCAGGTCCAGTCAGTGCACGATAGGCTAGGCTTATGGCTATATGGGGACATCAGATGCGTTCTACTCCAGCCAGGAGACGCTTAATGGACTGAGAGATTGAGTGAGTGCAGCATTTTATTTTTTTCTTGACCTCCCACAAACGAGATAAATCTCTAGTCAATTTTGAGCTCCTGTGAAATAAATACTGATACAACCATGAAATATAAGAACAGAAAGATAATCTCCTCACTCCTTCATAATTCACTTACTCAAACATAAGTTGTGGCAAGACCAACTGGTTTCCCAACGTTAGGTCCAAAGGCCCCAATCATATTTCCTACACTGCATTAGCATTGCTAGTCGAAACCAGAGCAGGGCATGGAGAGGCATACCAGCAGGGGAGTAATCACAGACAGTGAACCAAGAAGCAAACCCAGCAAATATGGTGCCAGCAGGACAATACTGGGTCGCGCAGCCGACTGAAGTAGAACTCTTCCACACAACCTGTGTGAAGTGACCATATGAACCAAACGTAGTCAAGTTGGGAGTAGCCTGTCCGTAGTAAGATGGCAGGAAGGCCCCAAACTCGCCGTTGTACCATTGCTGGGTAATCATCATCCCGGCCACAGTGGAGGGGTTCATTGCGGCAACGTTGCCGCTGGTGCCGTATGCTGCCATATTCTGACCATATCCACCACCACCAATCGTACTAAACAAGACTGTTAGTTCGTCTTCCCTCCAATCGGGCGCGTGGATGAAGACTTACAGGTTGTGAACAAATTTACAGCTAGTTGCCGCAATGCTCGAGTAATTTGCGAGTCGGGAGTTGTAGCTCAAGGCTACAGCACTGTGGTTCTTACGGTGTGAGTTGTGTTGCGTTAGGACTGCGTTGGCGTAATCTATTGGTACTGGGGAGGCAGGCTGCGCTGCACGGGCTTGAATCTTCGAGCTTTCTAAGCTGCGGGCACGGGCGCGCCCATGAGCTTGGGGTTGTGCTGTGCTTGTCGCTATGAGTGGGTAGCCTACAATGGTAGTAACAGAGACAGAAGCTGTAGTTTCTGCAGTAACGGGCTTTGCAGCTATTGTGCTTGTCAAGGCAAAGAGGGTTGCGAAGAGATTTAGAGTAAGCATTTTGGGCTGAGGGCTCTGATTGGACTTTCCTTCACTGGTGATGATGTGCTATGGTGTAGTAGCTGTTAAGAGGAAAGTCTGTTGTGGTGGAGATAAATGTCTCTGTCCTGGGAACTCCATCTTCTTATACTCACCGAGTCTTCATCGCCTTTTCTGGATCCATAGTGATAATCAACTACTACACAATCTAGAGCATGACCGATCATAGACCACAGCCAAGTCGGAATCTCCCACCTTCACCCCAAGTGTCAAGGTCCATACAAAAAGAATCGGATATTGTCAACTTCTCTACCAATGACCGAGCACGTCCACCCCAGTGGCGTTGATCATACAAAGAGCTTTCGAATTTTGTCCAACTTCTCCACCAATCATCGAACACCGTAGCTTACAACCTCAAGCTTTCAGAAGATCTGGACCTAAAGTGGCACTCTTATCCTGTAGCCGTGACCGTTACTCAACTTCTATCAGAATAAAAGGCTCCTTGCGCCATCAAACCTTGATTAGTATGTGGAAGTGGGGAATACCAAGGACAAAGAATGTCAATCGACTTGCCCTTTGTAATAATGCGGCAGTTGACTCACAGTTGTGACGCGTCCAGGTGGGGTTTAGAGTCCTAAGGATATTCAAATTTGGCCGTTTGCAGCTTTCTCTGTCGCCTATGCTCTTTGCAGCGATCTCACCACATCTTCGTTGCTGACTGTTTACTCCGCGGTGCTTCTCGAAGAGGCCGATTATACCATCACAAGCCATCTTGCAGGAAAATTTTGTGAATGAAGAGAGAGAGAGAGAGAGAGAGAGAGAGAGAGAGAGGGCGAAAAAAGAGTTCGGGAAACTTTAGTCGGGAGACGCGTCGCGTCGCTAACGCTTTCATTCATTCACCTCCAAGAAAAGAAAGTTCTATCTTGAAAACATATATACGCTAAAAAGGGTCAAAAATAGCAAAACCTTAATGAACTCCTAAGAGCTCTTAAGCAAACCCAGACGAACTGAAATGTTTCATTGCCTCGGAAGGAGGCACATACGAACCGTCACCCTCCGAGAGGGATATTGGTAAGTATGCACAGATCACACTGTTAGGGAACAGTTTTGCCTGCAGAGGCCGACTTAAAGACTGAGCTAAATGGACGCCAACGTGTTTGTGTGCTGTTGATGGTATAGTTCGCGTTAAGCGAATTTATAAGGTATGGTGGTTGTGGTCGTGTACGACGCGTAGCGCTAGAGGATACTCCTTGGTGATGTATACGGGAGTTGAAAGATCTTGAAGCACTATCATGGTGAAGAACTCAAGCAGTAGAGATTGTGAGGATAATCACTGGCTATTTTGGAAGCTGGGTAGACGTCTCTCTGGTACAGTACAGACAGTTGTGCACCTCCTAATCTAAATTTAGTTGATAACATAGCCACCATCGACGACCTGTCGACCGACATCAGCTCTATACCTCTAGCTACATCTCCAGCGAGATCTCTGGCAGAAGAAGAAGATAGACTCACCAACGCATGTCCTTGAATGAAACTCGCCTTGCTACTGCATAGAAACAAACACGCATCCGCCACTTCCTGAGCCAATCCCCACCGATTCATAGGTGCTATCGCCAGCGATGCCGACATGGCCTTCAATTTCTCAGGATCCGCATGCGTCATGGGCGTACTTGAATCGCATATCAGCTAAAGTATCTTGCTTCGTGCCGCTGACAAGTGGTCTTCCAAAGATGATGAGAGCAACAATCAGACTTACTCAATAAGTCCCGGACAAATGCAGTTGACGCGAATATCATCCTTGGAATACTGTTTCCGTCATGCCACATCCACATCAATCATCACGCAATATACATTAGAAGTATCAAGAGAACAAACATACGTCAATAGCATCACTCCTCGTCATGGAGATAACCGCTGCTTTCGAAGCACAATAGGCAGGTGCTGTAGGTCTCCCTACAAGCCCCAACTGACTAGCAATATTAACCACAGACCCCCTAACACCAGGTCGACCATCATGGCTCGGCAACGGCGTTTGCATCAACATCTGCTTCAACTCAGCCCTAGAAGATAACCAGCACCCACGATAATTAACCCTGTAGATGGTCTCAAACTCTTCCACGTCTAGCTCAGTAGACCGTTTGGCAATATTACCGATCCCAGCACAGTTCACTGCGTAGTCTAGTCTACCCCATTGCGAAACCACAGAGGTCATCATGGCTGTGATATCAGAAGAGATCGTGACGTCTACGTTGAGCATCAGGGTTTCCGTTGAGGGGTTGAGTGCTTTGATCAGGGACTGTGTTGCTGAGAGTCCGGCTGGGTTGCGGTCACAGATCGCGATGCGGAGACAGCCTTCCCGTGCAAAGGACACGGCTGTGGCGCGTCCGATTCCTGGCGTCGATGTCAAAATCGGTCGTTTCTTTCTTTGTGTGGTAGGTATGTGGCTTTTCGAACTTACCAGATGCTGCTCCCGTGACCAGCGCAACCCCGGGGAACAGAGTCATCTTTGATCAGGTAGTGTTTATTGCACGTTAAGATGATGGATTTAGCTACACGGGCTTAGCTGAAATTGTCGAGGCTCTTGAATATCTGCAGTTGATTGTCTATTAGCTGCAGAGAGCAGAACTGTACCGCGGAATATTGAAGATATACCCCACTATTGACAATTTCCCATTTAGGTGGACAAGTGGATCTGGGCAAGTATCGGCGGTCCTTTTGGATAGAGATACCCACTGCCCGTGATAGAATAGAATTCGGCAATGCAAGTATATCTTGTAGATGGGGCATTTATATCACTTGAAGACTAACAGCATAGAACATATCCCGACTACAAAGCACCACCAAAGCACTCTTATTATTCCACACAGCTCGTAAGGCTTTCAAAACCGAAGCCTACAACCAAAAACAAAGAAGTGGTCTCCAATCTTGATTAGCATTCACCCAAAGCCGATTTCCACCTCGCTAAAAGCAGTTCAACCCTATTTGTTGGTTCTACTAGGGTGGGGTGTATTCGAACGAGTATGGGTCTAATTGTTAGTATTGTATTGATTAATGTCTAGAAGGGTTGTAAGAGCCGAAGGCTTTATAACCTTGACTCCTGCCCCTTCAAATGAGAAATAAGTGGCCGATCTAAGGCAGTTACATATACTCACATCAAAACGACTATATAGTATCTAATACTTTCTTATTTAGCTACTAGCATCTATATATTTATATAGTCGTTCTATATATCTATTAAACAGGTAATAGATCTTCTTTTAGTCTATTTCCTAATTAAAATTCTATATAGATCTCTCTAAACTAGTGTTTTCTATAGTATACGTTCTTTTATAGAAGGCCCTTTTCAATAGATATATCTAGGTCTCTAGAATAGAGAGACCCTAGACCCCTAGTAATGTAAGAAAAGATAAATTGTTCCTCTTTGTCTAATCTAATATAACCTAACGTGCATAGATAGAGTCAGTATCTTAACAGAGAGTTAACCCTTGCTTTTAATATTCCTTATCCTATAAGAGTTATAGTAGAATAGCCTTCATACCTTTCTACTTTCTACTTATCTTCCTAACCTTATTTAGTACTGTATAAAGAATAACTTTCCTATACTTATACTATATAACTATAAATACGTTGTAAAGCTTAAAGTGATCTTCCTCTATTGCCTTTACCTTTATATCCTTTATTATAACCTTTTTCTAGTGTACTTTTTCTAGCTTATAGCAGTAGTTTATCCCTTTGTTTCTCTTTATTCTCTTCGTAAGTTAAGGCCTAATTCTAAAGTATAATTTATCATAGAACCTAACATCTTGCCAGTCTATAGAATATAGCCTATCATTAAGCCCTGTATCGTACTAATCCTTCCTATTATCTGTCTATTCTCTTGTTAACTCCTTCTCTTCCTTGCAGAGTATATTAATAATATTATCGTCCTCTTAACAGGTATTTTAAATTGATTGTATAGTAATAGTTTCTGGATTCACTGGGCGGATATATCCGATCAGTTATAGGTCTGTCATGCTTCTGTATTTGATATGTGCGATGGTCTGTTTACGGCTGATAGCTCAGTCGATAGTTTTCTATGGCTGCTGACTCAATGCGAGATTAACCGGAACTCTTGGTGCGAAGGAACTCGGGTTTTTCCACTCTAGGTATGTCCCGGAGGTTGTCTGATCCAGGGGTTATTGTATCGCTGCCGGTGGAGGTTGCTGTCTAGGCAGAGGTTCAGTAGTATTAAGGTTTTGTTTCTAGTTCTGAGGATTCTATCGAGATAGTAATTTGTGCTTCGAATTGAGCTGAATTCAACATCCTCCGGTGTCCATATGTGCTGTGTCTCTTCCTCAAGTGTTTCTTGCAATGCTCCGGCAATTGGTCCTCTTCCCTTTGGCATGAAGCATCCGTAAGATCGTAGAAAGTTTCGGAGCTTCTGGACTGTATATTTATCGCCTATCCCGAATGTCTCCTTTGGCCATCCTTCAAAGTTATACACTCCGTAATTCGGTCTCTTCTACTGACCCTTGCTGTTCTGTGGCTAAACAGTGAAGTTCAACCGCTGATCAGTGTTAGTATCACTAGGCGGATATATCCGGTCAATATGTAGTCTGTAATAATCTGTATATTGATATGTATGAAGTGTGTGTTCCGTAAGAAAGAGCTGGTAGAAGTCAGAGGCTTTATAGCCTTGACTCCCACTACTCGCTGACTTGCTAACTAACGCTCGCTTAGCTAAGTGACTAATGCTCGCGTATTGCCAACACTTCGAGGCAACGCTTTCTTCACTGAAGTTCCGAATGCGTAGCGAGCTGTCTCCCTTAGGGTAGATCAACTGGGCTATCAGGAGACTTTGCGTGCATCTGACATTGATGACAGTACTTTGTAAGATGCTCAATAGCCTTTGTTTCGAAGTCTTGGCCAGCTCGTTTTAGTACCCACTTCCGTATAATAGGCCTTGGACTAGGAATTTTTTAAATTGTCTATCCTTACTCTCATCCTGTCCATGTCCTGAATATTGAATAAGAAAGGTGTCTCCGTGAGAAGAACGTGGAATATAATCGTTCCTACGGGAGTGTTGACTTAGATAGTTCCTTGTGAAGTTGCAATCCATTTTCCGAACCGTATTTTATTGATTTCAGTTGTTGTTGGATCAAGTCGGATCGTAGAACCAAGTCTCCGTAGTGCCATAAACTGGGCGGACCCTGCAGTAGAGATACCTGCCGCTCCAGTGTCTGGTATAATACCTTAGAAAGTATTTGCTGAGTAACGGTCCGTAAAATTGAATAGAGGTTAGAGTTGGTAAAATTAATGAAATAAACTTCGGGAAAGAAATAGTTGCTCGCCGTGCTCATAATTGTTGTAAAAGCGACAGGATGATTGTGGCCCAGGGTGTCGAAGTAGACGAATATAAGGCAGCAGGCCAAAGCGACACCGACGGGCGGCGGTTGAGTTCCCGTACCTGTCAGGCAGCGAATTGCTTTGTTATACTATTGGAGTGCAAAGCGGCTAAGGAACTTAACTTTCGAAATTTAGTATCAGAATAACCCCAGTTTGTAAAATAGGTATGTTGGTAAATATATGTAGGGGAAACCATACCCTGGTTGTCATCTTTTCCCGAGCTGGACCGAACGGACGACCATTTATGCAAAGCACTTAGCGCGATAACAGCATGTTGTAAAGCTGGCGCAAAATGGGCAGTCTGGAGCACCTGACGTGCCCAGAAGTCTGATTCATAGAAGCCCGACAGATCTTGCGCAGTCTGACTCTGATATAGATAGAAAACTCCCTCTCCTGCTTGTCGCCACAAATAGCAATGGAGGGGCTGTAGATCATAAGCTTATTGGACGTGCTAGCATAGGAGTACTGGTGATGGGGGAGAGCCCTTCTTCCGCTCTAGATCAGAATATCCGTCGCATTTACGTCCCATGCTTTTACACCTAGAACAGGATGGCTTCTTTTCGTCGCATTTCACATGTGTTTCAAAATACATGTCAGTCGTAGCTTCCAAAGCATTGGTCTAACTCACTTGCTTGTTAAGCATCCTGTCCTCAATTTACTGCCGCATATTCTTGGTTGTCCAGATGCTCTTTTGGTCGTTGATTTAGAGGTTGTTGGGCTCGACCACGGGGGAAAGAGATTGGTACGCTCGTACAAGGAAAGGAACCCTGAAGTAGAAAAGTTGGAATAGGGCTGAGCATAGCGGATGGCGACGGGGGTTTTGGGGTTAAAAGCCAAACGATATATAGTTAAGTGTCTATCTTGGCTTCGAATAATGTGCATTCTTTATGAATAGAGGGGGGAGGGGAAAGCTCTGCTGGGCCTAAGCCGAATTAGATGAGAAGCCTATATAAAAACACTGTCTAGCAGAACTAGACCTCTTCTTTTCATCATCACCAAGAACTTACTATTTCAAGCATTTATTTTGCCACCCACCAACCCTGGGCTTTCTGCATGTAGATATGGATTAGACTAGCTAGTTCTCGAGCCCCTATACGGGAGCGTTAGCAGCCAGCAGCCACTTCAGTGTATTATTTGCAGTAAACTCTGGGTGGTAAGGAATGCCACCAGATGCTTAATACTGCTACTGAAATGGCCGCTTGGAGTGCTGCACCGGCAGAACTAAAAATAAAAATAACTTAGAACGATTTCCTGTTAAAAAGGGATATGAGTAAACAGATGATTCGAGGTTTGAATAGGTACTCTCTTGCAGCACCTAGCTTGAGTATTCGCAAGTGAACAGACAATAACTATATTATGCATACCGTGTGATTCCTCTACAATTTTCAGAGGTTGAGGAGGGACCAAGAATTTAATTTCCCAGGAGAAAAGAACTGTAATTTGCGAATTGAAAGGTGGTGTTTAATTAAGAACTCTCAGGGTATGATACAATACGGTCATATTACTAATCTAGTCGTCTTTGCAAGGTAACTCACTTGACACTATTTGAATGTCGCCATTTTAACGTCATAGAGCCATTAGAAAAGAGTTACCTCTCACCTTAAAATCAAGGTGGGGTTTAGGAACGTAGAGGCGGTGGTTGGATTAGTATGCGATATAAAGTTCTTTTCTCCTTCTGTTTCAGTTTAGAACAGACAGGTTATCGTCAGGTAAATAGGTTGCCAACTATTCTAATGTGCGTAGTCATTAAGCTTTGTGATAAGTATCGAAGTAGAACTATCATGAGCAAGTGTCGCGAGGGACGCTCGCTTAATCCACCTAGTCGCTTTTCAAAGCACAATGTTAGAAAGCTTTTTTATCTATTTCCCACTTGCTTCAACATCTTCAGAATAAGATCCTATTGAAAAGTGTTCGACACGACAGAGAAACCAGAATTTCGTAGCCGCAGGTCTTTGGCCGGCAGTTTATCCTCCTGGGACAAGATGTCAGGCGTCCCGAGGGCATCACAAGTCTGCAATTCTCAGGGTTGAGAATCCGCCAGTGTGTCGCGACCCGAAAGTTTCAGTGAAGACAATGGATTAGGATTAGTAGAAGTCACCAATCTGGATCAATCGGACGTGCTGTACTGTAAAAATTGGGAGGTGCTGTGGTGCAAAGGATGTCAGATATTGATAGGCCGCAATTGGAAGCCAGACGACATCGGTGACATTTGCTGCTATGAATGTCATCGATACCAGCACTTACACAGAAGACCTCGACTTAGGCATCTAACAAACTCTGCAACTGTATATCAATGTACTTCTCCGCAAACCCACAATCACTGGATGGAAATGCTGATAAGACAATAGGCAAATGATAGGCAAGATATGGCACAGGCCATGTCTAGCGGCAGTGTTATCATGGATGATGAGAATATGAACATGGACAATGGAGCAATTGAAAAAACATTACTCAACGGAAGCCTCAAGTTTACGGGGAGGCAATGGCCAAATCCGAGATTGCTCGAGAACAAGCTACAACCTCCAATGGCTTTATCTACCCAAACAATAGCGGCCCTGGTTTGCCGCTGTACAAGGAAGGAATAGCATATAAATATCCGTTGGAGACGCAATATTCCCATCATTCCACCAACAGCTAAAGCCAAAGATTAAACTTTGCCGAATACAGGGACCGGATTCGGCTACGTGGGTGCGAGATGTGCGGGACCAAGCAACAGCTCTTGTGGATCCGAGCTGAAGATAATAGCATCTTCTGCGATTACTGTGGCTTGACTTATATGATATCAATGCCTGATTTAGGTTTGCAGAAGCTTGAGATGATCAACAGGGTCAAATTCAGAAAACAAAAGGGCGGCGATTCAGCGGACGTAGCTGCATAAAGTGAAGTATCTCTGGAGTCCTTCCTTTGAATAAAGAGGACAACTCTTCCCTCTTCCCTCTAACAGCGATAGATACCTGCTATAATCCGCCAGACTTGCTAAACAAGAGTGGGGAAATTGCTAATTCTGACTCTTCGCCAATGTCTCCAAGTCTATAGATTGGGGGTCCTACTAAGGGGGCCCAGACGAAGTTCACGAGATTGGGCCGATAGTTGTCCAGATCTTTAAGCTCGCTAACTCTAAGCTCCGAAGGATTAGAAAGGAAGCAGATGATGCTCTTAAACTTCTTGCAGCTGTAAGGTTACCCATCTTGTAGTCTTTAGCAATAATGAAGGTCCAATCTTAAATTACTGGACCAGTTCAAGTAATTTAAAGCTAAACAAACCCACGATGCTCATATTCAGCCTACTGAGCCTTTCTTTTCTATTATTTGCGTACGCTAAATAGTACATTAGCTCCGCTAACGGACTCGAACATAAAAGGAAGAGAGAGGAAATGGTACTCCGACACTCGATGAACCACTTACCACCAGGGAAAAGCCTAAAACCAAGAAGAAGTTTCCTGATCGACCTTGACTAGTAGGCGTTAGATGCGTGCGGACCCCTTAAGAAGTCAATTATTTGTTCGATTTGCGGTTTTCTCTCGGTAAGGAGTACCTACAGATACAAGCAAGAATATTAATGGACCTTGCTCTATACTGACAAAAAGGAGAGTGGCAAACCACTCTTCTTTCACAGATAATAAGGCTGGTGATGGACTTATAAATCCAGATTCGCTGTAGACTTGAAGGTTTCATATATAAATACAATGTAGGAGAAGGCAATAAGCACACTCTTCTGGCATTCGTCGCGTTCTTGAAGGTCTTCTATATAACACGCGTTCTGAAAAGGAAATCTCGGTATCTCTAAAGAAGCTCGCCGAGGATTTTAATACTTGAGACTTGAACCTCAAAAGGATTTTCTTTGGGATAACGAGACTACAAAAAGGAGCAACATGTTGGCCACATAAAGCTGAAAAGGTCGAGTAGTTTGAGCTCATGGATATTTATGAATGCGTAACTACCTTACCTGCCTATACTATTCACGTGCCATATACAGCTAATTACGGCACCGATAAGATAAATGAACCAGGAGCTAGTATGAAGAACTAGAATTCATGCGATTAAATATTTGTATAGTATACATGGGTTGAGGATCGCACCAGCTCCTCCAAGCTCAAAAAGAAAAGGGGGGTTTCGCTTACTTCGCTTAAAGCACCTGATGGCCCACTCTGCCTAAAAAAGGGGTACTACAGAAACATCACCTCCCTCCCCAAAAAGTAATCAAAATAGCAAAACAATCGAACCCGATAGAACTCGTACGAGCTCACCAACACCTAACCCCTCCAAACTCTTGGAGATGCGACTACAAGGCAGGGGACCCAAACCCGCAGGTTTTCAGCTACTTTAGATATGCATGGCCCATTTTAGGGAGCGCTAAACCGTTAGGCCATACTGTAGATTCATGTGTTGTTTGTCCTTCTTATTTCAATATATATATAACCCGAGGTTAACCGGCCCTAAGCGTGCCGATGGCTGGTTTTCGAGACGCGTTAAGTGATTGAAGTCAATCCGGCGAATCAGCGATTGTAGGATTGCAAGCGTTTCTCACGTCGCCATCAGATAAAGCAGAGCCAAAGTAACCACTTGTGCCTACTCATACCTAAGGTGGTCAGTCTTAAGAGCAACTGCAAATGCCTACAAAGATAGAAAGGCATACACAGAAGCAACTCTTCGTCATCGTGAAGCACTTTAAGTCGGCCTTGAAGCGAGATAAGATCGAATCTGTTTTCCATTCGGGTCTGCCATATAGAAGAGAAACACTCAGCTCTCTCACGCTGTTACTGTTCAACTTTTCAAGCACTCGTCCTTTAATAATCGAATGGAGATCTTGATTCAACCTACAAATTCTAGTTATCAGTAGCAACTTGTGCAAATACCGCAATGAATACAACCTATTTGCACATCTATGAGATCACCATTGTACGTTGAGCGAGCCCTAGGAGGAACCAGGATCAGGGTCAAAACAAAACAGGTTCAAATACATGAAACAACTCTCACTCAAACTTTGTCAATTCACACACCTACCATAGTTCCAGAGAAATTCCAACCTACTAAAATCCATCACATTCCCAAACCCTCGAGAGATTTCTATCATCACATACCTCTCCCAGCATCAATCTCACATTTTGAAGGATATAAAGATTTCTCTTTGTTAAAGGAAGGTAATTGGATAGGATTAGCGGTGAAGCATGATAAGTGCACATAGTGTGAGTGTAAGGGTGGCGCTAGAGGATATTGAGGGAATCTTTAATAAAGTTGTAAAAGTGTCATGTCTTGGAAATGGAAGAGACTGAATTTATTACTAGGCATATCTCCTTGACGGTATTATGCTTGAATATTATTCCCCCTCTCTTGGGTTAAGTCTCCCTTAGAGTATGGTACGTCAAATGAAATATATTAAAGGAAGAAAGCGTTTTCTGTAACTCGGAAGATAATGCTGAATTGGCGGTGTACGAGCAGATGGTTTCGGGGAAAAAGTAAAGTTATTGCTCATACTTGGCCAGCTAGTAAAGTGAGAATGGTCGTTAAGTTGATACTCCTAATATGCGGACAACCACTGACTTAAGACGCCACAATTTGGTGGTTTTAATAGCAAGGTAGATTGCAGTCCTCCTACTTCCTACTACGTTTAAGTTAAATAGGCTTTAAAGGACTGCTCAGGTCTATGTAAGACATTTAAGCTGTTTGAGAATCTTGTTGTTTGATGTGTAACAAATGTATGCCCGGTTGACTAAACACTACTCGTACTGCAGAACTGAGTAAGGCTTTATATTTGCTACAAGGTAGCGTGTTGGGACTACTTGACATAGAGACACAAAGAATGAGGGGAGATGCTGTTCGTCTATCATGCACTGTTCGTAGATCAAGTCAAGATGAATTGTCATTTTATCGGATGATACTCTGTCAGTGACTTGGCAAAATTGAGGGAGGTTACAGAGAGCCTTAGCGAGGCATGCGGATACTCGAGTACATAAATATCACGTTTTAGTTTGGTCACGATAGTGTAACGCTTTAACTGAAGACTCTGGACTCCAAATAAGAGTCCCTATCGTTATTGATCTTGGACCCGTGACTCATCAAAACTGAGGCCACCTCAGACATGATTGTGCGTAATTATTCTACTCTCTCACATATGCAGTGCGACCAGAGATCTATGGTGATTTTAGCTTCTGTAATCATCGACAGCTTCTCCTTGGTTGAATTTTTTCCTCTACAAGGGAGAGGACTTTGCTTGGTACTGAGATATAGGGCCAGAAGTTACTAGACTGCCGGTGCATAGTACAAGTCCCGCGAGCCACCTGTCAACCTTGGGTTGAACAACACTAGGCAAGCTTAAGGATCCACTCCTGACCAACAAACCATTAGTACCCGTCCCAAGAAGCTGTCTATAGGCGCTGGCAAAGATGTAACTAATGCCGGCAATTGTGAGATTTTGTGGTCTTGAACTGTATCTGCGACTAAATGTGAGGCCACCTCGCTGGTGTCGCCGCAAACAAATAGCTGGCTGCAGGGCGCGGAACCCACGGAGAATACGAAGTATAGGCTTTATGACGGAACCATGGTTCGAGAACTTTTGGGATGGTAAGAGAGTTCACGGTGGATTTTGTTTAGATGAAAGGACCTTCTACGGTGATTCTCGAAGGTTTAACAAAATAGAGACTAAGGCACAATCCTACCTACTGGAATGTGAGAGCTAGAAAGAAGTAAAGTAGCAAAGCTAAATCCCGTACGATACGTAATTGCGTGACAGAAGGCTGGACATGACTGGGAATAAATTCCCGAAAGAAATCGTTGCGGGCCAGAGGCCAATTAAGTTCATTCAAGACCGAACGAAGTAGCGTACCTCGAAAAAAGAATGCGCATACCAATTACCGGTGAACACGATTTTCGGCCCAACATAAGCAATATCGTTAACATCACCTAGATGCATCGTGACCCAAGACTGCTTTAACTTTACTATAGTTGTACTGGCAAAAGGAAGCCCAAGCCTTTTGAAATGGCCAGGACCCACGGCTTCCACCAGAAGGAAAATTGATGATGGGGGGATCTCGAAGCGACGATCAACGTACAGTACCACCCAAAGCTGAATAGTGCTAAGTAATCAATCAACTTGATCAACCCAAGCAGAGGGACCCGGCCATTACCCAGTTCCGACAACGTAAATGAAGTGCAACGAAGGGTTCCAACATAATGGAAATGCTGCGGCAACGTTGGCAGAGACGATAAGTGATAGGTCATTCTGAGCATCGTCGAATGCCAGATTGACATGAACATCCAAATTAAATCAAAACAGGTGTGTGGCATCGCCCTATGAGGAAGATACCTCCTGTACAATGATCATCGACATGCATGCAACAGCAATGTCGCACATGCTGCACGCAGCAAAAAGCAAAAGTTCAAAATGTGCGGTATCACAATGTGGCCGCCGACACTTGGGGGCGGTTCTTGGTTGAACTTTGTACCCACGGATGCTTGCTTTCATTCTGCAAGATGCCATGTTTCGTGTTTCTGGTCAAATGTCTCGTCCCAACTGGATGATGAAATGGTTTGGTGCGAGCTGGAAGAACTGCCAAGCTGCGGCGCCTTGCACGAGGGTGACGAATTCTCTGAACTCCTGGAATTCCAAATGCGCTGCCCCTTTGTTGGTGGTTGCATTTGTTCGTGGGGTAGGTATCCTTGAGTTCCAAGATCGATTGATGGTCCGGGAAGATTTCATCGCCGAAGAACCGTAACCTTGTGCGAAAAGTTACGAAAGGTATTTCGTACAAAATCTAGAGGCTCCGACCGTCGCGGCTGTGTTTGTTACAGACAAATCTGATGATGGAAGGGCTGAGACTTCGCTTTCCTCAGAAAGCGACTACTCTGCACAATCGTATTGTTTGACAGCTGTCAGTGCCTCAATTTTACAGATGGTTAGGTTTGTGTATGCGTGTGTGTCAGCTTGAGACGGCTGCGCCATCTTCTGCTCTCCAGCTTGTGTCCCCTCGTCAGTCACGAGGAAGTGCTCGACTTCTGGGACCTCCCTGCTTCGGAGGTTTCAATAGGATCGTCACCATGATGCCAACGATGATGATCGTTCACGGGGAGATCAGAGGTGGGACGATCCGATATCTCAAACGACATCGCTTGACTTGCTCAAAGAGGGCAAAGCCTCGAAAAAGCTCGGTGGATGGAGCCAGGGCGAGTTTTCGAGTCTGTCTGGATAATGGCGGTGAGCCACCTGAGACCTAGCTTTCTAGACGCGGCGTTTGTATTAATCGCAGAGTCGTAAGTAGATGTGTTGTGGAACTTGGAGACTGCAAGATGGATGTATGTAGGTAGCCGTCGTCGGCTGAGGAAGATGAAGGAAGCACGAGTCGAGTACAGTAGTGTTCGTGTGTACGCCGGAGCAGGAGTAAGGTTAAGGGAGTTCGTGATCTGATGGCCCCTGGATGGCGAATCGCAAACATGACACCACGATATTTCCGAGATGTGTTCATGACAGCCAGCTGTTCTCCGGATTTCCTGGAAGTGGCCGGGTCATCGTTGCTGTCGCTCCCTCAGAATATAGGGGGGATCGGCCTTCATGAGCTGTGACAGGCTGTCGAGCACAGGCAGGTCTGATCCCTCGCCGGGACCAGATCACCACGGCACCAAGAACCACTGCCTTCTCAGCCCAAAAACACCACTCCTCTGTGTCTGCCACGCCTGTCAGAAATCTGACACTTCGGAACATGATCCCAAAAGGGTGGGAATGGCGAGATGTTGTTTGTTTCTCGTCATTCCGGCAGCGACCTGTCCGCGACCTGGCTGTCTCGGGCCGTTCTTCTGGTACGCAGGATTTGTTTGGGACTCGAGTGACGGCGTCGAAAACACGCGGAGAAGGTGTTTCCAGCCTTCCACGCCTTCGAAAATGTTTGCTTTTTGTGCTGAGGACCGTGTACTGTTTGCCAGGCCACACTCGTTGGCCATGCCGTCTGCCAGCTGCAAGATTGGCGACCACAACCGCATGCGACCTCATGCACCAGCAGAGCAGGGCACTCTCACGACGGTTTGTGATGCTGGATCCCTTGCCATGAGAGCGTCTCGCGATGCTGTTGTGTCCCATCACTCTCGTTGCAAGCTGGCCGCCTTACAGCGTCTCCTGTATCTCCATTCTCGCTTGAAGCCAACAGGTCGAGGGCTGGGAAACAAATATCGACATCTCGATTTGGAACAGCTTGCGAAGCGCGTGCGACCCTGGTCCCTTGAGTCTTGACACCTGGAGATCTTCGACTTTTGACACATCGTTGACAGGCCAGCACCAACGGCCTCCCATTGGATGAACAGGGACCTCCTCGTCAATCTTGCGGCCAGGGGAGGGAATAAGTAAATTGCATTTCAATTTGAACGACATCACACCTCAATTCGATGGCCTCCTCATCGCCCTTGTGCTACGGACGCACACGACTGGTGCAACAAGGGATCAGGTTCCAGTTTGACTTTCGTGAGCAAGCAACGGGGAATTGGACGTTTTGCAGACACAAGAGGAATGGTGAGTTGACCGACGACTGGCGTCCTTGCAGCTGCACGGCAATGACTCGATATGAGCGAGCTGTGGTGACCAGGCAGCCAGCGCAGCGGAGCAAGAGAGCCCTGCCTTGCCGCTATCGTTGGCCCCAAGTAGTCGACCGACTATGAATGGTGCTGCCCAGAGGCTCTAGGGATCAAATTCCTCCCTCTTGCTTGCATGTGGCCCAGGGCGTGTATTTCCGCTGCCTTGTTTCTCTTGGTTGATGCAGAGCAAGCAAAGGGTTGTGGTTCAGGTAGTAAGCATGTCAAGCTCTCCAAGTCACGAAGCCAGCTTTCCTTTCTTCGAAACACGATGCATCTAATTTTCGGAGAATTTTTCCCAACGTCCCAGCACCCCCCGTCTACGGACCCTGTCTGATCGCGGCAACGATGTAGCCGTGAGTACTGTAGCTTCCTACCCGCTGAGCATTGCCCCAATGGCAGACAACTCAGGGGTCTCTGAATAGCTGCAAGCAAATCACATGCAGCAATTGGCTTTGCTCGTGCAGCACTCCCCTTGTCCAACAAATGCCCCTGGGGGATCTCAGGTCGGGCGAGACCTGTAGATCGTCCCAAGATCTACAGAAATGTCACGAGCGTTGTCGTCGTGCAGATGAGAGCGCAAGTGATCTCGACATTTTCTACGCCGTAGCGAGAGGGGAGCGTGCCTTGGCCAAAATGTATATGCCGAGGAGCTGTCAATAGTATGACGGCAGAAGAAGGAAGAAGGCGGAGAACGGCAGTGCCAATTTGACTTGCCCTACGCTACCTCTCAATTCCGCAGCGATCGACCACAATGGCTTCTTGGACCTCTCCCTACATTCGGCAACCTCAGTCAAGCATGCATTGCCATAGCCGCTCATAAAACAGAAATATTCGAAAGACACTCCAGCCAGAGTTACCCATCCGACAACTAGTATCAAGAGCGTGAGGGAAAGCAGAAGTTACCCGATCGAGGAAGAGCAGCGAAGAGTTGGCAGTTCTAAGACAGCAGCCGTCAGAACTTCAGACCCTAGCTTGTCCGTGTCTTAAGTTCAACAACCTGGCAGTTAACTGCCTGTCATTACAACCCTGGTCGAGGTCGAGAATCGGGCTTGCTCGAGGATGAGGGGTAGCCTTCCTTGTCTCTTAGCAGGAAGATGCCTTTTGTTAATTGCTCGCCTCTCTTTGACTTTTGCCATAGCAGGGCCGTCAGCGTCTCGCATCTCGCATCTTCCCTCCGCAGAGTCGGTGAGAGAGAGAGCTTCCCTAGTGCATTGCAAAGCAGCGGACTACTGCAGAATAGATAGAGTAGTCACCACAGCTGCATAATGAGGCTTGCATCTACTTGAATGTCCATCCTTACCCTGGCCATGCGTGCCCGCACCCTGGCAGGATTCAACGGCGATCAGCACAGTTTGAAGTGGACCTCTCTCCATCTTACTGTAGGTGGTCTGTTCACTGCGTCGACAACCTCAACTCAAAATCTGCAAGACAAGAAGAAACCTTTCCAGCGCAACACTAGTTGCATGTGGAGAGGATATCGCCCTCGGCCATTGTCTTCCATTTTCTAGCTGTTCTGTGCGCCATCACAGCAGAACCTAACCAGCCCGACCCGGCTTGCCGAGCCAGGGCATCCCACGCCTTAGCCCATCAGTAGGTACAGTACATTATCTGTCCGTCTAGGATACCTTGTGTTGCGTCGGTTCAGTTATTCAGATGCCTTTCCTAGTGTCGATCATGTCAGATGGAAAACGAACACTATTCATGTGCGGACCCCCTTACGCCTGCTGTCAACAGTTCAAGAACGTCGTAGCTTGCGAATGGCTCAGCGGAAACAGGACGAACGACGGAGAGATCCAACCGTGACATCGTCTCTTGTTTCCATGTATGAGACATGGAAGAGTGATCGAAACATCGAAACGTCGAAGATTTCGCAAGCTGGTATGTTTGTAGTAACGATTGCAGCAATATGGGCAATCCAACACAGAACAAGTTCAGGCATCACTACTGTTCACGCAAAATCAGGCTGTATATTCCGCGTTTTTTGAGTCTAAATATCACCCCTAGACAGTCGACTAGTGAGACTGACAGGCGTCGACATAATAAGCCCTGAGACTACTGCACCTAGAAGACCAACAAGGGTTTTAATCACGATCTGGCAGAAGCAACCTGCTCGAGCAATAGGATAGGGGTGCAATGGCGAGGGGTACACTTGCGGAGTGATTTTGCGTAAAGTGCTGGAATGCAGAGAGGGAAACGAAGCACACGAACTGTTTATGAGAACGTGGGAGACGCCACCATATGACATGATTACGTCGGCCACTTTCAAACTTACCGCGAGGTACCTGAATGTTACGTTCACTAACTCTTGGTGGAAGACGCATACTGGTACAATACAGCGGTATGTTTCCCGGTACCTCTCTTAAGGGGTTTGGTGGACGTGTTTATTGTGATTACTGATTATCACTTGGCAACCAAAATGAGGCAGACACCAGAGACACATGCTGAAGTGCTGCTTTTACCGTAAAACTGGCCAGTCTTCTATTCCAAATCCCGGTGTCACAGCGACACCCCTACGACTTTGACTACTACTTGGAGTGCTTTCAGCGAGTGCTATCCCAGCTCGCCAACGCACCAGCCACCAGAGTCAACCCACCACCACACATCACTAAACACATACAGTTGTTCGAGCCAAGTCAAGTGCCAGAATCACCGCTCTGTCAATCAAAGTGTCAACATTCGCTGTCAAATCGCAAGCCGCGCAGAATCCCCAGAGTCAGGCCCCCGGTGCTCCTCATCCCGTCGGGACTGTGCAGTCAACCTCACTCCACAGTCCACAGTCCGCAGTCCACACAGCGTACCATGCCCATTGATTTGACCCCGGAATTTATTGATTGCATTGCTCGGTATCTTGTTTCCATCGGGGAATTTTAGCTGCACGCTGCAGATACCACGAGCCACAGGCCGAAAGCTTCTCTGGGATGGGAATTTCACACACGACGCCCACGCTACCCCAAGCTCAGCACTAAGTGCTCTACGTTCTTAGCAGCGACGCCAACCACGACACTCATGCTCCTCCTACTTTACCGTGTGTTTCTATCAGCGCCAGCCAGCACCAGCCTCTAATGGCCGATAAACACATTTGCACCTGCCGATCCAGAAGTGTCAAAACTGGCGGCACTTATACTCGGATCCTGGCCTAGAAACGGTCACTAACAACCCTTCATTACTCAATTATGATAAGACCTCCTCGGACCACGATCTAACTTCACGACTCAAGTCTGTATACGCAAAGTCCTCGCTACGGTACTTTTTAGAGTATCATTCATGATACGACGCTTTTCGGATCGAGCACGAGCCTTTGACGCCACGTCAGGTCTACAAGGCTCATCCCCAAACTTCTTTTGAACACGACCCCTGGCCCTCGGAATCTTGTACTACCCTTTTTAAGACCCTTTTATTCTCTGGCATAGTCCCATTACGGCACCTGTGCACCTGTGCAGCGGCCCGTTGATCTATACAGGGCATCCATACCAACGGGCCACCCTTTCAAATCCCCAGCTGCATACATAAGATATCACCCTCGCTGCTCGACACTTTCTCCAAAGCTACACTCATCAACAACGTACTTGCAAACACTATACACATTCAGAGACTGTACTTTCAACAGGAACGGCAACCAACAAAAATAGACACTACCCTCAACTCAAGTCAAAGGAATATTCAACCTACAAAGCAGCAACCCAGTATCAGGATACTGGATTTGAACTGCCAGTCGCCATTGAATAGCTGCAAATCGCAACTCTGGCCACCGCCGTATTAAACCCGTTCTCTTCCTCGGGCCTGAACCCGATCTTCAGAGAATCTCCTAACTATTGGGAAGGTGTGTAAACCTGTTCCGATGCTGTGGCTTATTTTTAGCCTGCTTGGCCCTTGGATTTAGTCTCCCCGAGTCCCGATGTCGATCAAAAGTTGCTTGATATAAGCATATCACAGTCTCCGCATCTTTGCTTTGTCCAGCTGGTAGCTTTGGATGAAACCTTATACACATAAATGTCACTGGATGTCTGCTAACAACCACAACGCAGATTCCGGTCGCAGTACTGGCTTCTCAACTTTTCAACACAACCCAAACAGCAATACACTTTCCATGGAATTCTCCCCGCCACGATACTCATCACAGCAAATAAACAACACATCCAGAGACGCAGATATGTCGGCCTTGACCATGCGCGCCCATTCCGTCCTCCCATCAGCACGAGAGTTGCTTTGGGATGATAGACGGCCTTTAGAATTGCCTTCGAGACCACGATCACAAGTAGACCGCATCGAATTACCATCTATTCGCCAGGTCAGTATAATGACGTGCCTACTATGCCTGCAATCTAACCCTCATCACAGGCTGTTCCAGAATTGCACCTACGAGTTGGTCGAGAGGATCTACAACCCAGGTCATTCTCACCACCCGGTTCTAGACCAACCTCCGCGATCACGCCAACTAACTACGTTCACTCACCTTCTATGAACAAGCGACGGAGACTTTCGATCGAAGAAGAACGCGAGTCTGAACCAAGAGATTATCCAGCTTCGAGGTCTTACAGAAGCCCCCCTAGACAGACACATCCACAGAGCGGAGGAACATCTCCCAGCTCCAGTCGTCGAATCTCAGAGTCATGGTCAGGATCGACTCGTACCAGCCCATATCTTCCATCGGGAGGACTTCCTTCAATGAGATCACCACTCCCTTTTGATGCTCCGAGCGTCAGCAGGGCCGACTGGAGACCGACACTACCAGGTTTACCAGCTCTCACTCTCGAACGTGTTCCTCAATCGTCTCAAACTCCTCGGACGCGCAGCAACTGGCCAGAATATGCACTTGATGCTTCTCGTGCTGGGGCACAAACATACCCTCAGTCGAGCGCTTCGTTCTCACCACCTCAGCCTAACTTCCACCAACAGTCCTTTTCTTACTCTGGTTATCAACAACCTCGCAATCAACCATATCCTGGACCACCCACTCACTCCATTCCTCTATCACACGATAGAACACCATTTTCCTCGCTTGGGTATCATCCACAAGGGCTTCAAGCCACCCACGAGAGTTACCTGGGCGGTTATGGGGATATGGTTTTGAGTGGAGACAGTAAGACACGCAAGAGACGGGGAAATCTGCCAAAGGAGACGACCGACAAGCTGAGAGCATGGTTCGTTGCTCATCTTCAGCATCCTTACCCTACCGAGGACGAGAAGCAAGAGTTGATGAGGTTGACGGGCTTGCAAATGAGTAAGTTTTCTAGATTCTAACTTTCCAATTTTCGCCGCTAACAATGTTCTAGATCAAATCTCTAACTGGTTCATCAACGCCCGCCGCCGCCAACTCCCAACCATGATCAACAACGCACGCGCAGAATCCGATGCCAGATCAGCTCGATCGGCAGATGGAGCCACTCAGGGTACCGGCAGAGGGAGTGTCGGACTTGGTGAGAGTGAGGGAGAATACGAGGATGAGTTCGAGACGGCCTCGTCTCTGGGGGCAATGGGAAAGAGGGAGCTGAAAAGCATTTAAGAACCACGCATCTACGAAAGAAATGGGGGTTTACGACGATATGACAAAAGCACAAATCAAATCGATAATGGAAGTATTGGCAAGAAAAAGTCATCAGGGAAAAGATATGGTTGGTAATACCCACTGGGGGAGGAGGCAATACAGAACTCTCGTGCTCACCGCCGAATGTGCACATGGAATGAATTTTGGCTTTTCCACTTCTTTTTACCATAGCATTTTAGAACTCAGAACATATACGTGCCGTGCGCACAGATAGATAGCATAATAATTTTCTTGTACAAACATATCACGGAAACGATGACCATGAATCGACAAACGCAAAAGTTAGGTTGATCCAATCAAACAAAACAACAAACCGCGGTCGCTCGTCTTGAGTCCTCTCTCGTCTCTCTCCTCGCAGACAAAGTTCGCCTTGGAACCTGGATCGGGTGATAGCTTGCGAAGCTTATGAATCGCTTTGAAGTTTGGTAAGGAAACAAGCTTCCAATACGAGGCTTACGATTATTAGTACAGTATGGCTGGTGGAAGGGTTGTAAGTACGAGGCTCATCGCTGTATGAGCCCACCCACATGGCTTGGGATATTCCCCCCTGGCAGGCTGGTTCGCACGTTCTCTGTTTCCATCCCCCCTCGCCGACTTTTTGACTGACCTGACAGATGTTCCCTTGACGTGCGTGCAGAGCATCGTGCCAGAGCTACAAGTCCTTGCTTAGACCCAACGACTGGAGCCACATTTCCTGCTCTACTTCGAGCCGGACAATTTGACTTTGGTGCTAGCTGTGGAAACCGCATGTCCAGGAATGAGTACACCTCAGGGCACGAAGGATGGAGAAACATCAGGCTGGACTTGCTCCCTGCCGCCACTGTAGCGATACTTGTTAGTGCACTTTAGGTTACTTAGTAGGGATACAGGAGCTACCAAGGATGATTCGCGAACGCCTTGCAAGCATGTCGCTGTTGATCATTCATGCCTACACAAACAGACTTTGTTGCGAGTAGGGCGGGACTGTAAGTGGCCTGGCCCGGGTGACAGACAAGAAAGGCTTGAGAGACTTGTCAAGAGCGTCAAGCAAGCATGCGAAGGAGGAGACGGAGATGCGGAGATCACATTTCTTGGAACTCTTGGAACGCATTTCACGGGGCCGCTCTTTGTCGTTGGTACGGGAACAGCCACCCAGCTACATGTTAGTTAGCCTTGAGAGGGTTTTCGCTTTGGGCTTTGGGGCTTTTTGCTTTAGTTTGGCACTTTGACAGCCGGTCAGATTTTATATCGCCTAGATCCGCAGCGACGGTGTGCCTTTTTGAGGCCTCTAAAAAAGAGATGAGGAAGCCATGTTTCTCTGCGGAAACTGAAGGAATCAATTCCGCTGGCCCCGACATTGGCCTGTTTTGATTTAGTGAGCTGGTGAGAGCACTTTTTGACAGCCCGGCACTTGGGCGTGATGGGTAGATGGCGTTTTTGAAGTATGGAGCTTGCGGCAAGCTGACCGAGATGGCGACAATTCAGTGTTATTAGAAGATGAAGAATCTCGGGGCTACATACAACCGACCAAGCCATACTCTACAGTGGGGTGGAGTTCAGCAATTATCCTCATGACATGAGGAACACGAATAGCTTGCGTGTTCTGTCTGTTGTGTCTCACTGGTTGCCTTGGTTTGCAGCGATGGTGATAGGGCCAGGCCTCCCCATCCTGGGCCTCTAAACCATCGAAAGGTGATCTGCACGGCACTTGAACAGAGGAAAGCTGGAGGCTGTTCTTCACGAGTCACGAGATTGCTGCAATGCCCTGAGCGATTTACCCCTCCTTATGAATAATAGGTAGTTGTACCAGCCACCCTAGCCATCCCCTTAAGTAGTACTAAGTTCTGCTCCTTGAATTTGAAGTCCAGGCACATGAGTAAGTGGGTGTCGGAGGTAAGACCTACCTTGCACCACAGTACATCGTTGTCACTATCTCCGTACTGTACAGCACAGAACATGACTTAACTAGGTCAGCTACAGAGTGGCGTAGAACAAACTGCTTATGAGATTGTTACCAAAGCACGACGACAAATGTACCCAAGTATTCCGCGACAGTGGCGGCCGCCACCATGACACTACCCCCAGCCTGACATTTGACACTCAGAGCCTCGGGTATTCTGCTTCTAGAAAGGACGCCCATTCGAAAGATAGATTCTGCCCGCCATGTTGTCGTCTGGAACACGGTACACACGGAGTCTTTGACTTTCCTTGGAGCCTCACTGCTGCACCTCGCATGAAGTTCTGTTCGTGCTGTACTATATGCACTATAATAGTTGGTTGTGTATCAGGCTCCAGTACGTAAGGTACTCATAGTATCTACTGTATCGTCCACCGATGACATCGCAAGGCGCTCGACTTACCCCTGACCCGACAATACATCACGTCTTGATCATTCTTGGGTCTATGATAAGTACCAGAATGTATCGTGCTGTACTGTACTGTACTGCACAAGCATCTCCACGGCTATGGGTCTCTCCGAGTCACGAGAAATATTGGCAATGTCTTGTTACTCACTTCGTCGATAATCCTTCTAAAACCTCCTCCTATAAACCTACCTACTCCTTCAAAACCTTCACATTCATTACACTTTTGTTTGCCACTACGAAGTGCTCCTCTCGAAAAGTCAAATAATAGTCCTTTCCGTACTTTACCGATTCACAAGAATGAAAGTACTGTACTCTCCAGCGCAGACAGCATGCATAAATGAATTAAGCTTAGATCCCCTGCTGCACATCTCCCGGCTGACGTTACCGACATGCCAACTTTGCCTTGTTACAAGTACTGTAAGGTTATTTATCCTTCGCATCCTTCGCCATATTACTCTTCGCAACTACTATAGCGAAATATAAAACTATCTTTCGATAAGTCATCCTATTATGAGGATCTCGAGATCTTAAAATCAGGTTCGGTACGGACGGAAGTCCCGAAGGAGAGTGTGATCGGCGTGCATTGGATTTTGAGGGGGCTTTCAGGCTTGAGTCTACTGAGTTGCTTTTTGTGTGGTGCTAAGCGATGTTTCGTGTTCATGGACGAGGCAAGCTGGGTTCGTGGAGAAGCTAGTGAGGCTTTGTTGAAAACGGGAGAGAAAGCTCTTTCGTGATGGTCGTTTCTGGTGATAGGTTAACAGCTCGGCTGCCACGTGTTGGTGATAGGTCATGACAAGACCATCCTGAAGACGACGGGGATGAATGGTAGCGGCAGTATCAAATAGTCTCAAGTCCGAAGACAACAGGAAAAAAGGTGACCTTAAATCTAATTGACGAAAGACAAATACAATAGTAAGAAGGTTGTAGTCCTCGGCGTTGTGCTGCATATCGAGCCTGCTTTTGTTGTACTTACGTAGTAATGAGGACTAGCTGATGCGACTTAGAAGCCGGAGCATATTCCTACGCTCTCGGTTCGAAACGAGTATTTCATCGATGGTCAAGCTGATTCTCAACGGCCTCAAATCTGCAAAAGGATAGCCAGATGCATTGAGAGTGTATGTTCGGAAAGTGAAAATGTTGAACGGTACGGGGGAATAGTCATGTGATTCTGTTTGAGCTGTTTGCTTCGCTTAAGCTCGCTTAGCTAGCATAAAAGCCCCCTCAAGAGATCAGATATTTTTCTCTCTTTAATCATATCAATACAATTGCTATTGACCCCATTATTGATTCACCTTATGCTGCCACTGCCTGTCTAACATTCAACAGAAAATATAAATTCTTAAGCGAGCTCCCGACATAAGGAAAGGCAAGTGGTTTTCTTCAGCAGGCCTTGAATGCTACACTCGCAAGTTTGGACCTTGTTTGCAATGAAGAGTTTGAAATAACTTCATGCGTGGCTGAACGTGCTTGTATATTTTTCTGAGAAACTTGAAATAGAGGTAGTTGATTTGTCTCCAGGTTTGGGAAGGGTTGTTGTAGGGCAAAGTTTTTATTTTTATCTTTCTTATGTTCATTCACTCTCGGATATTTACTCTCGAGTGTTTACTTTTGGTTATAAATAAAGTAGCGTGAGTCTGTTGGACAATGCCTCTGTTCTTAACGCAGAATATCTGTCCTTTTCCTTATCCTCGAAAACTGTCGACAGTTTTAGAAAAGTGGCCGAGAAAGAGTCAATTCAAGGAACACAATCTCTTCTGATCTACAGTTTTTACCAGTAATAGTGCGGGAATAAGTGCTGGGTTTGTAGTGCTGTATAAGATAGTCTGCGTACTGAATTAAGCGACGGCTAGATGGCAATGCTTCTAGACAGCAATTTGGAAACCACCGGGCTCGTCAGTCGTTAAACTTATGCTTAGATACTTATAATGAATATGATATCTATACTAACAAGAGTGTGGCTATAGAAGAATAGAAGTCTCAACCAACTATGTTTCCACACCTTGCGTCATTCCTTGAGACAGAGAAGGACATGAGTGCAGATCTTGAAACCACCATGGCACTCGCTCGAATTATCTATGTGGAATACTATGCTACATCTACAATCTTGAGCTCCAGCACCTGTTTCTCTTACAAAGGTGATGCAATGTTGTAACAGTAATAGCGAGAATACACCACTCTTCGACAATAACCCTGATATCATAACCTTTTGTACTCATCTAAGGACGAAGTGGACCTTGGTGATGGTTTGATAGCTTGTAAACTTCGCCCCTACTAGTTTATTAGTTGTCTGAGCAAGAAAACTTCGCCAGGTAGAAGAACAATGTATACTTGAATACGGAAGTATTTTCCAAAATCGTACCAAGTTGATACTACGTTTCTCGAGGCTTGAAACTTAGGACGATACATATTCTACAGAGAATTAGAGCTCGACGCATATAGCCTCACTTCTTGGCGTGGTGACGACTTAGTCATTCACGACTAGAAGGCTTTACTCCCAGTCAATGTTGGATGACTTTTTGCAATCGGCCTCGCTGGACGTTTTAGTGTAAGTGCTGATATGGGTAAGATTGCACTGGCACGTCAAAGGATATCGGAATCGGTACCACAATGACAAATAATTCCACAAGAGCTTGACCAAGACACTCATCAAACTTGGTTGCCCACCTTGTCGCTACATGGGATCACGGGTTGCATCATGACGACTAAATTCAATTTGGAGAAGAAGATCTATGTAGTCCCCTTCAAGGCACCTCCGACTAGAGAGCTACACACCATTTGGTCCGATAGTGCTACAGTGGCGCATCTGTTCTGGCTTTCTATGGAATGCTTGCCTCTCGGTAGCGGATAGTATTCCAGCCTCTTCAAAATCAACAGACTCGATAAAGAATCAAACTCTGATGGGACGGACAATTCAACTATGTCTGTACCACAGCATGATCGCACCAGTCCTCACCGTGCTCATTGTTCTGACCCGCCAGTCCGTGACAATGCCGAACCGCATCAAGGTAGTTGCATCTGAACCCCTCATATTTCAAGTTGAACGCATCAACAATCTTAATGATAGATTGTCTGAGCTCGCCCAGCTCGCTAGCGCCTCATTTGAGCAGTGCAATGCTCTCGAAGCCAGTGAGCCTTGTGCAGCAGACAAACGTCTATTGTTAGGTTTCGAAGGCATGACTTACGTCCCTGCTCATGCGCACTGGGTACGTCTTGAGTCAAAAGTTACGTACCCAGGGAAGCAGCGCAGAAGATGGCGCACGCATTGTTGGATATAAAATGATTGGTAGTCCAAAGGGAATGGGATGAGCTTTCCTCTGTAGTGTCGGGAACACGCTTATAAAAATGGCGAAGCGCGACTTGGACGGCATTAATACCCTAGGACTGAGTGCTGTAGAAAATGAGGAGCTGCGGAAAGTTTTGAAGGAAGCTTCTAGTCGCATTGATAAAGCAAGAGATCGCAGTAGAAGATCCACTGTGTATATCCTATATGAGCTGGATCAACTGCTTGTAAAGTTGGGAATACAAAATGACAAGATCATCGACTGCATCATCGGGGTATTGATGATCACAAATGAAGAGTTCGAGACGCTAGTGTATCAATACTCTGCGATTTGGGAGCCTACGATGACAGAGGTGCTCGTAATAGAATGCCCAGGTACTATAGTAGAAGCCATGGCACAATGAATTGTTCACTGGTTCCTGAAAACTGCCATACCTAGGTGGGTACAGTATATAATGTACCACTTGCGTCTTTTGGCTTGACTAAAGCAGCAAAGAAAGAAGAAAAAGGACTCAGAGCGTAGAATCCTTCTTGACATCCCTCGCACGAAAATCGCATTCAGAAAATTCGACAGGCGCACCTAATACCCACGAATAATTATGGGACAGTAATTTGGGCTTTAGTATCCTCGGCGTAACTAGTGACTTCCTCTGAGACCATGAATGCTGACCATAGCTGACGTATCTGGTCTGGCTCGAGCTGAGGTGGTTGAACTGCTCCCAATTCCGCTGACACAGGATCTCGATGCTTTGGTGACGGTTGTCGTTCGGTGGTCCTTGACTCCTTGACGCGATGTAAGGTTGAAGGTGGAATCCCAAAGTGGTGCTATGCCAAAGGGCGAGGTTGCAGATACACCAGCCACAGCCAAACATCGCATTTCCGACGCGACAAGTGCCGTAAGATGCGCTGCACCTGTGCAGTGGATGGAAGCAGAAAAGCGTTGCTGATGGTGTTTGGACGAAGTCGCGTCGCTTGCGATTGATCGGTGCCTGGGGAATCAGGCAACAACATGCTGGATTGATTAGAATGTGCCATGCCCAAATATTCAATTTTTCGGGTGTTTTTCTGAGACCTCAAAACTCGCTCCTTTCCAACAACCGAAAAGGGCTTAGCGCCTCTCAGTTTAATCAGTCCTGCAACTTTCAAAAGGCCAAAGTGCAGCCCCAACTTCGCTTCTTCCTTTCTCCTCCATCTCCATATCGATCGACCATCCACGACAAAACCATCGACAAATCATCGAATAATACGCATCTCGCCGCGTATTCCATCATCAAACCACCCCTACAACCTCACACAACTACTTCATCATGACTGGACGTAAGTGATCCCTTTTTATTATCGCCATCGAGCGATGTTGGTGTTTCGGGTTGCCTTCTGCGACCGACGTCACCTGAGTTGGTGAAGCTATTCGCATCGCAACTCATCTTGACGCGGTTGGGCCTCAAGCCAACATCCTCATCTACTGTCACCACACCAACTTCACACCAATTTATTTCTTCGCCCCATGAGCAATCATACTAACGCGTCGCAGGCGGAAAGGGAGGAAAGGGTCTTGGAAAGGGTGGAGCCAAGCGCCACCGCAAGATTCTTCGTGACAACATCCAGGGTATTACCAAGCCAGCTATCCGCCGTCTCGCGCGTCGTGGTGGTGTCAAGCGTATTTCAGCCAGTAAGTCTCCTTTCAATCCATCATCACCTGCAACAGCAAACTAATGTCTTCCTTCTACAGTGATCTACGAGGAGACCCGTGGTGTTCTGAAGACCTTCCTTGAGGGTGTCATCCGTGATGCAGTCACCTACACTGAGCACGCCAAGCGCAAGACCGTCACTTCTCTCGATGTCGTCTATGCCCTCAAGCGCCAAGGCCGTACTCTTTACGGTTTCGGTGGTTAAACGCCTTTCATCCTTCACAACAAATACTCTCCACCTTCAATCTGCCGTCCTCTCCAAATCATACTTTTCGGATTACTTCAATCTCGGATGGCTTTCAACGCGTTAGGATTTTGATGAGCATACATGTTGCCTTTTGATAGTCTCCTTCAATTTGAAGGCTCGACGGTCTAGTATCCTGTTTACGGGAGGGTTTCGCTCGCCACTTTCTACATCTCTTCGAAAATCATCCGCCAATTCGAATGATTTCTTGATCTCGTCTCTACATCTTCTACAACAACACATTACCTTTTGATAGTCTCTTTCTCTTGAAAGCATGACGGTCTAGTAGCCTGTTTACGGGCGGGTAATGCTGTGGACTCTGGGCTGAGACATCAGGGCACTTTTGGGCAGGATTACTAATTGATTGTGGTCTTTGCACTCTTCATACAACTGTTATGTTTATTGCGATGGGTTTTCAATGGCGTTTATGGCTCCTGGTCTGGACGGGCGCGTTCAGAGGGAGGGATGGGATGGTATTAAGACTTATGTGAATATCAAACGCAACGAACTTTGGCCACAGGCCTCAACCTACCCTTTCTTCTACTTGAAATGATGACCATTATATCCTGCGAGTTCTCCACAGTCGCTCACTTATTCAAAACATACAGCAGGTGGCATTAGGAAGGCCTCGATGACTAAGCTTGCGATGCATGCTCCCCCCTGATACTGTTTAAGTAGTCTACATCTAGAGAATAAATATCTAAATATCTAAAACCACACAGGTTTAATAACCTAGGAACTTGAAAGACAGCAGCTTACCACCTAAAATAGAAGAAATAGAGAGAATAGACATAAGTACTTCTCTTAATAGCTACTTCTAACATTGGTACCTATCTAGTTTATATAGTATGTAAGTACAGTAGATTAGAAAGAAGATTATAATCGCTATAGACAGGAAGTTTAAGTTAAGTTTACCTTCTATATGTTAAAATTCTTACCCTTAATATATACCTTACGAGAAGTAGATATTATCCCTCTCTTTATCTGATAGTTCTTACAGTATTTATATATATACAACCCTAAATAGTGTCCTATATTAGGTAGGTAGAAGGATCTATAAATATCTCTATCTTTATATAAGATAAGTCAAGAGGAAGAAATTAGAAGTGTTATTAGAAGTGTTGTTGTTGGTCTAGGGAGGGGAGGAAGATAAGTAACCTTGGCCTGTGATATGCTATTACTTAGTTCAGCTTTAAGTGTGAGAAGTCAAAGCTTCACCACCAGACCACGGTATTTGCTTTGTTTTAATGTCAAAGACACCTCATTAGTGCGGGTTAAAAGTACTCTTGTTGTGTTGGAACGGATTTTTATATACCTTATCCTCAAGCTCGGCTAAATAAAGGGCGGCACCAAGCATAGGTAATTGGAGATATTCAAAGCATCTTGAGAATATGTTACAATATGTACAACTTCTTTCATACATTCATCCTTGCTAATCTCATCAATAGAGTAATAAAATCAACAATTGAAGCCCTTAATCATTCCGGTCCGTCTCTCCTCAAGTGACATCAATATCTTATCTTTTCTGGGATCCCACATATGCAAACCACCAGGATGCCTACATGTAGTAGTTAGTCAGTGAAATTCACTATTTCCACAGTTTATCTCTTTTGTGTCCTTTTCCCGGACAAAGCAGTAAAAGGAGGAACTTACTCGCTCTCACACTTCTTCCTCGCAGCACTCTTAGGCGCCTTCTCCCAAATCCTCTTCTTTTCAAAGAACAAATACGCACTAATATAGGTACTGTTATGACATCCACCCATCCTCCCCTTTGCCTTCATAAACCGACGATGACTCCCATTCATCCGATTTCCACTAGCCCTCTCAAACTCAGCTATCGTCCAAGGCTTTGGCTTCCCATCCTTCGTGAACTGATGTGGGATTCCATCTTTTGCTGAGGGGTTCTTGTTGTTTAAGAGGTGGGTGATCTTTTTGCGGACCTGTGCGCACGTGTCGTAGATTGGGGGATGTGATTTCCCTGGTTGGTTCGGGATTATGATGTCCAGGTAGGATTTGGCATCTTTGGGGATGATGGGGTCGGGGATCTCGGTTGGTGGGCTGGAGTAGGCGAGGGGAATGGGACTGCGCGGTCTTGTCCTCATTTGTTCGTTCCAGTCATCGAATGGGTTTTGGAAGGCTTCAAGGACGTGTGTTGCTGGATAGTTCTCCGGCGAAGGCCTCGAGACAGGCTTGTTTTCTTTCTCGGCATTTTGATTGAGCGGTTTGATTCTATCCAGCTGTATTCCTGAAAGTGGTGGTTGACCATTGGGAGGCACAAGGACTTTCGCAATAGGGTACAACTCTGATGCATCTGATGGTTTTGATAGCATGGCCCCATTGCGTAATGTATCGGCTGATGCCACCGTCTGAAGATTATCACGATGAGAATCCTGAAGCGGTCTTGGAGCTGTTTGTTGTCTGCCATCAAACGGCACGTATATATTTGCTACTCCCTTCCGGCCATTTTCTTGCTCGTCGTGAATGTAATTTTTCATTGCATCCACCATCTTAGGGTCGTCGTGGAATTTCTGCAGTTCTTCGACTTGCTTGGGTGGAAACCCTGCCCCTGGAAGGCTCTCTCCAATTCCGAATGTGGCATCGTGGTTGAGACTTGGGTATGGTTCTGTTTGATAAATGCTGCAGGCACCTGAATTGCAAGATGCGGCGATCGGCATTTTAATTTCAGTTCTATGATGAAGAGCCGTGTGACAGATAGGTTTTATCAGGGTCCGTACGTTTGTAAGTATACAGTAGATATGGAAGAAGATTTGGACCACCTGAGTTGAGGGTGAGTTGCTGTTATACTTCCTACGACCTAAGGCCCCATGCAATCTAGCTTTCTAGGTATGTCAGTGCGTTCTCTCGAATGTTCTCTACAGCTGGGCCAACAGCGAATAGCTATCCAAGAAATGTATCAACCATTGCCTTTACCCATGTATGTCCAAAAGTAATCTGAGGAGTGTGACGCGCCCCGCGACGAAAAGTAAACAAAATCGACGTCATACTAAGCATGGCATTAATGAAGTTCCAACTTTCTAAGAAACCCATTGGATATTCCGAAGTGATTTGCTGCAAACTACCTGGTATGTGACATCAATCCCATTTCTACGGGTGCAGTAATCTTTACTGTACAGTAGAGATTAAAACTCTCGAAGGATATGGCAAAGAGATTTGGACCAGGTGCTTTTGTGCGCGACAAGCTTGCATCTTGAGGCTCGAAGGGTCCTCGTTTCATCCCCGACCTTCTATTTATCTGCATTTGCTTAACACCTCTTCCATAGCCTAGTTACCTAGACCATATCTGAGCTATATCTCAAGTAAAATTTCGGCACTGAAGTAGTTTCGATGCTCTTCTCGCTATGAGATGTAGCTCAACCACCCATGCCCCATGGTCATTTTGTTCAGCATTGCGCTGACGTCCAACGGCATCGTCTATGACTGGGATAATCATGTCTTAAACTTGACGTGCCTAGTGACCAAGTAGACTTAGCCTGACTTTCTGATGTGTATGTCTGCCCTTCTTCCGTCTTCCTTCACAGGTACTTCCTCGCAGCCGCAGCGACTCTACCCCGGAAAATCGGGCTCCTGACTTCCATATTAACATGGTAGAAAGGGCTCATGATAGTCTTTATCCAATTCTCGTATATCTCTGTGAAGAACTGCTTGATGGCCTCTTCCGTTTGTGGTGAGGTGGGATTCGCAGCGATCGATGTGCTTGCACGGGAGGTTGTGGTTGCAGCAGGTTGAGATGGCGCGTGTAGAAGGAGGAACTTGACATCTGTAATTGGTATTAGCATACTGTACGGATGGGATTTGGAGAAGAGACAACTTACTGCCACCGGTAATAAAGCAGGATACATAGTTATTGTAGAAGCGATCGATGCACTTGAGATACCTTGCAAACGACGGTCAGTACATAGTACAGACTAACAGAAGTGGAATCTAGCATACATCTGACCATTACCCCATTGAACTTCCTCCACAATGTCCAGACTGCTGTGCACGATGAACTGGTTCATGTGTCGTGCCTGTTCCGAGAACCGTGCGATACCATCACCACCCTGTTTCGCCGTGCCGAAATCATATTCGAAGAGCGGGTTATCCTGTGTGCCAATAATGGCAAAATAATACGACATCGTAGTTGCACCAGTGCTGGAAGTTGAATTTGTGGTTCAGGCGGAAGTTCGTTGTCGTTGGACGAAGCGGTCGCTGATTGGTTTCCGCAATCAAAGTCTTGGCGTGGATAATTCTTGAGCTTCGTTCAACGACGCCAACATCTAAACAGCCCAGCAACGCAACAATGTTTGGAGCTTTCAGACCCACAAATTCCCTAGGAGGAGGGCTTCTATGGTATGTGCGAACTGTGTTTTCTATTCCAATGGCAATTGCAAGGGCGCTACTGATGCAATTGTTCAATTAGGAAGATCCCCTGGCGCCTCTCTAAATTCCAAAAGCAACGACAACGCAGACGGTTACGAGCAGTCGATGATATCGTAGCAACAGTGGATGCGGCACTGGCCAAGAAAGGCATCACGACGAAGGCTGTAGAGCGATGGAAAGAGGAGATGCCCACTGAGCAGGAGATGCTTCCAAAAGACAAGTACACCATTTTCGACCGGAAGGAGAAGAAGTACAGAAAAGGAATACACAGTGAGTTGCTACAGTTTGTCGAGATAAGGGTCACAATATATGCTAATATGGATGCAGAGCTACCGAAATGGACGAGACTCTCACAACGACTCAACCCTCCCGGATACTGATCACAGAAGATGGGTTTTTGGGCAATGGATGTATCATACTGTTTGCTGTAGAAGTATTGCATGGTCGGCGTTTAGGAAGATGTATATCACAGTGGAATGCTGAATGGATCCAATGAAATATTGTGACTCTCCTTAAGTCTCGAGATGGAGATTCTCGGTATTCTGAGGCTTCTGTATAGCTCAACTTAGGCTTTCCCAAACGCCTTCCCAACGCCTATGATACATATGCACTTGTTTATCGTCCCTTTCCATATTCTTCTTCTTCCTTAATTCTCTCGTTCTGAATCGCCCTACCAAGCCCGCCACGGCCCTCGTCATACTCCTCTCTGTATTCATCCCGCACCTGGCCGCCCGACTTTCCTCTTCCATATTGCCTCCCTTCTTGAAAACCAGGGTCAAGATCGGTCCGGATAATGCGCTCATCTAACTTCGTGCCACCAATATACTTCATGCAATCGAGAGCGTCCTGGTGTGTGTAGTACTCCACGAAGCAGAAGCCGCAAGGCGTCTTGTTGAATCTGTCCAGCCCCATAACTAGCCGTTTGATTTCACCACACTTTGCAAAGAGCTCGTGAATTTGCTCCTCAGTCGTGTAGAAGGATCTAGAGCTCGTCAGACGTGCTATGCGCCAAAAGGTAGTAGAAGGTGAAGCGCGAACGTACAAATTCCCCACGTAGAGGGTTGTAGCATCCTTCAAGGGATCCTCTGCAGGCTCCTCTGGAGTCCTTGGTCTTTCCTCCTGATCGTCCCGGATGTACTTGCGCTTGTTGTTCTGAAAATGAAACACCATGTCAGTGAGGCGCGCAATTGATGCAGAAGAGGACAATGAACTTACTCTGCTTTGATAATAAGCTGAAGGCTTATCAAGCCGATCAACAGTATTTCGTATGGTACCCGGCATATTTGTTGTCGTTGTTTGGCAAGGGAAGCTGCAGTTGATTTCTTGGTGCTTTCGCGGGGGGTTTGTCACGCTAGCGCGAGGCTTCTGAAGTTGAACTTCAAAAAAAGCTGAACCTTTGTTGACAACACCTGTTTCCCATTCAGCATTCTCCAAACTTTGGATATCGCTCGCCCTACGGACAGCATATGATCTGACCAAATATTTGCAACCCAAGAAAGCTTTGGAGCTCTTGGTAGAGCTCAAATCGTCGAAATGCCAAAGGTTACCAGTTACACTCCAGCATGGCTTTCGAAACCAAATCTGGGTCATAGCATCTTCGCACCAGCTTCCACGGATGCCGCAACAGCCCAGAACTCTACGCCAGGTAGCAAGAAAATTACGAAGCCAGGACCGCGCCGGACGATTGCACATCGGGGAACAGAGGTGTTTGTAGCTGTAGGCAAGGATATACGCTGGGCCGAGCTTGTTTACATCGAGGAGAAATGGGAGGACAAGCAGGAGGAGTTGCTGAAGCAGAAAAGAAAAGGGAAAGGGAAAGGAAGTGAGAACTTTCAGCAAAAATCGGAGGACGATGGTAACGCTCAAGGCTTCCGGGTACGTTGCATTTCCCTATACGCTCCTTCCATGCTAATTCCTTTCAGACAATCAAAACTCCAGTTGCCGACGATATACGGCAGCTTATAATCTCGCCGACCGGTAGCTACCTAGCCATTCTGACTGCTCATACAGTTCATATTGCGCTTCTGCCAGAATCCTCGCATTTGACTGCTCCAGACACTGGCCCAATGCGCTTGAAGACATATACCCTGGGTCCTACAACACATGTCACATCGCAGTCTGGAATAGCTTCTGCGCTCTGGCATCCATTGGGGGTAAATGGGACTTGCTTGGTTACGGTGACGGAAGATGCCATTGTTCGTGTATGGGAGCTCTCTACAACTGATCGTTGGTCGTTCGACAAGCCCACACTTGCTATTGACCTCAAAAAGCTGGCTGATGGAACATCACTGGACCAGGATTTTGGAGCTTCGATCTCTGGTATGAACAAAGGATTTTCACCGGATTCATTTGAGATGGAAGTCGCATCGGCATGTTTCGCAGGCAGAGGCTCTGGGGGTTGGGCTCCAATGACACTTTGGATTGCTATGAGGGAAGGTGATGTTTACGCTCTCTGTCCTCTTTTACCAGAAAAATGGTCACCTCCACCAACACTCGTGCCTTCGCTTTCTGTCTCGATCGTTGCAAAGGTTGCGACGATGGAAGATGATCCAACAATACCCCAAAGCAGCAAGCTCTTGGCTCAACAGCAGCTAGCGTGGATGTCAGATTTAGATAACCAAGAGCCGACTCATATCGAGGGTCAAATGGGGGAAGTGCCGATTGAAATCTACACCAGACCCGGCAAACCTGGCAGAATCCCTAAGCTTCAAGGTCCTTTCGACTTGGACCTTGCCCCTGAAGAGTCTGAGGAAGAACTCGATAATGTTCTCAGCGATATCTTTGTCATTGGCTCGAAGGTCAATGCCGATGAACTGATGTTTGGCGAAGAAGAAGATTTGGAAATGGATGATGCCGAGCATGAAGGATTATCTGTTGGTGTGGTGTGCACACTAACAAGTAGCGGCCGACTGTCGATTTATCTTGATTTGGACGGTGTTGAAGCACAATGGCTGCCCAGCTCAAAATCGAAGTTCTCGCGATTTGCAGACGATTCTGATCCTCCGTCTCTGTTGACATTTCAAGTACTCGACACGTCACGAGCGACAGAAGTATGGGAGGGCAGTTGGCCTATGTTCAGCCCTGACTTCACCTCGAGATACTGCTTTTATATAACAGACACTTCGAGCATCAGTTTCATATCACTTTGTGAATGGGTGTTTCGCTTAGAGACAGAGTTGAGTGGTGAGGGTCACGAAGGGTCAGACTTTCGAATTGATCTACTTGCCAAGAATCAAGGCTCAATTCGTGAGCGAGTATTCACACAGAAGATGGACGATAAGTCGGCTCCTCTCGCCGCGAGCACTCTCATTCACGATCCCGACCTTGGACATTTCCTTCTTTCCGCAACTCCACACGATCCTGTAGCCCTGACCTTGGACTCGCCTGAGGACAACATGGCTTTGGTACGACGGTCAAGATCATCCACATACGATTCTGAGCCTGACTCTAAGCCAATGCTATTCATCGAGCCTCGCCCTGTGTTTGAACCACCACACACCTTAAATCAGAACTCCTCTCTGCCTTCCTTGCTCGAGAAATTGCGGCACAGCAAGTACCAGCGATTACTAAGCGAAGATGTCCGCATGTCACCTGCGACTCTGACAATATTTACAGAAGCCCACAAGGTCCTTAGCGAAGAGACACATCGTCTCGGTACCGCAGCAGCTGAGCTTTTCCGCCGCTGCGGGCAATTACAAGCATCACTTCAATCCCAAATTAGAAAAGCAAATGAACTAGCTGGACGAGTGGAGGAGATCACCGGTAATGATCAGGACGATGGGCCTGCCGTTAGCACAAACGAGAGGCTTGAAGTACGGATCCAGAAGGCACAGGCAAGACAAACCGAACTCACAGAACGACTAGAAAAGTTCCGACGCAGAGCAACAAAAAGTACGAACAGGGAATTGAGCGACAAGGAGCGAGTGTGGATCGAAGAAATAGACAGTCTCCAACGCAACATTTTACCGACTTCAGAAGAACAGGACGGAGCATTCACCGTTCCTAAGGAGCCATGGAGAAGGTATGAAGAAGTCAAGGACCTGAGAGACGAATTGATGGAGCAGCTTGCCGATGAGCAGAAAGCTGTCACGAATGTGGACTCCCCAAGTCTCAAGGTGCCTTCGGAGGTTAGGAAACAGAAGATGTTAAAGGTAAAGGAGTCGTTGGATCGGGAATCGGCACTTGTGGAGGGAGCGAAAATGAGATTGGAGAGGTTGACCTTAGCTTAGTTAAAGCAGGGATAGTGTAGCATTAAACAACATTAATGTATTGCCATCATCATATAGTTCTTAGGGACTTGGACTCTATGATAGCAGAATATGGATTTAGACTTCGTAGAACACGGACTATGCCCTAATTGAAACAGGTGAGTCGCTGGTTTCTACAGATATGGATATTTTCTGATCAATATTCGCAGTGAAAGCTCATGTAGGTTGTTAAGTTTGAGTTCAGGGATGCAGACTTTTTCTCGTAGCATTCAATCTAAGCTACAGTACCAACTCCGTAGGTACTCAAAACAGCTTAGTGATTGAAAGACATAATTGAGTAAGGTATATTGTCAGGCACACACTTATTTTGACTAATCGAAGTGGATACCCAAGGACTTAAAGTCTGCCTTTCAAGACTTGATTTAGTTTGGTCAACTCAAGCTGAGAGTGTCACCATTAAGACCTTTATGTTACACGCCCCTTTTATTTATTGTGATAAGGGAATATTCACTTGCCAAAGAAAAGGTCTTCAAGCTCTGGGTGAGTTTGCGTACGTCAAGCTGATGTGGTCGAGCTCCAACAAACACCAGTATCCAAACAAATTCCATTTGCATAGCAGCCTGTTTAAAAGCCTTGCTCACATTGACAAGAGCAATTGCTAGAACTCAAGGAGCTTCCGTGCTTTCAGAAGTCTATCTTAGTTACTGATCTGATCTGTGTAACTTCTCGAAACAGTGCATAGTTCTGCACGCCGCCCTTCCTGCGCATTTAGGATTCACCAACCCACCACTTAACTTCTTTCTTCGCATCTTCTTTCTCCGCCGCACCAACAACAAACACAAACAAGGTGCGCAACTTCATCTTTCTTCAATCTCAGCGCAACGATCTACCCAACAACCATAATCATGGCCGAAAACGAACAGGTTCGGTTTTTCCGCATAGATCCATCCGCCGAAATTGCCAGCAACGTTGTCGAGTTCGACCCAGTCGAGATTGCCTCTGCCAACCCCACGCAGACAACCTCCAGCAACATAAAGGATGGTCAGACGGACAACCAGGAGCTATCCGGTACCAAAGCCAACAGTGTTAAAGCCAAAGGCACCAGCACTGGACATGGAGCTGTAAGTCCACTACAAAGACTTCATCAGTCATCCAAACTAACTCGGTGGTTCACAGTATGTTACTGATGCCAGCACGGATGACGGCACTGACAAAGAAGTCTGCACTGCCCATGAAGCTGCAGCAAACAATGCAACAGGCGAAGGAAGTCATGATCACGATGTCGACAACGGTTCTAACAAGGTGACCACTGCAACAACCTCTGACAGCCCCAACGCTGTCAAGCTTGATGGATCAAAATGCATCATGTGTGGAACCCTGACTACCCGCCACTGTGCACAATGCAAATCTGCGAACTACTGCGGAGAAGCATGCCAGAAGAAGGATTGGCGTCTGCACAAGGTTCTATGCAAGCAGTACGTCAACTTCCTCAAGGAAAATCCACGACCATCTACACAACATCGCCTTGCATTCATGTTCAAGCACAACTTCCGCTCTCCTTTCTTGCAATGGCTCCCTGACCCCATCGAACCAGAAGTTCAAAAGCTTCTAGGATTCCCTGGCGAAAATCCTGAGAGAGTCAGTAGAGAAGTGGCTAATATCTTCGAGCGACGTGGTGAGCCTAACTGGTACCTTGGATACCCCCTCGTGATGCATTTTCGAAGCATTTTCTACGGCCTTGCTATCAACCTCGCCATCGAGAAGCTTGGTGAAGGACATCTGCAGCAACAGTGGCGCGGGCCAAGTACGTATTCAGATCCTTGTCTTCTTAGCACTAGGCTTAATATTGCTTCATCTCACATTTTCCCTGTCCTCCCGATCCACCCCAAAACAAAGATTATGTCCCATTTTATCCATTTGTCTCCAGTGCAGTACTATTCCAGGAAACTACTGACTCTTCATTCTTCGCAGTGGTCGTAACCAGTGGTCGGGGCGATGTAACTATGGCGGATCTCCGATACCTCGTTCAACACCTACAAGTTCCTCCTGGTCTCAGATACCTTTACAGCCAAAGATATTAGATTTTTTCTTTTGGATGTCTGGAGCAGAGATGACATCGAAACCCCTTCTTGAGCTGATGGTGGTGCGTGGGTGGGACTGGCGGGAGTAATTGGCTTAGAATCACCAAGTTGGTTTTAATTACTCGGAGTGGACTCACCGGCATTCGAAATGAACCACAAGCGTTCCGCAAGATTCTTAGAAAGCGTTTTCTTTACTTCGGAGGTTAGCAGCCATTCAGTGTGCAATACAAAGCTTTGTTTCCTTACCTCTTATCGAGATGGTATCATCACCGTTTTACAAGGACTGTGATAAGTATAGACCCAAAATAAAGCCTTCTCTAACGGACCCTCTAGACTGGCCACTTCCTCCTTCACCCGGTTATTATATTCGAATCTTAAATCACGACGTTCTCTCTTGATGATTCCCTTAACGTCCTTCTTATATATGATGGCTTTGTCGGGACAGTCCTCCATGAGATCATCAAAAGTCCTAAACACCCTCCTGGGTTGGTCCTTCCTGAAGAGCTGCCAAGCTGCAAAAGGCCAGTCAGGACGATTTTATTCAAGATGGATGTGGAAATCATAATCTACCTCTCGTTTTGGGGTCCATATTGTACTCGCCCTGCTGCTTCTCTTCGCGCCAATTTGTCTGGAGTTCGTTCTCTTTGTCGCGCCAGTACTTCTCCTTGAAGTAACGGGCTACACACATTACTATGACGACATGGCTGAAGAGGAATTTCTGGCTTTCCACTTGCCTCTCCGTAGGGTTTCGAAACAGCCCTTGGTCTTCTCCTGGTGCAATGGTCGTGGCTGCTCGCGCTGCGAGACTTGTGATATCTTGCGATTGCGATTGCCACAGCGACCTGGCCCCGGAATACTCATTTTGGAGACTTAGATGTGAAGCTTGATTGTTTCGTATTGAGAGAGTGTGAGAGAGGGATGGACCGAAAATGTGATGAAGGGTGACGGACTTTTCATGTGGGAGGTTGGGGGGTGTAGGTTGGATTTTTAGCGAGGCGCTGGCTGTTGTAGTTCCTCGTAAGCTGGACGATGGATGATGGAATCGATGGATGATAAATGGATGGATGACTTTTTCTAAAGTAGTCAGTCGATGTGGTCATTTTGGTCGCTCACCTAGTTCGTCGTCATGGAAACTCATTTGCCCACTAGGTACGCACCTGTACTTTGCAGTTTGAGGGTTATGTGGGGATTTGCTTCTAGATCTTCTCTGCGGTGATTAACTATGATTATTATGAAGGTTATTGACTACTCGTATGATTTAAGTTTGCCCCATTGCACAGTTCCTTTACATTCAATAGGTTGTGATCAAGTGAGGATTAGGGCTGAGCTTTGAGATGTCCATGGGGGAAGTGCAAACTTTGATCATTTGATGATGTTATTTATTCCCGTGCCTACGGAGACCATCATTTCTAGATGAGAATTAGGTCGGATTTGCAGCTCGGCTGGTATAGTTTCTTCTTTGCCGTCATCTAAGACAAGGCTATTATGGGATAGTGCACTTGCGAGGATCTTCTGAACAGAAGAGAGGAGCGATACGAGGCGTCTCTTCAAAGAGAAGTCTCAGTTATAGAGAGATGGTACCCTATGTTTTTCCGAAAGAGACTCGTCTGGAAAGTGCCAGGCATATTTAGTTTTATTCTTATTCTGATAGCACATACATAAGCTGCATCCAATTACGACTAAAAAGACTTTACTACTTTCAAATAGATATCTAATAAACACACGGAAACTGACGTATCTCAGGACTATCCACATACATTATAGGCCAACTTAATGAACTCCCTACAATAAGTCAAAGCTAAAGGCAAAGTCAACAGAAAACAGAAACTGCGTACCTATCGTCTCTGGGAGCACTTGCTTCACATTCACAGCAATACCGGTTCCAACCATCCGTCTACTCCGTCCACCGAGCAGCAGGACATCGAAAAAACAGCAGCCAGAACGCCCTAATGAAACCTCAACCCTAACCCCCTTGAATTCATATTCTTCAAAAACAGAAAACGCCCCCTACAAAGCTGCATGAGAAACCTCACCCAGATCACCTGTCTCATCCTATCTGTCGCGAGACATTCACATATCTCCCGGTCATAACCTCGGCCTGGTTGTTTCCACTTCTTCTGCCACGTATGTATTGGTTTGCACATACGTACGCGGTTCTATAAAGGAGACTAATGGATACTGAGGTTAGTGTCTGTATTGTATTGTATACGGGACGGGATTTGGTGGAGTATGTATGTGTTTGATATTTCAGAGGCGTTTAGAGAGTAGCTGATTGTATGTCCCCTGTGGGATATTAGTAATTCGTGTCTGAGAATTCTTCTAGGCTAGGGGGGGTTTGGATGGGGGTGGTGGAGGGGGTTGAGTCGTTGTTCTACGTTTGTTATTTGGAGAGGTTGAGGTAGCTTGATGGGGTAGAATATCGCTGTGCTGTGCAGTTTGCTGATAGCTTGATCATAATGTGTTTGTGTAACTTTTAGTGGGATTGAGTTGGTTTTGTTTCTCGAAGTGAAAGCCACCTTACTTACTAGCACTAAGCTTGAGGACTAATTAGTTAAGTCATGGGGATATGAGACAATGAAGTATTTGAAAATATCATCATTCATTCATTGCATACGAAGTCATATCTATGTCTTTACCGCTGATTCTACATCTTCGGCACATTCTCGATCTGTGCAATACTCTCGCCATCCTTCTCCAAACCGGCCTCTTCATCCTTCCTCACAGTCGGCTCAATACCAACCTTGACCTTCTCCGTCCAACCATCCAAAGAATCCCTCTTGAAGACATTCAAATAGATGGGGAAAGTAGCAGCGATGAGAAACCCAATGAGCGGGATGAAGAATGCTTTCTGAGTATCCCCATCGAGGGCATCTGCCACGGCACCGAGGACAGGCGGGAAGAGTGCTCCACCGCTGACGGCTGCGACGATGAAGGATGCTCCTCGCTTGCTGTGTCTACCCAGTCCACGGAGCGATAGTGTGAAGATAAGGGGGAAGATGCAGGATTCGAAGAAGAGGACCATATTAATTGAGGCGATGGCCGCGTTGCCTTTGAGCCCCATTACGAGAGCGGCGAAGAGCACGACTCCGCTCATGAAGCTCACGAGAACGAGACGAGGTTTGATGAACTTGAGCAAGCCGGACGCGATGAACCGACCGATTGCGAAGCATCCTTGGGCCACTGCGAGCAAGTTGGAGGCTGTGGCGTGTGTCGTGCCTGGCTTTACTTTGGTCACATAGTTGATGAAGTAACCAGCGTAGGCAACTTGTGCACCGACGTAACCTGCGGGTGAAGAGTCAGCATCGATCGTGCTAGGTTACAGTAGTGTGCAAGGAGTTTGAACATACAGAATTGAGCAACAACACCAAAGAAGAGCGTGTATTGCTTGCTGAGCGGCTTGTCCTCAAACTGGGTGTCATCGGCAGACAGTTCGGCCTGAGCAGCCATATCGGCATCAGTGACTTCAGGAATTGGAGCAAAGAAGAACACGACGGCGAGCAAGAAGACAAAACAAGCAATGCCAAGATAGACCCATTGTACCGAAGTGAGAGACGTATCGTCGACCTTCTTGAAGATAACCTGCGATGCGAGGACGGGGGCAACCACTGTGCCGATTGCCTGGAAGGCCTGTGCGAGAGTGAGTCGCATCTCGGAGTATCGTGGAGGACCACATGTTGCGATGAAAGGATTGGCTGCTGCTTCGAGGGTTGAGAGACCGCTGCCGACGATGAACATGCTTCCGCAGAAGCCACCAAATCTGAGCATTGTTAGCCATGGAAATATGATGCTTGAGGTGCAAAGTCAAGGTAGAACTACTCACGATCGCTTGACGGCCGAAGGCCAGAACATCAAGGCTCCAACCCCATAAACGCAGAGACCGAAGATGAAAGCCCATCTATAACCAAGGCGACGCACAATCCATCCCGAGTATGTCAAAGGGCCAATAAAGTATGCGCCGAAGTAGGCGGCCTGCAGACCACCACTCATACCCTGGCTAATGTTCAAGGCCGTCTGGAAATGGGCATTGAGGACATCGAGAAGCCCGTAAGCAAACTAAGAAGCGAGCGCTGTTAGAATTGTGCGACAGCGAGGTGTATTTTCGAGGAGGAGGTCGGTGGCATATTTGACTTACTCCCCACATGAAGAAGAGAATGGTCACCAAGCAGACAGGAACAATTGATTGTCTGAGGGTGATTTCTCCATTCCCAGTCACAACATGATCATCAACCACCGGTGCCTTTCTCCCCCCAACGATCCCCGCATCAGCAGCCGAATCCCGTCTCTCAGGAGTAGTAGTACCCATTGCAACCTCGAGATGGTAAAAAGAGGATGCACAAACTTGTCGCTAATTGGCGATGGGCGATGAAGATGCAAATGAAGATGGAGAGGAGATGGAGAGAGGAAGTCGAGGCTATTGCTGAGAGAGAGAAAGGCGTCAATTCTTATATCTTGCCTCCAGACGCCCAAGAACAGGCGCCCAAGAACCCCAAGGCCCCAGATCTCCACCAACTCCAGTCCCCATGTTCTGTGCACTGTCACCACTGGGACCCCCGTTGTTGGAATGTCGGGGCAATTACGGGGCCCCGAGGTCGAACCTTACAGCACTCGAGTCCAAGAGGAGCGAACGACCGGCCTACTCTACTCTGTGCTACCTTGCTGGTTACGGGCACTTCTTCACTCGAGTCCTGGGTAAGAGTACAATGCCACCAATAAGTATAGCTCACCCACAGCTCAGGCAATTCAATTCGACTACTTTCGAGCACCCTTCCTTGCCGTTGCAATCTGCCAGCTCGTGACAGGCGCATTGAGATGCGTTGGATGATATTCGGACTGTATCATCTCATCTGGTATCTGGCATCTGGCATCTGGCAATAAGGGTAAACAACTGGACTCCGTCCCGACACCCAAGTTAGCGGGCTTAGGCTCTTAGCATTCCATCACCTGCCTGCGTCCTGCACCGCTTAGAAACCTTGGAAGCGATAAACCCGACTACAAGTCTACCACAGATGTCCACTTTGCCAATCTTGCCCCGTGCAGGCAAGCGACTAGAAGGGCCGTCAGTACGGAGGTACTCGCGGCCTTACTGCATTGGCATCAGCATTTGCCCGCTCCGCTTCCCTTTTCTTGCTTAGGCAAACAGACACAAGAACCGTTAGGGCCCTATGGCAGCCAGAGTTTTAGCGATTGAAATGCCGCACGCAGTACGCTTGTTGCCAATTGCTTGTCCGTCCGGACACCCCGGAATCACCTGAAGGCCGAGCTGGAGATCACGAATGATAAGCTTAGGTACCGTTTTTCGGGGCCTTGGGCCCTTGGTGACTTTGTAAGTGCAATAAGGAAGTCGATAATGTACTAGGACTTTGAGCCCGTTCACGATACTCCGGAGAACCTAAAATGTTGCTGAATGCTGGATGATGGGTTAGTAGGCTGTCATGGAGACCCATGAGAAACTCAATGCAGGCACTTAGGATTAGAACTAAATGCCTCACACCCCCATCTGCTCGTTTCGAAAACCCGAAAGACCCTCTCAAGTAAAACATGTACAGTAATCGAAGATAACGGATAGTAGGTAGAGTACAGCTTGGCGTGTGGTAAATATCTGACGAGTCATGGTTCGTGAAAGTATAGAAACCCGTATATGGATTTCATTAACGCCGAGGCCGATAATGACGCGATGAACCACTTACACGGTTGCTCATTGAAGCTTTGAAATTTGACAGCTCCTCAAGGTTAAGGTTGTAGGGCATTCCGAGATTTCATTACAGTTACTTTCCTCGACTTGCTTTCAATGATCCATGCCAGTATTTCCCCGCTTACAGTACTGGCGAACCCCACGTGTGTTCATAGTTGTTGAGAAGCAATTAGTTGAACCTGTATATGAACTAAATATTGCCTAACAATACCTTATCCTCTTCTCCATCGTCAGCTACTGAAAAGGGGAGTCTAGATTGCGAGACTAAGGAATTGAAAAGTCCTTCCCGTGTACAGTAAGGTAGCGATAGCTTTACGAAGTAGGTGAGTCGTTACTTACCCAAAAGATAGAAATCAAGACAAACTCCACGGCGAGACCTAAATTTCTCACGGTGCTGTAATTCTGACAATCAGCTCCATCTTCACAAGGTATGATATCCAACGAATGACCTTGCGCTTACAATTCAGATTTGAACAGGCAACATGCCAGAAATCAGAAGCAAATTACTTACCACACTACCTAACGCACCACTGCACTCCGAGAATATTGAATCCGACTTAAAATGATCAAGACCGAGATGAAATCAAACAAGCATCCCAACAAAAGAAAGAAATCGCAACGCAAAGACCACTTCAAGCGGATGTATGCCAAATCTACATGCTAATTTCTATGACTGATATATACCTAGGAAGTAGGAAGTATTAATTCAGTAAGGCATTGCAACGGCAGTTAAAGCAAGGACACCCAGGCTGATCAAAACACTTAGCGTGCCGTCAAACCCCGACCAGTAAGCAAACCAGCCAAGCTTACCGTAAGCGGCATGCATATGTGCTTACCGTACTAGGGAGCCAAGGTAGCCCCAAATAAAGTTTCCAAAAAGAAGCCACGAAGAACAAACCGTCTGAACCTTCTTCGACAGTACTGTAGGCACAATAAAACTAAAACCTAGAACAATAATGGACTTGAAGTTGTACGGTACTGGACATTTATACTTTGATGCTTTCCGGGCACGGGGAGCTTGGCTGTCCTGTCTTTTCGTCATCTTTTCTTGCTTGACTGAATGATAGCTGATGATATCCTGAAAGCATAAGATACCTATGAGGTTGAATTCGGTTAAAAAGGGGTCACTGTGCAGTCCTCGTATCACGTGTGGCATCCTCGAAAGAGAGGGCTGGTAGTTGCAGCTGTCTGTCATTTGCTCAAATTTCTCTTGTGTAGTTACAACTAACTTAAGTACCTAGCTCTGTATGCCTTTCAATCTAGCAGTTATCTCACAATACCAAATATCACTTCCATGTCCCATCATCCAGAACATCACGCCAACACCCATCAACACCCCTCTCTCCCCACTTGCCCAAAAATATCATACCAAATTTCAAATAAACACCCAAAGCCAAAGTCACATACCCCAAACCCGTCCCGTCCAAAAACGCCTCCAATCACGTGCACCCCTATTTACCACACACCCCCCCCCCCCACAACTCGACCTCCCACCCCTATTCTCCAAGGTTTCCCCTTGTACAGGGTACGTACACAACACCATCTACGATTCCACTCCTTGTGAAGCACCACGACACGCAACAAAGTTACAAAGCAAGAACAAAACAACACAAAAGGCCCACGCCTCACCCACAGGACATAACATAGGCGAAATTCCGTCGTCTCCTCATTTCATTTTCAGAATTTCATAAGGCATAGCATCCTAGACGCCGCGTGCTAACGACGTGCAACAAAATAGAGGATGAGAGAAGAGAAGAGTGGAAAGACTTGGGCGTGTATGTGCGAGTCGCGAGGTTGGTATGACGATGGGAACCGTTGGCAGTGAAGCTCAAATTGAACGGTGACTGACTGATCTAACGTTGCCTTTATTTGGCAAACCATTTCCTCTTTTTGACAATGCTTTAGATTCTGCGAGATGGCATGGCTAGTCGAGTGATATGAGTCGCTGTAAGCTCAATGAGACGGACGACAGTAGTGTTGAAAAAGATGACAGATAATTTGGGAGAGAACACGCTTTACTTCTCCTAGTAACCATATAAAACTCTAAGCTATAGACGCCATTACCTTATCAACGCTAATATAAGGAAACCCCTGCATTTCCAATAATGCTTTCCCAGTTGACTATCCATACTCGAACTTCAAAGCTCCAGCGCACATGTTCTCGGCAGGCTCATTAACCTCGACAGTTGTCCATTGCAGCTCAAGATAACGTAACAGAGTTGCTGCAATCGTGGATTTCTCCTAACTTTCCACAAGCTGCACAGATACTGTTCTCCATGTTCGTTGTTGGCGTTGCCAAATCATCAGGCGTTCCCGGTTGGGAAATCCCATCAAATATGTTCTTAAGATTGACCTCATCCTTCTCCAGTTTGCAGGCCTTCGTCCCTTCATCATCCAGTATGGTCTCCTTGCCTGAATTCTTGTTTACAGCCAGGGTCATGACCTCGAGATCCCTCTTGGGCGACCCGACTTTAACATCGACCTGGTTCTCGAGCTCTTTGTTTTCGACGGTCTTCTCCTCATTATCCGCAGCATCCTCGACATCAGCATCAGTGCCGTCTTCTTCGTTTTTTATCACATTCCCGTGATCTTGCTCTTGGTGGTTATCTGGTTGGTGGTCGGTTTTCGAGTCACTAGAATGCTCTAGGTGGCTCAAAGTCACCTGCTCGTCCTCAACACCATCTATTAAGACCTTGAGCTCCTTGATCACCAAGTTAGTTTGAGTATTTCAGCCAGACTTTAATGGAAGGGAACTTACTGCCCCTTCGTCTTTACTGTACATCCTGAAACCGACGATACAAACCGCGTTCCACGGCTCTGGCTCATTATCTTCCTCATCACTGTCACTGCCCCTTCTGGGCTTTGTGCTGCCGTTATTAGCATGGTGTGGTCTTGGCTTGAATATTGGGTCGTCATCACTTCGGATATCGCCAAAATCCGAAATTGGAGATGCGCTTGAGTCCCCATCAGATCCAACTGTTTAAGACCTCGTGTTAGCATCATGTCATTCATAAGTACAGAGAGAACTAAGACATGTTTAGGGTTATAAGGTTGCAGAGCATATGCCAGGATAGGAGCCCGACCATGACCGACAACCCCAGAACCAGAAACAGCTCTTGAGAAAAAAAGGCTGTCTTGAGACCACTGGGAACACGAACTATAATTTTGGTGGTGCGGTGGACCACCATGAGAGTAATTTCTATGCCACGGAGCAGAATCTTTGCGTGGAACTGGAGGCTGTGGAGGCGGTAGACTGGGATGCGATATCCGGTTGATGTCAATAAGCGAAGGGGGAACAAAAGTGCTCTGAGGTGTTTCGGGTGTTCCTTGTGACTTGGTGACACAGGCGCACAAGTCTTCGGTTTGGACGCCTTTATCTGTATCGTTGATGAGCTGTGTTGGGGTTTGCAAATCTGGTGGCATTGAAACCTCGCCAGTCTGCACAGATTTGTCCTCTTTGTAAATCTGAATCTCTTTGGCATCTTCAATTTGAACAGCCTTGTCCTTTGGCTCCTTTTGCTCCTTCTCTCTCTCCTCAGCTGCTGTTTTCTCCTCTTGTGCATTGGCTTCTGCCGCGAACCATGCCTCTTTCCGTTCACGCTTCTCCTGGTTCTTCTTTTCCTGCTTTCTACGAATATCTCGGTTCTTGCGTCTCACCTCCCATTCTTTCTGTTTTAGTGCGATTCTCGACGCTCTAGCTTTGGATTTATGCTGCACCTTCCGAGCCGCGGATGTTGCCTGCATATACACAGCTCCCTTTCTGTGGGCGTGGTCGTAACTCATAGCAACTTCAGCCAGCTTTTCATTGTCAACCTTGCGCCAGCATTGCGTCTTGACAACATCTTCGACAGAAGGCAAATCGAGATCCCTGTCTGCGGTAACCATGATGAATACGGAATATGTCCCTGCGCTGAGGCTCTTGAGCTCCGTCACGACGCTGCGGTTCATGAGATAGTTACCGTGGCTCCTCACAATATAGTCATGGTCCCCTGGCGAATCCACCTCATGTAGTCGGAATTGTAAACGGAAGGTATACTGCCCTTGTAGCCCGTCGAAGTATCTATCATCAAGCTGGCTAAGCACCAACACCACAGGAGACTCTTTCTTCAAGACAATCCGGAACTTCTCTTCAAACTCAGCTTTCCAGGGAACGTCAACGCTGATCCACTTCTGTGCAAGTCGCCACTCCGGAGAATCCATGAAGAGACGGGTTCGATCAAAATGTTGATATTTGCGAAGTAGGTCCTTGTACGAGATCCAGAACACACTGTCATTGCCAAACTTATGATTGAGTTCGCGTTGGGCCTCTGGAGTAAATTCTCTGGAACCATCGGACCATGCTCCTTCCCAATTGCCCTTCTTACCTTTGCCCCACGGATTGCGTAACTTTATAAGGCGGGTGCCGTCGGATAGTTCTCGCGCTTCCATGATTACATAGGCATGTCCTTCAGATATCCCATCACGATTGCCGTAGCCGCCACCAAGGAGGCCAGTTGAGCAGCCGAAAAGGAACTCCTTGTTGACTTTGAGAATTTCATTCTGCCACTAGTGGAGCGGGAAGTTAGCATATATGCCTAATGGAATGAATATCCGCATTGAGACACGAAGCGGGTAGCAGGGGGGTGAATAGAAACAAGAACTACTTGTACTTACAAAATCGTCTATGTCAAGGATATCGGAGGTCAGTAGCCTGTTTGTGTCAGTTTGTGTCAGTTTACTTGTTCTAGAAGGGATGAAAAGTAATTCTGGACTTAAAAGGTACGTTTTCGAAAGTGAGAAAAAGGTTATTACTACAAGTGCACTCAGCTTGAGTTACTCAAACTAATTTGATGATCAAGAGCAATATCGAAGATATCCAAAACTTTGTGAATAGATTGGCGATTGAGGACATGTGCCCAATAACCGTGGTTACTAAAAGTTTGAGTAACTCAACCAGCTAAGTGACTACGTGTGATAGTAGCTTAACGCAGAGAATTCTAACTCAAACTCATGTTGTCCCAGGCGAAGAATTAACGGGGAATATACTTACTCAGTCGTAACACCACCAGTGAGATCCTCAAGACCTTCTCTACAAGCAGTTAGTCACAACCCTACTATATTAGAAGTGGAGAATGACATACCCAATCCAACCTCCTTGCAATGCACCATAGTCACCGTGAGCCTTGGCATATGCTTTCTCGAGCAGGGGTAACCAAGTCTCGTTCTGGTCTTTGCAGTGCGCAAAGAATAGAGACTGGGATCCTGTCTGGTAAGTCTTTCGATACTCCCTCTCAACATCCTCCCGATCAGTCTGCTCTAGTAGATGACGCTGGACCGACGGAGAGTCCCAGTCAGGCGACTTGAGATATAGCTTGTCGTCGATGATAGATATCACCCACTCCCCATCTCGATGAAAGACAAACCCATAAATGCCGATCTTGGTATCATATTCGACACAGATTCGCTTGATTCCAAATTCCATATTGGCCATAGCCGTCAGACTAGACATGAGCCAACAATCTCCTAAGCACTGCATTGTCTTAGTTAGTATTGGACGTTCTTGGTGAGAAATAAAGTATCATGGCCATCAGTGACAGCACAGCCGGTTGAGCTACACAAACCAACTTGATGATTCAGTAGCCGAATACGCTAAAATGCACATCTCACTTGTGAAATCAATTGATTCCTTGACTTGCAAGCTTTCTATCGAGCACTCTCAATCATCAAATTGGGTTCGAGTAACTCAAATAGAGCATACCACGAGTAATACCCTCGATTCTTAAGAGAGATATGATTTGATGCCCTTAAGCATTGCATTTTCAATGCCGGAGGTTCAGAGAGTAAAGAGTAATTAATCCGTGAAATACGTACACCTTGTTTGACATCTGCGGGCGATATTTTATCCTTCAAAAACGTAGGCTCGTCAAATATCTCATGTACTCTCTTAACGGCCTTCGGTATATTCGACGTAGGATTTGCAAATCCTCGGCGGTTCAAGTCGAATCTGGATTCTCCAAGTCCATTAAGACAGTGTCCCTTGTCCCACTTTAAGTCCCAGTCTATGTCCCAATCCTTGTCTCTGTATCGCATGTTCACCCTCCTGCATTCCTTTATGAGCTTCTTGACCCTCGTACGGCATTCTTGCACGGCTCTTTCGTAGTCCTCGGAGACTAGTAGGTTCTGAGGAGAAGGTGTGGTAGGCTGCGAAGTTGGAGAAGGGGTTGTCTGCGAAGCAAAAGGCAGAATAATTGTGGCCTTGCTGAACTTGGAGGCTGAAAACCGTGACCATATCTTATTGATACTTTCTTGTGGCGGCAGAGCTTTCTTCTTCTTCTTTGTCTTCACTACTTCTCAGTTACTCAGTAGTTCAAGAAGACTCAAGAGCCAGACGTCTTACCAGCTCTACCGTCAGGATACGGCTGTTTTGGTGGGGGCGGACCTTGCCAGCGGCTGCGATCGCTGTCGCTGGAACTTGTAGACATGTTGTTGCAATAGCCTAATAATGAGTAGGTAAGTCGTATTGTGAAGGGCTGCTGTTCAAGAAAGGATTTTGCGAATTGCGGAGTTGGTTTGAATAACTCATGAGCGACTCTTACCACAATAAGTAGACAAGTGGAAAGAACTTATGGCCTATGGACATCGGGAAGGCACAGCCTTACCTACAACTCAGTCTGACATTGTAACCCTTGAGGCTCAACCTTCAGCTGACCGAAGCCAGTAGAGAGGCAGTGAGACAGCAGGCAGTGAAGCCGCTGAAAGTCAATACCTACCTGTCGCTGCCTTCTGCTAGTCGCGTGAGGCACCTATCAATTCGCTGGGGAAGCTCAGCATGCCTCCCAAATGGCCAAGATCCTGGCAATCCTGCACGAATTTTGAAGCGATAATGCCGGAAGCCTTGCCTCGCTCTTTGCCTTGGGGTTGTGCAGGTCTAGGTCATCTTCACATCTTGCCCGCGGAGTGAGGCTTTTGAGCCGCAAAGATATAAGTCGCTTGCTTGTGACTGACGATATGCACGAACCATCTTCCGTTGCAGCGTTAAGAGCCCAGGCATGGTTGCCGACGTGTCGCTGCATGTCACCCACGACGTTCGCAAGTATTTCGTACAGTAGGGTGCTGGTGGTATGCAAGTGCAGTAAGGAACAACCGCCTTGCAAGCTTGACGATGATTATTGGGGGTTCCTGGCGTGTCTGGGTTCCCGTAGAGCACAGGTCCAAGGCTCCAAGGCTCCCAACTGTTAGTTCTAATACGGCGCCCTGCACAAACCCACCATGCACGAGGAGAGCGTGAGCAGTTAAAGCCAATGTCGCCTCCACACCACACACAACCACCAACCATCTTGGCCACATCCCGAACCCTCGTCGTCGTGAGTTTGTCTGTCTTTTTTCTACATTCCAGTACTTTTTACGCCTCCAAGCGACCGGCAATGCATGGCGCAACTGCCCTGCCCTCGAATCTGTTGTCTGTCGGTGACTCGGTGTTAGTTGGCAGACGGACATTGAGACAAGCTTCACATATATATCGCGCCCTGGAGATATTAGCAGGGTACAAACGAAGTCCTTAGAGTGACTCAAACTTTCTCAGTAACTTGCTTTTTAGTCATCACCGAGTTGCGATGTATGTACTGTACTTCGTACGGTAATCACGAGGCAGCTGGTGCAGGTGTCGACTAACCCGTTGAGAGAAAAGATTCCATTCTATCAGATCTCAGATCCCCCGCCAAAATAAGTGTGCCCCGAAGTGAAAGTCAGTCGTGGAGATCTGCAAGAGGCTGAAATTCCTGGAGAACTTTCCGAAAGTGCATCCACATCTTATCTATGCGACCTCCTCGTCGCTAGATTGACGCTCATGCTGGTAGCACTTTCATCGTCAACAATGCGAAATCGCCGGCCATCGTCCCTCTCAGACCGATAGTGATACGGCTGCTCTGGGGTCGAACACTATCAAGCTCGTGATACCATCGGGCGGTCATGGTCTTTTTGGGAAGTCAAAGCTCGAGGGGCGTTGATGGTTGACAGGAGGAACATCAAAGATGTTATGAGGATCCCTCTTTGCAGTCCGCGAAGAAAGGTGATGGCGTCATTACAAGTCGCCGAGCTTACGAGTTGCCCAAGTACGGTCTCGTGACGGCATTTTAGAACGGTTCTAGATGTTTGCTATGCAAGATGGGCTACGCTCCGCGGTCATAGGCTGACTTCTGCGAATTATGGACTCGGAGTCGATTAGATCGTCTTTGCGATGGTTGTGAATTGGAATGGTCGAGTGGTCGATGCTGGGGAGAGAATGGTCCAAGGTATTCGCGGCGCGGAATGCACTTCGGTGTAATTGTTGAGTTCAGTATCAAGGTCTACTCAGAGCCAAAGATGCTCGACGGAAGAGCCTTTTACGACGGTACTAACATGAGCAATGATTTCAGAGAATTTATGAAGAATACCCAAAATGGATACCAAATTGAGCGAATCTCTTCCATTGGCCGTATAACCTTGCGTTTGCAAACCTCCAACACATGGAAGAAGGTTGTTCTGGGTGGAGCTTCGATGGTCAGGACATGAGCAAGACGAAATCTCCTTTCAAAGAGGCCATGGCTATTTTCAGTCAATCGCCAACTTGGTACTGATCGAAAGCACGATTCTTAGCCAACCACGGTGCTCGATTGGCTGAGTGAACATATTTTTACATCCTGGTGATCTGGTCTTCATGTGGGCCTAAGAACCATTAGTATCTGCAACCTAGCTAACAAAGTCACCGATACAGTATCATTAGTAAATATCTAAGTGTTATATCGAATGATCCTGCCGGGCTTCTTACTTAATCGACGCCAGGGTCCTTCAGCTTTTCCGACTTCAAACTCTGGGTTCAGAGCTAGAGAACCACATTCTATGCTCGAGTCTGTGGCAACGACAACGACCGAGTACAATACGAAGGCTTCGCTTGCTTGGGCGGACGAGTTTCGAAACGGTTTGTTGCAAAGAAGCCCCGATAACTTGCTTCAGGGGGAGTATGTGGTCTTGAGTCTTCCGGGCACACTTCCGATTGTTGACTGTACAGGCCTTATTGTGAGACACATCTGAAGATTAAACGGTGATTTGACCCCAGAGGCATGTTCAGTCTGACAATATCTCGAGTCTGCTAGTTAAGTACCACCAGGCTTAGCACTGTCGGTCTAGCAGGCAAGAGGTAAACGCAGCCAAATAGAATCCGTATAACCACGCAATGTGGATAGAGAAAACTTTTAGAGAATCTACGTCTGAACCACCAAAGACCTGACATATTCCAGAGCTTTCAGAATATGACTTGATTATTGAGCTCAATTCTTAATCCGAGTTATATTGATGCATCTTGTCCTTCATTCAACGAAACAGCCAAGTGACTTGTTAGCTGACTGCCTCTGTCTTCTGCATCCGCAACCTGAGCCATTTGAGGCAGTTTCTGCGTTGATCCAGATTGTGCAGCTGGACTTTCAGACTGCGTCTTGTTTGGATCAGCTTTCGTCCCAAGAGTGCTGTGGTTTTCCAGAAAGGGAAGTGTTCCCTGGTCTTTTCTCGCACCGAGCTCGCTTATGGCTCGGTCCCGTTGGAGTCTCGGAATTTGGATGTTTGGTGTTTCGAAGATCATAAAGAACATTTTATTGACCAATCGCAACTACTTAGCAGCCTTTACAGGCAAACTTTGTCCACAGCTTTGAAAACATCAGCTGGACTCGAGGATACTTCAAAACTCCAAAAAAACGGCGCACAGATTCAAGTTATGCGATTGGAAGACTAACCTCTGACCCTGATCACAGCCACGAGTATAAGTTCGATTATCCCCCCGAATACTTTGCAATTTAGCCTTTCTTCGTGGCAGTACATAATAATAACAGCCCGGGATTGGCTCATTCATTTCTCAACTAATCCTTTATATTACTCTTTTTAATACCTCAGTCATCATGCACATATCAACACTCATCCTCGCCCTCCCACTCGCCACCGCACACATCATCCCCCGACAGGACCTTGGTACCTCATCCACCGAAAATGGCCTCAGTAATAGCACCACAGGAAACGCATGCAAGGCAATGACCGTCATCTTTGCACGAGGCACAACCGAGGCAGGCAACGTTGGGACGCTTGCTGGACCACCTATGTTTGCCAACCTGTCTATGGCGGTTGGAGCAAATAACCTTGCCGTTCAGGGTGTTGATTACGGAGCTACTGTTCAACAGTTCTTGCAGGGTGGTGATCCTGTTGGAAGTCAGAAGATGGCTCAGTTGGTGGGACAGGCGCAGACCCAGTGCCCAAGCACAAAAGTCGTCATGTCTGGTTATAGGTTCGTTTTCATCTCCACTGATCAAAAGCTAGGTGTGCTAATCTGATCAATAGTCAAGGAGGGCAACTCGTCCACAATGCAGCGAAGATGCTCACTCCAGACCAAGCAGCACGCGTCAGTTCAGGTATGAAACACTCTCCCATCCCCAGTCACAAACATTTTCCATGTCGCTAACCTTCGTCCTCTCGCGAAAGTCCTCATCTTTGGCGATCCACTCAATGGAACGGCAGTTGCTCAGATCCCAGCCAGCAAGCAGAAAGTTATCTGTCACGATGGAGACAACATCTGCATGCAAGGTAACCAGGTCAAGCAGGCTCACTTGACGTATTCTCAGAATGGAAAGGAGGCTGCGGATTTCGTTGCCGCGGCTGCTGGTATGACTACTGCTGGTGGGGCGAACAAAACGACAGCTACGGGGAATTGAGGGTTTGCTTTATTTTTTAGTGTTTGAATGTTTACTGTGTTATTGTGTAATTGTTTTATGTTATATACCAATTTCATATAGTTCAAGCATATTTTAGTCATTTGAAGGTGGTGATTTTTTACCTGGCCTTAATAATCACGTAACTTGGACATGCTGCAAGGTCGCCTGTCGCTTAGTGTTCAGTAGGTACCTATGATAAAGTAAACGCAAATTTTCCAGAGTAGTATTACAGCCGCCATGATTTTCAACTTCAGTCTATACCGCTTTCTAAAAAAAGACGTTGACTTCAGATCCTCGTGGGGTAGTTGCACGGTAGAGAACCGCCTTTAGATACCGAGCTAAGTCATAGGCGCAAACCTGGTAAGGAAGAGTTTTGCTGAGCTTTTCCCGAGTTCCACTCCATTTCCTTGACGTTTAGCTACAGAAGACTCTACAAATGAAAGTTTAGAATCCCACTGCTATGATAGGAAAGTGAACTCAGCTATGTCGATGAGAAAGCTGATTCTAAGGAGAGATGTTGCCCATGGTTTCTAGAGCACCGCATTGAGTTTTCCTTTCAGGTCTACTTTACCCAATAATCTGTATTTAATTACTGACTATAACGATTTCATAGACCCCATTGAGAATAACTTGAGCATACACATGCTGGTATTTGAGGGGGCCGGAAGTGTGAACCCCTATCTAACCTATGGCGTATAGTAGCAGTGCTAATTTCCGGCCCACGACCAAATATATCGTTAGAAAGATAGGAGATAAAACGTCGACTTTATGGAATGTGAAGGTCATGTAGCGGATGGTGAATAGCAAATGTGGTGGCTAGCTTGTATCTCGTCCAGCTATTTGAAGCCAGTGAAGGCTAAGTTGGAAGAGTCTGAAGCAAAGCAGAGTCTGGATGATGAAAGTGAGTTGCTGCAGACAAGAGCCAACATGCTTCGAGTAAGTATGCATGATGTCGTAAATAAGTGCCTCGAGGCCCACCGAACTTTTTTGAAGCTTGAGAGCATTGCATGGTTAAATGGTAAATGGAGATATATTGTTCGTAGAGGTATGGCCATATGAGCGCACTTGGCGCAACACCATACATGAGATGAGAGTAGCGTCTAGAGTCTCGACTATCAAGTAGCTGCTCCCTCCTCTATCTATGGTTGAAAGTCGGAAATCGGCATAACTGTCCACTTACACACACGTCGAACACCCCACTAGGCAAGTCCTGATGATGATCTCAGAATCACATACAGTAGTACGCAACGCTACTTGAATGGGCCGTGGCTCTGTTGAGCTTGTTCAGAAACGCCAAGTCTCCCATCTCGCTCTTGGCAATGGCTTTTCCGCTCTTGGCTCTGGCTCACAAATGGAAGCGATCGGCTCACAACCACAATAATGGAGTCAATTCGTGTCGCGTTGCTTGGCAGCTTGGCAGCCATCTACCCGCAATATAATCCGAAACTCAAATGTAATCTATAATTCTCGGCAGGAGGCGGCGTGACTAAGTAGTAAGGCAAGGGAGGTAAGAAGCAGTCGCTACGAAGGACTGGCTATCGGGTGTCGAGGTCGCTCTTCTTGACTTTTGCCGTGAGGAGGATATACTCGCGAATGCAGACACGACAGTATACACCTCCTAATGTCTCATATCTGAGTCGAATCATTTTTGAATTCAACTACTTCGGAGTTGTAGTAGAATCTGATTGACTTTCCATTTCCATTTGCATCCAGATACAATATATCCCTAGCAGCAACTTGGCGAATTAGTGATGTACTCTGCCACAAATCACTCGAGCTTACGGCATTCACTACCTGGTTCCTGGGCACTATGTTTGCATTCCAATATACGTTTCGTCTCCAAGAGAACCTCCTCCAATGTTTTCATTGCAAGTGTCAGACCACGATGATTCCATCTAGCGAGACTCCGAGTCCCGGTGGTCGTTTTGTTTCAACTAAACCCCCCCCCATGATATTGTCTGCCTTTGCTCATGACGCGTGTTTCAATCCTGACTGTACGTTTCCCGGAAGGGGCCGGAAAATTAGAGTAGTCCTGAACTACTGAACTACTGAACTACTGTGGGGGAAGACCAAGATCAGATGAGAACCGACGAACCACCATACCTGGACCACCACTATATTCTCTCAATGACATCTCCAAAACGGAGATACCAAGCCTTGCAGCAATTTCCACGACGCCCACATTCACATTCTTCTGTATGTATAAGAACAGTAAGTCATCCTCTCCCTCAAGTTCCTTTCCCCTCACCATCATCAACATTCTTTATCCATCTTCCTTCCAGCTTCACTTTAGCTTTTCACTCTTTTTCACCCAAACACCTTTCAACAACATGAAGTTCACTCCATTCGTTTCCGGCCTGGTTGCCGTGCTCCCTGCCGTCCTCGCAGCTCCTACGCCTACAGAGCACCAAGTCGCGCGCGCAGAGGTTGTCAAGCGTGCAACCATCACCGATGCCTGCGACATTGGATACGCTTCCGGAACCACCGGTGGTGCTGGTGGAACTACCACCACTGTTTCCACGTACGCCCAGTTCTCTTCGGCCGCCACAGCCGATGGAGCAAAGGTCATTGTTGTCAGCGCTGCTATTACCGATGCTCAGGATCAGATCAAGGTTACCAGCGATACCACCATTGTCGGAGCGAGCTCTGATGTCGTCTTGACCGGTTTCGGTCTCTTGGTTAAGGGTGCCGACAATGTCATCATCCGTAACCTTGGTATCGCTGAGGTTCTGGCTGAGAACGGGGATGCCATTGGTGTTCGTAAGTAGTGCCCTGTGACAATCTTCCATGTGTCGCCTCTACCTGACTTGGGAAATGAACGGTAACTAATCCAGCTTGCCTTTAACAGAAAAGTCGACCAACGTCTGGATCGATCACGTCGATGTGTCATCCAACCGCGACCACGACAAGGACTTCTACGATGGTCTCATCGACATCACCCACGCCGCCGACTTCGTCACCATCTCCAACTCATACATCCACGACCACTGGAAGGCATCGCTCGTCGGCCACTCCGACAGCAACGCAGACGAGGATACCGGATTCCTGCACGTAACCTACGCCAACAACTACTGGCAAAACATCAACTCCCGTGGCCCATCCATCCGTTTCGGAACCGGTCACATCTTCAACAACTACTACGATACCGTCTCCGATGGAATCAACACTCGTGATGGAGCTCAAGTCCTTGTCGAGAGTAACGTCTTCGTTGGATCCTCCAAGCCTCTTTACTCTACCGACTCCGGGTACGCCGTCTCTAACGACAACGATTTCGGTACTGGAGAGAATGCTGCTGAGGCTGGTACTTTGACCGCTGTCACCGACTACAAGTACGCTCTTCTCGGAAGCGCCAGCGTCAAGGCCGCTGTTGTCGGTACTGCTGGACAAACTTTGAGCTTCTAAATCGGAAGAACATTTTAAGGGGAGACTCTTTGAAGAGAGAAAACGTGGATGTGACTTCTTGTATATACCTTTTTTGACTCCATGTAGAGGGTCCTATATTCTTGTGGATATTACCGCTTAAACAAAATACATACTGGTTTTGTTCTTTACTTACATCCTTGTCCAACGTGTGCTTGCTCTTTCCCTTGGCCATTATCGTACTTTGCTATCCATGATTTGGCCGTCCTAAGCGAGGTGTGTCGATTCTTTGAGTTTAGGGGCCCGGTATGGTAAGTATAACAAGGGAACGACTCTAAATTGTATTTTGCCGTCGAAGTAAACACACTCAGTGTGGCATTGCTGAATACCAAGTAGCACTTCTTCTATCCAAAAACTCGCCACTGGGCGCTTCCGTGCCTCATCTGTTTTCTTCTCCAAGGTAAGATTTCCGACTCCCATTTCCGACCCCCCTCGCTCGACTGCCTAGAAAAAGAGCTACTCCACTCTTTCCGTAACCCCAGGCTGTTCGAACGCCTACCACAGCTTCGAATTTGGCATCTCCACCCAACACAACCATCTCACACACCTCAAGTCCTGTGTCGCCAAACCCACCAACTCCTTTAGACTCTGCATCAGCTTACACTACTGACATAAATACCTCCAAAGCATCTTCCCAACCAACAGTCAGTGCTCTGCATAGTTTCCATCTTCTGCATTTGAAGTCTCGCGTGGCTTTTTGACATCATGTCGAGGCTTCGTTATGATAACCGTAAATCCCGGAGACGCCACTAGGAGGTTTGGTGACACATATGTACTAGACCGCTAACAATTAGCCAACAGAGAAGCATTTACAGGATGCGATGATTTTTGTGTGACAAAGGGAAAGACCTGCAGGAGAATCAAATCAACAGAGGAGTAAGCCAAGTCGACCAATACCCTCGAGCTTCCTGATAATAACGTCTCAAAGAGACGATAAAGTTAAAATGAGGCAACACGGAAGAGAGGCGGTTATAGACGACCTTAGATCATAAGCGCGATATATGATAAATAGTCAATATCAAACAGCATACAAGAACGATGTTATTTCACCTTCGTCTTAGTCGAGCTGCGTAGACGACGCAGTGCCATCCGTTCCCTGCGCGTCTGGATCGCGGAATGGTACAAAGGGGAATCACCGCTGACACCCGACTCGCAACAATCCGTGTGCTTGGTTTCCATTTTGGGTCTGAAGATACGTACCCAGACCATCTCTAATGTGAAACACATGCCTCTAGGGACATGCAAATAGATGTATTCGTCTACACACGATTCACTCGCAAGTTTCGCCCAACACAGCTACCATCTCGTCAGGGCATGGAAGCTCGCAAAGATCATACTGGTGATATGTTGTTGTACTAGTGGCACCTCACAAGCATCAGTTCGTAACCGGGTTTGCCGGGAAGGATGTTGGTCTGTTCACCTACACCATCTTCATCTCTCAACTCCACCTTACTCTATCTCCCTCCAAAGCCAAATTAAATGAATGCCAGAGTCGAAAGAAAGGCTAAAACGAGATTCTAATCTTTGAAAATGCACGCATTAATCACATTAGACGCTAAAGTCTGACTATAGTTCCTTAGTCAAGTTTCCTAAAGCAAATCCTAGTGGAATTCTTCACTGCTTCATACTTCTTCAACCAGTCTCAACCAACGACATCATGGGCCTAGCCTTCGCTTTCACATTCTCAATCCTCGCAACTGTCACGGAAGCAGTAACACGAAGAAACCGCCGTCAGGGTATATCCATCGCTTCCTTAGAGTATTCAATCTGAAGCCAATAGAAAACCGTATCACAGCAAAAATCGAATGCCGCCATCTCGACTACGACATGATTCTCTTATCAAGAAGCCCTAGCCAAAGCTGCGAACAAGAATAACTCGAAGGAGGCACAAGACTTGAAGGTTCCTGGAGTTCCGATGTGGCCGTAGCTGAATAGACACGCACTACTTGTGCCAGAATCAGCAGAACTAGAAGGAATGACACAGTATGTGGATTGCCAACAGGATAGGCCAGGAAGGCTGAATAAACAAAAAGAAAGTGCGAAGAACTGCAATCTGCTGCGATTTGGTATTATATTTGGGTGGAGGGTAGAACTTCCAATACACTGTCCAATACAAAGCACTCGCTCTTCAATTCAGCCTGCTCCTAGCAGTCTCTTAATACGCTCATACACCGTTGCTTTGCAACAACATATTCGAGTAGAAAACCACCCCTAGAGAAAAACATATGCTTCTATTGGTTTATGTTGTGTCGGTACAATAACCGTACAAGTGCACATTTATCCACTGCCAACCATGTTCTATCCATGTAGCCGTGTGCATGCCGCGCATATGAGACCTTCTTGATCTCTCTGCGTTAATTCGTTTCACCCATCATAAGCCATAAATTCCACAATGACCTGACCTGATCGGCTCTGCTCATTTCACCAAGCCAGAAGTCAAGTGATGGCAACTAGCCAGCTGCCATGGCTCAATCAAATCAAATCCAGCACACCCAACTCCACTTCACCTCATCAGACCAAAATCCAATAAATTATTCTATTTTCAACCCCTCACCCTCTTCGACATGAATGTCCGTGGCGGGCTCATCAACTTCCTCCTCTACCTCCGGGGCGGTGGCAGGAACGTGAAACTGTTGCAGAGGTGCGGGTTTCTTATGAAGCTGTAGAGTATTGTAGAGATCGTACATGTCCACTCGACCGTCATCAGGTAGATCGGGCACATGACTCTCATCAACCCACACCTCGCCGTCTTCATCAAGAGCAGGAGTGTCGTCGAAATCGATTGCACGGCTAGCCCGAATGGCGGAGCCGCAGGAGGAATTGTCTTGGACCATGTCACTTCGGTTTGAGTATCCACCATCAGACTGGACATCCATGTCTGAACCAGCGCCTGACGGCCGTCCGCCTCCATCAGGGCCCATATTAGACCAACCTGTCCAGTTGTTTATACCCGCTGTCAGAATATTGTCATTCATAGATACATCTATGGCTTCATCTTCTTCGATACTGTTATGGAGCTGCATCTCATCATTTAAATCTGCGCTCTGCTCAAGTGTATTCTGATACGGGGGGAGTCCATCAAGATCCTGGGGATTTATCGTCGTCATCTCCTTTCCACTTGTTGAACCAAGATTTTGTTGAGGGTGAACTGCTCCTGCTCCTGTCAAAGCTCTCGACGACCCATGAAGGGAGGAGTTTTCGCCGAGGCCCTGACCTTCCCCCGAATCGGATGCTTCGTCATCTGAGGAATCTTTAGGATTGTCAAAATTTTCGACTATGGCCTTAAGTCGAGGGCCTCCTAGTGGCGCATCTGATCGTCGCCGATAGAAGAGCAGATATGCACTGGGTGAGACTGCCCTTTGGGGGTCTGAAACCTTCGACACAGAAGAGTCTATAAACCTTAGCACAACTGAGCAGTATTTATTCTCAGCGAATTTCATAACTCACCATTGTATTCGTACCACTGGTCATCGTTAAAGTTCTTTGCAAATGCAGTGTAGTGACCACCACCAAGGCCACCCCAATGGTCATCAACAGCGAATAGATCATAGACCTCACTTTTGCCGTCTTCGTGCTCAATTATCCTTGAGCTAAGATCAAGGCCTTCGATCGGGAAATCCACGAGAACATCGAGTTTATCCCTGCGAATGCCACTGGAACTGAATCTCTTGAGGTGCATGACAAGGATGTCGGGTATCTTCCAAAGCTCGAATTTCTTACTTGCTCTTCGATGTTCCTTGCAGCGTGGGCAATACCAAGTGTCCTGTTCCGATAGAATCTCTTCTTTGCCGAATTCATTGAGACAATCGTCCAAGGTGATGCCGTTCTTCTTTCGGGCAGCACGAGTCTTACGCTTTACAATTAGATTTTCATCTGGTAAAAATGGCATATTCATGGCCTCAAGCTTGGATTGGCCACGTAGGGTATCCTGAGGGTCATCAGCACCAAAAATGGTTTCAAATGCGTCAGGTTTCCAGTCAACAATAAGGCCTTCACCAAGGCGTACGAGGGGGCCATCATCAGCGGCATCCTGGTCGAATCCCTCGGGTTGGAATAGCTTAGTTGCTGGCTTATTGCCCTTTCTTGAGTAAGTTTTCAGACGTGAACGGCGTTTATTGCCAAAACCTACTTTGAAGCCAGACCTAGGAGCTTTTGGACGGTCAGGAAGAGGCTATTCTCAGTCAGCATATTGCAAGCATGGCGGCATTCACTAAGCACTTCGGGTGCATGCTTCCATTTTATGGACGAGAAAACTAGGTAGATGGTTATGGACCATGCGACAGGAAGAGATTGGACTCACTCTATTGAAATTCGTTGCAAGTTCGTCTTCCGAATCGTCAGATTCCTCGGTCATGCGTGTGTTGGAGATGGCATTGTTGCTGTTCAAAGTATCGTCATCACTTGTCTCTGAACCTCGACCATTTGTCATATCATAGTCATCGGCCTCATTAATAGGCTGCTGTAGCTGACGATTTCGCGATGAGAGTAGGGGATATGTCTTCTCCTCTGTGACACTTTGCCAACCCAAAGGAACAAGTTCGTTTGTGCCAGCATAGTAGGATAAATCAAACATATTCTGCACCTCAGGTTCAAGGAAAACCTTAGGGTCAAGAAATGTAGGTCGACGGGTTTTGAACTTATGTTCAGTAGATTTGCTAGAATATCACAATTAGAAAATGAATTTAGCTCGGAAAACAATTGAACTCACGTAGTCTGCGCAGCAGCCTTTTCTTCATTAACGCCGGGAGACTCTGGGACGCTTGTTGAGTTCTTCATGGTCACATCAACAAGTCCATCTTCTCCATCGACAGAAAGCGCCACCACCTTGCTATCCCCAGCAGAATCCGCATCGGAGCCAGTGGTGACAACAAGGTCTGGGTCAACGCTCTCTGAAGCGCTTGCGGGGCTGTTGGAGCCAGAGCTGTCCGTATCAACAGTATCGAAATGCGAGTAGGTTGTGAAGGTAGCAATTTTTTCCAAGATCTTCCTTCGTATCATGTCTTCGCTTCGTGCCTAGAAACAAGTTAGTACAAAGCTATGGAATACATTTCAGAAGGCATACCTCTTTAGGAGTCAGTGTGATGACGTGCGGGGCTAAAGTCCACTTGTGCGCCTTTGAACTTCTGTAATTCCGTCCTCGTTCGTTGTTGAGTGTGCGATGATAGACCGGAACTAGCATTCTCTCTGCCAGGGGGCTATCCCAATTAGGTACGTCGTCGTCAGATGAATCGAGGTTTGAACCGTACACCGACTTCATCTTGCCTTTTTTGGGTTGTTTCTTGGGTGCTGGCCAATTCGTGGGCGCGGCTTCGAGTTCATAGATGTTACAGGTGTCGCTTTGTCCAATCTCTTCCGAAGCACATTTCATGTCATCATGGATCTTGTAAAACTTCTCCTTCCAGTTTTCCGCACAAAAAAGCCTCTCGACAGGAACGTGGACTCGCTCGCTCACGAACTGCTTCAAAGCTTTGATGCTTCCATTCTTGTCCAAATCGACACTGATCCTGATGGGACTGTCACTGAGAGGAAAGTACATGATATCGTGATGCCAAACATTTTCAATGGGCAGCTGCAGCGTTAGGTTATTGAAGGGATCGAAGGTGATGCTGACTTTATTGCACTCAGGGCAAACGAGTGTCGACTTATACATTCCAGTGAACAAGTCCGCAATCACTGAATCATCTCGCTTCTTGGTAATATCCCAGACCTTCGCAGCCATCTCACGAATAAGCTCTTCATTGTTGACCATCTCGTCCGTCGAGTCCGGCTTTTCGATGTACGGCTTCTTCTTAACACGGCTTAAATCTTCTTGGAGGCCATCAAGAAGGAATCCAAGGAATTCCTGCGAGTCTTGCTGTCCATAACCTGAAAATGCGGGTGCGTATTTGCCGATTGTGTTTTTGAAGTACCGAGGAGCAATAGAACCAGGCACAGGTTCCTTGTACATTTCTTGCAGAAGTAGTCCATATACCGTTGCGACTTCACCATTGTTCCCCAGTGGATTATCTGTGTTCAACTCTTCGTCTGAAGTCTTCGATAAGAAGTATTTCGTCAACTCCTCGACACTTCGCACACATTGAAGAGCCGAATTCATGTAGCATGTGTTTCCGAGATTACTGAGGCCAACACACCCAACAGTCTTTCCAGATCTTTGAGTTCTGCCGCGGGTGACAGGACCTATAGGAGCTGGACTGTTGCGGCCGCTATTGGTTTGACCATTCGTCTTTTTGCTTGATTTTGTTACAGCGATCGAAGCTGATTTGTCCTGCTTGGGAACGTAGTTGCACACAAACATATCTCCAGAAACGTGCTCGTCAAGCACGATCGTTTGATCCTCTCCGAGACCAGCTGTCGATAAATCCATACTTCCATTGTAGTTTTTGTTGTTGGTGTTGTCTATCAAATCTACCTTTTCTCTCTCAACACCGGACTCGAGCTTGGTGAATGACTCAACATCCAGGAGCAACCCAATCCACGAATCTTGGGGGGCCTTGCCACTTGAAGCCGATGCATCTCCAGTAGCAGGAGATCCAGGTCGCGAAGAAGGAGGAGTCACTGCGCTGCCAATTTGGGCTACGGATTCAGAGGCAGGCTGTATCCTTGGCACCCTCCAAAGACGGACTTTCCTAGTGAGGTCGATCTCCGCCTTCTTTTTGATTAACTTGAGAAAGTCGTGGAACTTGGTAGATCGACTAAGGACAAAGATTGGAGCTGGTGGATTGTTTGCCTTCATCGAGGCAGGGAGGGCCAGTGGAGTATTTTGTGACCATAGGCGGTGAACGACAAGGGTTAATGGATGCCATTCATAGATTATGTTTGGCAAGCCGTACTTGTCAGGATTTGTGTTGTGGGCCGTCCGTACGATAGGAATCGAACCTGGCATAAGACCATACCAAGATTCGACGAGATTCCACGCATCCTCAGGCAAGGCGACGAATGACTCTGAACCTATTCCAGGCTTGAGCTGCACGAAATCCTTCCCGTCGCTGTCTTTGCCAATTTGTTGGATTATGTCTGAATTGTCGATCGGACCAACCTCGCCCTCGGGTTCTTCTTTACTATTTTGTCTTGCTTCTGAGCTTCGAGCCTTAACACGGTCAAGCCATCTAGCGGAGACCAGATACAGCTTGTCCCCTTCTGAGGCAGGAACTTGCTCATTTGCTTCGACAAGCGTAGTGACGGCCTGGATCTGATGATCAATTGGGGGGATTTCTGTGGAGCACAGTAAGTAGGGCACAGGGAGGATCTCGCCAGGACGAACTGTTGTTACCTTGTGATTTCCGACGGGAGTTGGTATTCTCAGTACTGACATCGACCTCATCCATGCCTAACATGTCCACCGATTGTGCTCTATTGGCAAGAGGGGACGATTTAGAAATGTTTGTGGGTTCTGTTGGGCCCACGGTAGGAACAGTGATCATGTCGACATCATCCTTCACATCCGCCTCCAACTCCGACGCAGGTCTCTTCAGTGGCGACGATGACCTCTGTGGTACATCTGCAGCGCCTCCCATGATAGCCCTATGCGAAAATGTACGGATGGGAGACTGGCTCCGCGTGTCTACGTCGCTCGCAGCAAAGGAGGCCGTGCCAAATTCGGAGCCTGATCGCTCTCCGCCCTCAATCGACAGACCCGCGTAGAGGGCGCTGGGCGAGCTGGCGGCCGACGACGGGTACTCGTTTGGCAGCAGGGACGACGCACCGTGCAGGTGGGTTGGTATGTGAGGAGGGAGGGCGGCGTCGGAGGGTGTGGGCGTGGGCGTAGGTAAATCGAATCGCGGTATGTCGTCGGTGGGGGATTGAGACTGGCGACCCTCAACGGATTGTCGTGGAATATCAGCACTGCTACTATTGGAGTCCTGGCTTCGGGTGTCCTGTTGAGAGAGCTTGCGTTTCTTGAGGGAAGACGTCGTGACGGTGAGCTGCCTGTGCAGCTCTGTATTCGCCTTTGGGAGTGGGTGTAGAAGGGTCCAGAAAGAAGGCTGGCCGTGTTGGTGGGAAAGAAGTTTGCAAGGCTGCACGACGGAGCAGACTGCATGCGAGGGATCAGGTTGGCAGAAAAGGCGGCGGCGTGTGAATGCGAAGCATCGGGCGTGGGATTGGATACTTGCCCTTGGGTGCTCTGGATTCGAAAGGGCGTCGAGGAAGATTGACTTTCAATAATGATCTGCTCTTGTGGTGGTGGTGGACTGTGGTGGACTGGGACGAAGACGCCCTTTAGCGCGTCGCTGTCGTCAAAGGCTGGCAGCCTGATCCTGATCGACGCAGGAGCAGAGGCAGAGGCAGAGGCAGAAGCAGAAGCAGAGGCGGCGAAGAAATTCTCAGCAAGAAAAAGAAGAAAAAGCCCACTATTAACGAGATCACGCGCAAAGAGGAGGGAAAAAAACGAAGACTTTTCAGACGCGTGCGAACAAAGAAGTGTCTGGGAATTAATTCTGGTATGGTGTTGTGGTGAAAGCGGTGAGGGCGCGACGTGCTCTGACTGTCCGCTCTTCTGCTGGCCACATGCCTCGCGACGTGAAACCCGACAGCTGACGTTCAGCCTCCGTGGCCGCCATGATCAAAGATCCAATAATACATGATCAAAGACTTCGTTTCCAGCATTCGCCCAAGTGCCTGCCTGCAGGCCCAGGAGGTGCGTAATTTATAAAGGATAAGGTGCGTCCTGCTGTATGAAGTGACACCCGTCTAGGGAAGCATATATAGGTAGGCATGGTCAAGGATCGCGCCTTGAGATACGAGGGGACATCAAGCAGCCACTCTCCTGAGGGCGAGAGCAGAAAATCATCATTTCAGTCCACTTAACATTTCAAGCCATGTCAATACAAGTCCAAGGGGGGACCAAGTCACAAAGAGGAGATTGGCAGTCTTCGCATCGTCTTGCATCTCGTTACCATCTCAGATCCTGCCCAGTAGGGGAGCTGTTACGAGGGTTATCAACCTTGTAGGTAGCCTACCTCTTATTGTCAAGAAAAAGTCGTTCATCAAAGTTGGTAACGAATAAGATCTAGTTCTCAACTTGCCTTGTAAACAGACTTCGGTTGACAGGCTCTCAAGAGGGATCTCTGCTAGTAGAGATCCTAGTGATTCATATAGCAGCAGCAGCAGCTTGTTGTATGCGATTAGCGGGCTACATTGCCATATCAGCCTTGTCAGCGACTGTCACTGGGATCTTTAGCGTTCCGGCCTCTACCAATCCCCTCATAAGATGTAGGGAATGTTCTAGTGCAACAAGCATGCCAGCTGTTCTGGAAGAAAGCGAGTATGACACGATTGGCCAATTCTGTAGCTTCATCAGCATGGTACTTCAATATTACTACATACAAGTATTCAGTACGGTGGTAACATATCCTCCTTTTCGCAGACTTTGCCATGTCTCAGGCGTCTCTACTTCTCCTTATAGTGGTACCTCCGCCGTGGGTTCTATAGACAATAGCAAGGCTAGCAGTCACGATTGTGTTAATCGATGAGTTCAAGAGCTATTACATGTGATCGACACGCGTTCAAACCAGTAATCATGGAGACAGGCTTTCTATGCAGCACAGGTATAGTACCAAATATATCTTCTAAAAGGCTTCGTAGTAACTCTAAGGCAACTCGCGTCCGCAACCTTCTTTCTTCTTCTCTTCTACCGCCAACAACCGACCTACAAAAACCTACTTAACCACTCCCCCACAATCCCATACCCTCTCTCCCACTCCGCCCTCACAGCCTCATCCTCCAGATCCCCCCTGGCACTCATCCACCCATGCACCATCTCATCAAACGTCTCCATCCTCTTCTCACCCCTGAGATTCTCACCATAAACTCTCACCTCCTCAACTGGCTCCTCCTTACTAGCAAGCACCAGCGTCGGAGTCGTAATCGCGAGAGCGTCGGTTGGGTCGATGAGGCCAGGGTGGCATTGGACGGCTACTTTGAACTTGTCCTTCATACCATGCATTCCAGTTGTGCTTTCGATGGCTTCGGAAGAGATGAGGGAGACCACTTTGCCGCCCCAGCAGTACTTTTGCTTGTTAACATCTATCTGTGACTTGGAGATAGGAGTTACTAACTCCAAGTATCCCCCACTCCTCTATACCCGCTACCTCAGGCGCCTTCAGCCACGACGGGATCCTCTTCACACCTACCACATCTGGAGCCCTAGTCGAGAACCACCCCATCAACTTCTTGCCTTGATCCTCTGTCTCCGGAGGGTACCTATGTACCGACACGTCAAATCAGCTACCTCAATCCCTCCTCTCCAGAACTCGAGTGACACGAACGATCAAGAAGGAAGCAACGAACCAAGCGATATCAGCCGGTTCCCCCTCAAAGAAATCCGGCATGAAAACCCTATACCCATCCCCACGAGCAGCAATGAAATCAGCACCCCTCAGCGTCTGTGGGAAGAAGCCAAAGATATCATAGATAACCAGGATTCCCTTTTTGGCCTTTGTAGGACCCGTCACATCTGCATGCCTCGATTTGTCAATCACCATTTTCCGTTCGGGTAAGGGAGAATGGAAGAGGGCAAGTAAGAGACGAGAAGATTGAGGGGAAACAGGCAGCAAGTGGGCAAAGGACATACAAGTCTTCAACCCATCAATAATCTCATAACCTCCCTTCAACTCATAGTCGTCAGATCCACCAATTGCAACAGCTGGTGGAGTGGTGCTTGGACAGCAGGGCGTACTTGCTCGATTATCCGCAGAAGCCATTATAGAAGTTGACTGAACGCCGAAGAATAGTTCTTGGAAGGGCTGCGTAGAAGTCGAGCACAAAGTAACTGAAAGAAAGAGGAATGGGAAGAAGAAAAGAGTACATTGGGACTTGCTTATCTTGTCTTTCTAAAGTACCATCCCAAATGCAGGTACGAATGCAGAAATACCCCGAAGTCCGCGCCCGAAGAAAGGCGAGAACCACATAACTGGTTGACAAGCAGCTCGTCCACCCACCTTTGACGACCTGCATACAACACCCGCAGTTACCACACTAGCACTCAAACAGGCACACTGAATTTACTATCGTTGGATTTCTACCTTGATCTGTAGAAGTTGCCAAACCGCTATGTACTGCGCGCTTCTTGGCTTCTCTCCCTTGGGGGCAGCAGCAAGAAGATCTGCGCGAGGAGTAATATCTACTTAAAGTGCCATACCACTTCCCATTGGATTTCCTTCCAATAAAAGCAAAATCTGAAGCAAAATCGCAGCAAATGTATGCATGCAAAAACCCCCGGAGAAAGACAAGGTTGGTATCCTAAATATCGTACGTGGTGATGCGGTGGAAATGCCCATCCCCCTGCTCACCGTCTTCCACTCGACAAGTAGAAGTAGCTGAAAGATGCACTGAAGAGAGGTCTCTTCAAAGCTTTGAATCCAGTTCCTCAAACTCGCTGATATCCTTCACAGCCTGAGGACCAGCGCTAATCTGCAGCTTGGCTCTAAAATCCCGTACATCCTTGATGACGAACGGAGGAGTGCTCTTGACCTCTGGCTCCTTCTCGTCCTTCGTCACCTTACCCAAACCAGCAGTCTTCAACCCTTTCTCAACAACAAGGGTGAGCGCCGAAACGTTGACTCCTGTAGCTTCCTCGCCACTCCCTTGGGCGTTCAAGTGGACTGCCAACTTCGATCGCGTAGGTGAAGTTGGAAGAATGAATTGGTTGTAGAATTCGATCATGTCAGCCTTGGTGAGTGCTCTGATGTATGCAGCATCGTGGTGAACTGTTTTAACAATGATTAGCAAAGACGGAGGCGTTCAGAGTCAACCAAAACTTACCAAGCTCGAAGTCAAAGGCTTCACTCTCGATGTAGTTCCACACACGAGCTGACTCTTGATCTAAGTTCTTTAGCTTCTCCAATCGCTTCGTGATCATGCTTCTCTTGTGGCTCTCAAATTCAGACTCAGACATCTCGGTAAGAATTCCGCCATAGAGGTTTAAGAAGGCATCAATACGAGCTTCCAGATATTCAGGGGTCTTTTCACTCTGGATGATGAATCTAAAGCCCATCGTGGTTGTGGTGGTACGTTGTCCACTGAAGACAACATAGCCAAGTTGCTCCTTTGTGCGCAGCTGGTCGAACGCTGGTTCATGGGTCATCTGATCGAGTAAAAGGATCTTGGCACGAAGAGCTCTATCGGCCTTACTTCCAACGAACAAGAGATACTCTATGCAATGATTGACGTTTGCTGGGTCTTTTAGTGTCTTGTGATAAACGAAATTTGAGCCGGGAGGGAAGATCAAATTTCGGAGGACTGGCCATTGCGTTTGTGGCAAAGATCTTGGCTTGAGGGTGCTTTCAACAAGATTGCTCAGCTTCAATGCATCTTCTTTGTACAAGTTTCCGTGGACAAAAGTCTCAATATGCATCTGTTGCAGCAGATGAGGGTAGTATTCCTGGATGTCTGCAGCTGTGAGGTGTGGAAGTTCTGCGAGAATCTGATCGTTGATGTAAGATTTGTCACTGTTGAGCCATCTCGTGTATTCTCCAACCTGGCTGTAAGGTTGTCCGAGCTCCCAATTCTTCAATCCTCTCAGTAGTCTCTCTTTAATGATCTCAAAGCGCTCGGGCTTGATTTCCAGGTCTCTCATCGTGAGCAACACCTTCTCCAGTAGTACAGATAGCTTGTCGTTGTAGCCAGCAACTTGGATCTCCAAGCCCATGGAATGACCCTGGATGGAGTATTCCAGTCCTGCAAGCTCCGCATCATACGAATATTCCTCTAGCGCATCCCGGACGATATCTGTGTACAGCTTCGTTTTGAGATAATTCTCAGCCGTAGCACTTGGTAAAGTGTTTCTGCAGTTGATGTATAGATTTGCTTTTGGGACCCAGAACGTGTCATCCTTTTTGTACCAGGTTCTCAACAATTCATCGTTGCGAATTAATTTTGGTGCGATTGCTGGCTCCTTGATATCTTTCTTCTCGACGTCGAGTCTCGTTGGAATGAACTCGTTCTGATGTGGTAAATGCAACGCTGACAGGCGGTCCTTCAATGTGCTTGTGCCAGCCCGTTTGATCTCCGCTAGAAAGTCTGCAGGAATCTTCTCATAGGTGTATTCCGTGCCGTACCATTTCTCTTTCGACTCCCACTTTCCTGGAAATTTCTGGCTTACAATCTGCATCCGGAAATTGTCAGGCCTCAGGCAGGAAATGCCCTCTTCAATCCTGGCTGCATTAAATGTTCGAAGTCTGCTATGTCCACTCAAAAGCCATTCTCGTGGGAGTGGGGTCTGCATAACGGCACTGATCTTGCTGGTGAAGCGGCTTGCTGGTATCTTCTGTTTGAACTTGAAGTCTACATCCGCCATACCCTTCTGCTCCTGGAAGATCCATTCTTGAGGAGGGGTTTCCCGGAGCAGAGAAACGTATTGAAAGAAGACCTTGACGACCTCTTTGTAGTTTAATAAGCCATCCTCAGTAAGCCGGATTTGGCAGCTGAAGATGCCCGGAGTCCCAGGACAGACTGGGTATGCTCCTGCGCTCAACCCATTTGCCCAACCTTTCGACTTGATGTATGACATGATGCTTCCAGGACCTTCGTGGCCTATGAGGTGGCTGATGTACCGACTAGGTTGTGATTCGAACAACAACTCTTCATCTATGAAAGGAAATGAAATGTCCAACTGTCTGGAATCCATAACCGGCTTGGCGAAACACTGGGTCAACAGCTCATTCTCACCCAGAGGTTTCTCATCCTCCCAACGATTCTGTGGCAAGTTCTTATTTGGTACGCCAGCGAAGAGATCTGCAACCCAAGCCTCTAACGTATCTAATGACTCTCTACCCAAGACGACAAGCTTCATTCGGTTTGCTGAATAATGCTTTTCGTGGAATTCCATAAATTTCTGCCTAACATTGATACCTCGTGCCTCTGGCTGCGTCTTCAGAAGCTCGAAATTACCTGTTGAGAAATGGCAGTATGGGTGCTTCGGATTTGAGAGCGACTTATCCAACTGATGTAATCTCCACTGATCACTCTGCAAATTCTTCTTGTTCTCCGAATCAACGGCTCTCAGCTCCCGGTCCAATGTTGACTCGAGGAAGAGGGGCTCGATGAAGAACTGGGCAAATCGATCCAAGGCTCCATACAAGGGTGAAGACTCGATCTCGGTAGGGTCCGCAGTCTCAGCAGGTTTTGCGGCAACTTCAAAGTAGTAATTCGTGGAGGTTGCGCCAGTGTATGCATTTGAACTTCCAGAGTGAGCGGACAGGTACTGGGAGTAGGCGTTTTCTATGGGATACTATGACAATGTTAGCTCAACGCAATATATTTTGTCGTCTAGAGAGGCTTGACGAGGGGAGATCTTGAAGAACTTCTTAAACCAGACATTGGTCCAATTCAAGTTGCAGCACATCCTCAAATAGTACGCCGGTATATCTCACCTTCTTTGTCCCCATAAACAGAAGATGCTCAACTATTGGAGAAATCAGTTAGTATTTCTTCTTTCATGGAGTGTGCAGATGCTAGACATTTTACCAGTTGCAAGACCCGTTTTGCTTTCCGGAACAAGTCTCGCAACTAGTCTGCCCCGTATTGGGTATGTGCGCTCTGAGAATACGAACCAGCGTGTGCCATGCCTCCCATATCCTCCTCGTCGCTGAAGTTTCCAACATTGACATCCATAGCCGCGCTGGCCTTATCGGTGTCGGCATCATGAACTAGGAGGACCTCGAGTTGATTGGCGGCGAGTTTGACGATTCGGTAGGATCGATCATCGAGGGACGGAGTCTCAAGACGATCTGTAAGTCTCTCGACGGGTCTATGTCTGTGTTCCCGCATAGGGCTCCCGGGCGCTGCCGGTGTCTGCGGCTGCGAGAGAGAAGACATGGCCAATGGTTTCGAATGCCGTGTCAGGAAGGAGGTGGAAGTGAAGTCGCGGCGTGGGAGCAACGTGATCGGAAAAAGCGCTGGTTGAGGGAGAAGGAATCGGTTGGGTCTGGTGAGTTGCTGCGAAGAATGCGCTGGTCGCTCAACCCCGCGACGGCCGTGTGGTTGGAGGGACTGGTAAGGTTGATGCCGAGGCTGCGTCTGTGCAGAAGATAATGAAGCCAACAGCCCTGTCGCAGATGTGCACGCAGTCTGGGAGGGCGCTCTCGCCACGGAAATCTGCGAGGAGCGAAGTGCAGCAGCAAAACCCGGAAGACGACGCTCAGGATGGATTCTGCAGAAGGCGAGGGAATTAGAGCAGTTACGAGAAACAGCAGCGGACGAAGGTAAGCAGAGCATTGGCCAAGGGGGCCCGTGGAGGAAGGACGAAGGAAGGAATGCAATGTGCGCGCAGGAGATGGATGACAGGTAAAGTGCTGGCGGCGGTTACAAAGTACGGGCGTCAAACCTACCGTACTGTTTCCCCCAAGGCGGACGGTTTGGCGACCGAAGCGTCAGAAGAGCGTGGAAGGGCGGAGGCGAGCGTGGCAGGGCGAGATGGAGGAGAGCGCAGCAGAAAGCGAAGCAGAAAGAGGAGGAAGAGGAGGAGGAGGAAGAGGAGGAGGAGGAAGAGGAGGAGCAGGAGGAGGAGGAGGAGGAGGAGGAGAAGTAGACGACAAGGTGCAACGCGCACAAAATGACAGACCGTAGTAGTATTGATTAATTATGGAGGTTCTTAGTCCATAGCTGCGTCGTGGTGGTGGTGGTCGTGGTGGTGGTGGTGGTGGTGGTGGTAGAGTTGACCCGAGACCCTAGTTGCATATGGGAGCGGATTTGGGAGCCCTTGCTGCTTTTGTATGGCCCAACCGCGTTCGTTCTGGTGGACGGCGGCTGCACATCCTGACTCCTGAGGCACCGCGTGGAGATTTAGTGCCTCCGACCCCTACCACCGCTGCACCAAGCACCCCTATGCCGGCCTCCTCCCCCCGTCGCGACGCTGTTCGGCGCATTTTCACGGATGGATGATTTCGGTTGACCAGATCACCGGCATCCTGTGGAAACCCAGCACCGGGTTGATGGATGGGCGCTCTGGCACGGCGTGCGACAGGACTGCGTACGGTGCAACCTGTGCAACCTGTGCAACCTGTGCAACCTGTGGTGTCACGGCACGCCCAGCCACTCTCTGGACGGTCCCAATCATACAATGGCCACTTCACGAGCAGATGGCATCCCAGAAGCAGCACGATGCAAGTCACTCTGCGGCATATTGCGGGCGTTGGTGGCCCTTTGTCGAGTGCGTCCAGGAGCAACCCTGGGGCGGACGAGGACCGAGCAGTGTTTCTCCTCTGAAGTACAGGGAGAGAGCAGATGAGCGATCTGCGGTGCCGTGCTGTGCAGACACGGCCATGTGTGCTCTGGGGGCACTGCGGCTTGGATCCAGCCAATGTCAGAGATCGCCTTTCTGTGTACCGGACTGCCGTCTCTCCCAACAAGAAGCTGAGAAAGCCAACTCGAATGAATACTCTGCACTTTCACTTGGTGAAGAACACATACGAGTAGACGAGGTGCCAATCCCTATCCATAAGCCTTACTAAGCAACCAAGCCCGCCCGAGACAGTACTCGTAGCCATGCAACGGCGGTGAGCCCTTGCCGTGCCTGCTTAGTACTTTCACCAGTGTCCCTTTAGTCAGACTGTCGGATCTGCATTATGTTTGATGTGCCGGAAGGTTCATGGCTGTGGAAACTTTAACCTTCGAGTTGCTCCTTGAGTCGTTCGATCGGACGAGACCAATTGCAAACGATTCATCGTGGATTCACAGGAACTCGGGGCGGTGGCCGACAGTAAACTGACTGTTCCCACTACAGTACTCCCTATTGCACTTGGGTCGAGGACTTAGGTCCCCCTCCTGGTGTTTATGTAGATAGTCTATAAAGAGAGATGAGTTAATTATCTAAGTTACTAAGTTGATACAAGTCACTTGAACATGTAGAGCAACACATTATATACGCTCAGTTAATTACTTAGATTAGTACTAGAAGAGGAAGGGGATAATTTTGGTTAAAAGAGAGAAGAGAAAAGTAGTTAGTTCCTCTCTTTGTTACTTCTCGCTTTACGATGCATAGTAAGCTACTGCCTTTTGACGTAGTAGATTGTTTTAAGTAGTAACCTACCTTAAAGAAGTAGAGTAACTACAACAGATATTCCCTGGTATATGTCTAGTAGGAGAACCCCTATAGAAACACTAGGAAGGGGCTCTACTTCTTACAGTGTCAGTGTGAGGGGTATTCGGGAGAGTACCGGTACTCATAATGAAAGGAACAGTTGTGGAAGTAAGTACTCCCTCCAGTCCCGATAGCACTACTCGTACCGGATCAAACCTGTAAGTACTGTACTTGCGCAGTACTACCTTCAGACATCTCCCTGTACACAGTGCGCTGGAATACACGTATCCATCGGATAACTGCATCAGAACTCACTTTCGTGTAGATATTGCGAAGCGAGCGACCTCGCTGTTGAAACTTCGTGGACGTGTCATGTAACACCACGTTTTCGATGGGTTAATATCGATCGTCGGCCCCTCCTCCCGTCGACGGGTTCGGTAGAAAACCGTAGGATCGTGGGTCTTGAAAGGCGGCACCCTCGGTATACCGAAGAATGTGCCACGGTTGAGTAGGATACTGTGAAAAGTTGACACAAAAGGTGTCCAGCTCGAGTTGGAAAACCCACCTTATTGCTCGCAGACGACGCACAGAGTGAACAAACTCATGTGGGCTCCTGGGGCAACCCGAAGTACGAGGCATACAGGGAGCTTCCTCCCAGTCTTGAAAACAAAATAGGGTCTTGGCTCTGGGGAAGGCGGTGGTCCTGATGGTCCAAATATCAAACGCGAACGCGGTTTGGAGATTTCGTGGGACTCTGTAAGACATCCATCCACACGAGCCCACTACAGCCGTGAATACAACCTGCTCCAGATTTGAAGAGCGCGACAAGTCAAGAGGTGAACCAAGCTTCTATCAACGGATCCTTGCGAAGAGCGTACTTCCGTACCTAGGAGTAGGACCTCCCATTAGGTATACCCCTCCGGCTGAGTAACTGGAACTATCGGCAGAAGTAAGTACCTGTCAACAAAGGTTCCAACTCTTGACTGCTTTGGACAGCTTGAGGCAGAAATACTAATGGTGAGCGTCTTGATTCTCCAAGATAGGTCCGAGTAAGTCGAGTTGAATGTTCCAAAGGAAATGGACACCATTTTTAGGTCGATTCCCTAAAACCGTATATATCTCATGTACTACCGTACTTTCTTACGAAGTACCCTCGGCTATGCACCTATCTCAAGATCTTCAGTGACGCAAATTCGCTCTAATGTTACTAAATTAATTCTGGAATGCTTCCATGCCGGAAACCGAGGATACGAGCCTCGCTCCCCTAGCCTGGGTATCTATAAACTCTTTTGCAGCGCTTGACAAATATTGGAAGATCATTGATTCCCATCCCTAAATGGTTTTGCCGCCGCACATGTCTGTACCACGACTAGACCATGACTGGCCTGGACACAAACATTCCATTATTTCCAATAGAACTGGTCTTGTGCCGCGGGAAAGGAGGGGCCACACATTAACATATTCTTGGGTGACATTGGTTCGGTGACTAGGTCCAACCATCAGTGAAAAGGGCACTTTTACCTTAAAGCATCAAGTGTGAAAGAGTGAAAATTCCAGAGGCTCATTACCACCTGGAATATTTCTGCCTGTCTCCTCAAGTTCACTTAGATCTCCTTGATTTTCGCGGCGGACCATCATCACCCCCTTGATGCATTCTCTTGGTTTTGGGACAGTCCTTCTGGAGATGTCCGCCTCCGCATTTGTAGCACGTCCTTGTGTCAACCTTATCTTGCCGGCCAGTGAGCGAGGTAAGATTGTTTAGCTTAACATCCTTCTTCTTCCGCTTCTTAGCCAATTCTATCGACTCGGATTTATCAGCCTTCTTCTTAGCCTTGCGCTCCTCTTTGAGGCGCTGGGATGCTTCCTGCCGAATCAACGCCTCGGTTGGGTCTTCATCACTGTCTTCTGATTCGTCTTCCGAGCCCTCATTCCCTGAAGCATTTGAATCGGATCCAGTCGAAGAATCATCCTGTGAGGGATTTTGTTGTTTCTATCCGAGTTAGCTTGTCGACAAAGTCAAGATTTTTACAGATGTCCGTACCTCCAAAACCCGATTGAATTTTCCAAAGCTCTTTCTACCAACGATCATTGGCTTGTCCAGAAATACGTCCTCCGAGTCCATAGGCTTTACATGTAAAGGTAGAGAACAATCTAGGTTGGCGTAGCCCGCTTGTACAATACGCAAAGCCGGAGTGGTAGGAGCTGTGGAGTTCCGGCCATCTTCAAAACTCAAGACCCATCGTGTATCTCCTGCTTCCGCACCTTGTCTCTCCAGCGCAGCCTGGCGCTTCGCCTCCTCCTCTGCTACGGCAGCTTGTATAGCACGTTGATCGGCGAGGGAGTCTATGCTGGACCTCGAAGGGGACTCATCAACAACTTTCCGACGCTTGGCGGACGGCTCTTCTGGAGTAGGAGGCGTGGAAGATGCTGGCGATGAAGCTGCAGCTCTTTGCATAAACTTCATGGTCAAAAGCCTGGAACTCATGGCTTTACCGCCAGATGTTGGTGTACTCGTGCTCGGTGCCATATTGTTCGTGATAAGCAGATCGATTGAGGTGGTACAGATGCGCTGTTGGCCAGACAAGAGCGTGATTGGCTAAATGCGTGATATCCAAACAATAGAATCCAAACCAATTAATCCATAAGTGTAAAGCTGAGGGTGAAGACGGCCGGTTAAGGAGTCATTTAAGCCTTTTATTTCCGTTTCAAAGTCGCTTCGTTCTCTATGACGATAGTTGGCGCGCCGGGCAAAAGGTGCCAGAATATTTTACAGAGTACCAGGAGGTGAAGCTTCGGTTGTTAATCGTTGGTGCCTTATATTCCAGGACTAATCGCAACTACGATGTAAGGTATCTAAACTGAGCGACGACAACAACCCTCCCATGAGCTTCTGCAGCCAATTGCACTCCCAACAAAATGCTTTCCACCACGCGATCGAGGGCCATATGGCAGCTGTCACGCAGAGTTCAAGTCTCTGCCAGGCGAACATACGCATTTTCTGCAAATGATCAGCAGGAAACGAACGACCCGAACCCGCCAAAGCAGGTCCCCAATGTCTCCAAGACCAATGAGCTTTCAATGGAAACACCAATGCAAGATGCACCTATTGCGGAATTGGTAAAGGAGGGGGAAAAGGCCAGGGTCATGCAGGCACCGAATAGAGCTACTACTTGGTCTCGGAGTCAGAATCCCAGGGCTAAGGCTATGACCGGACCAAGATTTGAGCAGACTCTCATGGAATATCAGGTATGCCACTTCGGACATAGGATGCTCGCAGATGCTGCAAGTTTTTTCATACTCCGAGTAGATGCTAATTGCTATCCCAGCCAGCTCCACAAGCCGCCATTGAACTGATTCACAAGCAACCAGTCCGATGGGTTCATGAGCGCGTGGTAGAATGCGATGGAGGCGGAGGACCACTGGGACACCCAAGAATTTTTATCAATGTTGACAAGCCCCAAATCTGCATGTGCACGTACTGTGGACTTCCATTCGTAAGACCCCTCACTTCTCCCTTTGAGTTTCTGTATGCTGATATTATGGCAGGCCAACGAGCACCACAGAGCACACCTCGAGTCCCTCCCGTCAACGCCTTATCCCTTGGAGTCTCAAGGACACGAAGCAGAGGTGCCGGAGTCGCAGAGAATCACGGAGGAGCCTCTTGGCCAACGCTGAGCGTTGTCATGTTGGAAGAATAGCTGGACAGGGAGGTCGGGCGATGTATATATCATGTTGCAGAAATACAAACAAGTCAGAAACATCCCAATTCGGTAATAGGCAACTACTTTTCAAAGAGACTTTGGGTATAATGCGGTCGAAAATGGCATAGGAGATTATAGCACCATCTTCGCCAAGAAAAGGATTATGATACAGACGCTGCGACAAGCCAAATCCACCCTTCTTGAGTTACCGGCTTAGTCTCGGATGCAACTACTAGAGACGAGCCAGCTATATGACTACCTTTAGAGCAATTTGGCTGACACCGAGTGTCTTCTTCATTTTGTAGCAACTAATCTTCTCGTATTCTGATCTTGAGACTACATTCTACAGTAGTCTCCAGATTAACTTTTCCAGATATGAAGATGATAATGTCTCCACCTCGAAGGCGTGTTTATAATATTGATGTGGGTAGTCATGCGTTGAGAATGCGACTTTAAATGAGATAGTTTCAGTAACTCGATTGCCCTTCAGAGCAGTCAAGTTGCATTCAAGTCCAGTGGGCAAGATCTCTCCTTCACACAGTGACTTCATTCACAGTGATAACTTAAACTTCAACTCCATCGTATCCATGAACTACACTTGATAACTGTAACTTCGACAACATTTTTGACTTGGTATTGTGATATTATCGTTGACCGCCTTTGAAATTATGCCGCCCTGCTGCGAGTCGAGCCAGTACCATGCTGCCAGCAATTTGATACAACCTCAACATCAAAACCTGTTCCCCAATGCCATCAAAGATTGATCACAGGACTCCAAACTAAAGTACACGACTGTCCAGAAAGAGTAGTTCGCAGCCGGCTACGAAATCCAACATGTCGACCATAACGACTACCGCCCAGCAGACCTCTTACCCTCCTATCCTGCCCAACTCCTTCAATGCCAACCAGCCTAAGACAATCCGCCTTTACCCCCTCAGCAACTACACCTTCGGCACAAAAGAAACCCAACCTGAAGAAGATCCCTCTGTTCTTGCTCGTCTCAAGCGTCTCGAAGAACACTATGAAAAGCACGGCATGCGACGAACCTGCGAAGGAATCTTAGTGTGCCACGAACACAACCACCCTCATATCTTGATGCTGCAGATCGCGAATGCGTTCTTCAAACTGCCTGGCGATTACTTGAAGCATGATGATGAGGAGGTTGAGGGCTTCAAGTCGCGGTTGAACGAGCGATTGGCTCCTGTGGGTAGTCAGTTCAGTGGTGAGGGCGTCAACGAGGACTGGGAAATTGGTGACACACTCGCGCAATGGTGGAGACCAAATTTCGAGACGTTCATGTACCCGTTCATCCCAGCGCATGTTACGAGACCAAAGGAGTGCAAGAAGTTGTACTTTATTCAGCTTCCGAGACAGAGTGAGCTATCATCCTCAAATTTTGCATCTGAATCTAACTAATTGCTTGCGCAGAGGTCCTGAGTGTTCCCAAAAACATGAAATTGTTGGCTGTTCCTCTGTTTGAGCTCTACGATAATACAGCGAGATACGGTCCACAGTTATCGGCTATCCCCCATTTGCTGTCACGGTATAACTTCGAGTTTATTGACGAGCAAGGAAACGTTGTAGCCCACACACCTGGTGGAGCCCCAGAACATGGTTATACAGGAATCCCCAAAGCGAAGGTTCTGGCTGGTGGTGACGAGGAGATGAAAGAGGGTGATGCTAAGGAGGACGAGAATGGCATAATCTCGTAAGGGTCTCTTGTGTATGGAGCATGGGAAGGCGTTCAGAGGAATCATGAAAATTGCGGGAGATACCATAGACCCGGAACACCACATCTGGAATTATTGTACAAATTTAGTCCAAAAATTGGAAAACCACCAAATGTGATAAGATGTGTCCAGCCACTACCGTCGTCCTACGCCTGTGAAAGTACATTTGAATTACGCAAGTCGGCAAGGTAGCTCACACAGCTTCTCGCTTTAAATATCATGAACCAGCAGTGAATTGGTGACAGAAGCTAAGAGGAAAGGCCAGTGGCCAAATGCTACCCGTGAGTTACTGACTTGGTTTAACTTACTCGAGTGATGCTACAACTTTAGACAAAGCCTAAAGTACTCAATTGAGGAATTATAACTGGACTCCTACCTCTTCCGACCCCGATCACCACAACACTGCAACTGAAATTAACATCACATTTCCCGGTGCTTTACACACTAGGTCCCTATATGCGTAGCAAAAGTATAGGTAAGCTATCCAGCCATTTTGACTAGCTTAAAATAAATCATTGCACCTCAGATTGTGTACCCAATGCAAATCCGTTTGTTGATGACGAGGCGGGGTGCGGTAAGGCAGCTAGCTACTGTCTGGAGAACAAACTGTCCACAACCACAGGAACAGGAACGGGTTTAGCAACCCAAAGACACCATCTTCCAAATACTCTCAACTCAAATTTACTTGAAACGAAAGATAAAAGAACCAAGTCTTTATAACGTCGCACTACCTAAAGAATCTCCAGCATCCACCCCTGCACGAGCCTATGACGTCTTCTTGAATCAGCAACGACAAACCCCACCAAAGCTCACTCTTCACATCCCCAAAAAATCCCACCTCAAGTCCATGCCGCGTTCAAATACCCACCACAATACCACAACAGCCTCTTCTCTAACAACAACACTCCTTCTCGTCTCCCTACTCCTAATCGCCTTCTTCCCAAACCTCTTCCACCTCCTCTGGACCGTGCCCTTGGCCATCATAAACCCATATACCTACCTCCCCAAACCTACCCCACGGCCACAAACGCCTTCCCTCTCCACAATGTCCTGGACACAGAAGGATATTACGTTGCGGTCGCGCTCGAGGGGTAGTTATTTGATTACAGATGAGATTGTTGCGCAATTGCCCGAGTACGTTCGGTTCTTCTCAATACAACCAACCAACCTACTCTTTCCCATACCATTCCTTCAATTTGCTCTTTCTAGCGAAGAAGCTACTAGCTTAGCTAACTTTGAATCCCAGATTGAAAGATTACAAGATCGGATTGCTGAATCTGTTTATCCAACACACGAGTTGTGCGCTGAGTCTGAACGAAAACTGGGACAGTGATGTTAGGGCCGATATGAGCGATGCGCTTGATCGCATCGCGCCGGAGGATAGGGAAGGCAAGCTATACAGGCACAGTGCTGAGGGCTTGGATGATATGCCTGTGAGTTTCACTTGATCCCGGACCGAATGGTGTAACTGAATGAAGGAGAGGAGAGGTGCGGGGGGCGGGAAAGAAGCAGAAGATGGGGTGGAAAGAAGAAGCTGAAAAGAGAATAGGTTGAGAAAGGAAATGATATATGCTGATGATTTACAAAACATAGGCACATATTAAAAGCGCTCTTGTTGGTGCTAGCGTCACGATTCCTATCCGAAATGGCAAATTAGCTACGGGTACTTGGCAAGGGGTTTGGTACTTGGAGTTCCGGGCTAGTAAGCATACGAGGAAGGTGGTTGCTACGATACAAGGGGAGAAGGCTTGAGTTTTTGGACTGGTGAGATCGCGTGCCTGTTGCTGGAGGTGAGAGCTGTGAGCTCGCTGATGAATAAATGAACGGAAGGACTTCTATGGAGTTATGATGGTGGCATATTGCCTCGGATTCACATGCTCGCAAGTATGCATATCATGGCTTTCCGTCAGGGTGGGAGAGGATTTTCATGAATATTGCAAAGCGCAGTTTTTATTATTTTGGTAGTTCCATGAGAGAGAACCTAAGGAATAACGGCCAAAGCTACACCCCTAAAAATATGCAAGTGCTCAAATACCCTCCACGATGCCGAGCCAGTACGCCAGCCCACGCTAATGTCAATGCAGATGCATCTGCAAACAGACAATGTGTCCAAGTGCTGAGAAGCCAATCCAAAGAAGTCAGAAAGCAAGAGCTCATACTTGTCGAAATCATCGCAAGACTGAACTGCTGGAATCTTGACAGTCTTCGAAATCCTCCACTCTATGCGCTCTGCACAAAAGGAATTTACCAGCCACTGTTATTGTTGTTTACCGGTCCCTGACTTTCATCTCCCCAACTACCAGCTGTCATAGTGGTATGCGTGGCCCAGTTATCTCCTCCTCCACCACCGCCGCCGCTGTCCTTTGCCTTCGTAGGAGTGTTGGCTGAGTTCGCTGCTGACGGATTGGCCCTGAGATATTGTTAGTTTGTGTCCGCGTTGATCTTGGTCAGGGTGAGGAAAGGGATTTACCATGAAGCTTGAACAGCTGGTGCACTCCAATCATCATCATTGCCTCCTCCACTGTTATTGTTGGCGTTGTCGAAACCGGAGTTGTTGTTCGAGTTGTTGTTCCAGTCTCCTCCAGAGTTCTTGTTATTTCCTCCAGAATTACCCCAGGTAACAACATCATCTCCAGAGTTGTTGTTATTGCCTCCAAAATCCCAATCATCACCGCCTGAGTTGTTAGCTCCAGAATTGCCCCAACACGTATCGCCTCCGGAGTTGTTGTTGTTGTCGCCAGAAGCCCAGGCATCGCCGCCTGAGTTGTTGTTATCTCCGCCTGAATTACCACCATTGTTGTTGTTGCCTCCAGAGCTAGAGCCGCCACCCCAGTCTGCGTTACCACCATTGTTGTTGGATTGATTGTTAGGCTGTATGTTATTGGATGGATTGTTAGGCTGGTTATTATTGGAAGAGTTTTTATTGCCTCCAGAGTTAGAGCCGGCCCAGCCTGCATTACCACTATTGTTGTTGGGTTGATTGTTAGGCTGGTTGTTATTGGATGGATTGTTATTGCCTCCTGAGTTTGAGCCTCCCCAGTTTGCGTTGCCACTGTTACTGTTAGACTGGTTGTTGTTATTCGGTTTCTGTGGGCTTGGATTCATGTTATTTCCTCTAGAACTGCCTCCCCAGCGAGAGTTTCCTCCGTTGTTGTTGTTATTGTTGTTATTTCCCCCAGAGTTGTTTCCCCATCCAGGTCCAGGATTATTGTTATTATTCCGTTGGTTCTGGTTCTGGTTTCGCTTCGGACTGTCGTTCCAGCCACCAGGCATTGGAGGTGTTGGTGGAGGTGGACCAGAAGGGTTCTGCTGTGGAGGAGCTGGCAAACCATTGTTGGCTGGTGTGGGTGGTGCAACACGAGTATTTGTTGCCGCAGAATGGGCGTGTGGAGGACCAGATTGTTGGGGAGGAGGGCCGTGGTAAGGACCAGCGTCAGGAGCGTAAGTTCCAAGAGGGACATCGGGCTTTGGAAGTGGAACGAGGGTTGAAAACGGATTGCCATAGACAGGTCCATGATAGACGCGTAGGATGCCGGTGCGCGCATCGAAGAAGGCGTTGGGGCGTGGGTCGGAAGCCGATTCGATGACGTCCTCACGGATCACGACATCGGCCCTCGAGGGCTGTATGAGCTTCGACATGACTTGTTGACGTAGAGTATCAGCTCGAATCTGCGCTTCTTTACTGTTGGAGTTGTTAGGCCGAGGTGCTACAGCAGGAGTAGCAGCACGCTGAGGGTGTGTGTTAGATCGGGCTTGGGGTGGCGCGTTGTTTTGGTTATTGGAGTGGAGAGGGTGGTTTAGGTATCTTGCTTTATGTTGGTTATTCACCAGATTGATTGTTTTTGGTGGCCTGGCGTCAGGCGTATTCTTGCCTTGCTGATATTCACCCTTACCGCCCTTGCTACTCACAGCTTGCTCCTTTGCTGGCTTCTTACTATCGCTTTTCTTCATTGCCGATTTTAGGTGCTTGTTCCTGCCTGTCTCGTCTTTCTTCTTCTCGTTTTGTACATCTTCGAACCTTACCTTCTTGGGGGAAGCACTATCAGAAGTCTCTGACTCTTCAGACTGCTTCTCAGGCTGCTTCTCGAACTCCTTCTCCGGTGCCTTCTTAGACTGCGTCTCGGACGGCATCTCAGATGCTTTCTCTGGTTCCATTTGAGACTCATTCCCGGAGACATTGGTCCTCTTAACATCTTTGGTGTCACCGTTAGGAGAAGTCTCTGTGATGTCAATTTCAGAATCAGAAGTCTCAATACGGATCTTTCTGGGCTTGAAAGGCACCTTATTTCGACGATTGGTAGGCTTGGGAGAAGCTTTGGGCTTTTCTTTCTTCTCAGACTCCTTTTCAGAGGCCTCAGAAGTTGCGGCATCGGATGTCTCACCATCAACAGAAGTCTCCGAGAGTTCAACTTCAGAGTCTGAAGTTTCAATAAGAACTGTAGTCTGCCTTGATGACTTTCGTCGGGGTTCCGAGGGCTTCGCAACTGGTGGAGGTGCAGGTGCAAGCTCAGTCTTCTCAGGCTCCTTCTGGGGCTCCTTCTCGGCCTTCTTCTCTGGTTCTTTGATGTCTTCATCCTCAGACGATGTCTCTGAGAACTCAACTTCCGATTCTGACGTCTCAATATAAACTTTAGCACGTCGATATGAAGAACTTGGTCTTCGTGGAGGCTTCACGGGAGCTGGGGCAGGAGCTTTCTCGGGCTCCTTCGCTACTTCTGGTGTTGTTTCGGGCGCTGCCTCAATTGCAGGGACGGGCTCCAATGCAGGTTCTGGTGCAGGTTCTGGAGCTGGCTCGGGCTTCTCCGGCTCAGGGGCAGGTTTAGGCTTAGGCACATAATGGCGAGGATCTGGGCACCCAGTAACAAATTCAAGGAGGTTTCGGGGACGACGACGTGTATACATCGCAGCCGATCTACTCACAGCTCCGTCATCAGGTCAGACAAAGCTGCTTTGGAGAACCAAGCTGAGACGAAAGTGGTTCTGTGCAACTTGAGTAACTCCAATCAGTTCAATGGTTGAGATACTCACCAGATGAAAGATATTGGACAAAAGGTTATGTTAAAGTAGATATTTAGGTAACACGTGGCAGAAATACCACTGATAATGAACATCTGCAAAGTGTGTGTTAGCCATAGCGATCAAATGAAGTGACCCTGAAATGGAAACATGACAGTTAAGAGTTTAGAACTTGTTGCACACTGAAGTTGACTTGCTCAGACTACCTCGCTGATTGAGACGACAGATGTGTTAAGAAAAGCTGTTACACATCGACCACTTGGACTGAGGTGAGGTGAACCCAGACGCGTTGTCCACATGCAGATATTATGGTGAGGTCGTAACTACGGACGTGCGTCTATCAAGCTTATGTAGATGCGTAGGTTATTATGAAAATGTTCTAGGTAGTAATACTTACTCGAGAGAGTGACAATCAACGGTGACAGTGTATTCGTGGTTAAAGAAATGGTGTTTGGTGATGGCTGTTGGGCACGCAGGCAAGAGAGGAATGACCTACCTACCTTGAATAGGCGGTGGATTTTCTGCCAAATGGCTCCCAAACAGGCAGGTACTGGCTTGGTTTGAAATGCTCAAAGTTAGGTGTCCAAGGCCATTCATTGATTTACCATCGTGACTACGTGCAACGCGAAGAGCAGCCTTTATTGGCTGTTTTCCCACAGGTATTTGGAACGCAATTGATGAAAATTGAGAAAATTGGCCAGCGTTTAATTTGAAGTACTGATCAAAGTACATTATTTGGAATAGAAGGCCAACACTAATGACCCACAGGATATTCAACATTTGCCCATCACTAGGTAGATTGGTTCGGCTACTCTTTAATGTTTCCACTGGCAGTAGACAAAACAATGTTTGAGAACAGCCATACTAGTAGCGTTCATCTGAAGTTTAGACAGTATTAGCTCCCAAACCAGGCCTCACTTTCGGCCAGTAGCTGGTGAGCATTTTCACTTCCAAACACGCCCTTAGCATCCTTAAATAGTCAAGGTAGGGGCAACACAACAGTGCAGCACTATGCCAGGGCATGAGTTTGAAACGTCTCGTCTTTGCTTTGTCGTATTCAGTGGTTAAGACGCCAAAACTTCCTTGAAATTGCACTAGCAGATCATAGATCATGACTTCAATATTTCAAAGCTTAGCTTTGGCCTGCAACTCCTGCTCCTTCCATTGTTTATTAATGACCTGTCCCCGGTAATAACTCCACACGCCCGCCATCCCCGCCAGAGGCGGACATAATAGCAAAAGCCAAGACCACCACTTCGGGCTTGTCCTTGTAACGTCTCTCATGACCCTACTTAACTCCGCCTTCAAGTCATCTTTGCCGCCATCGTTCCAGACCACAACACCAGCACCCTCACCCCTAGCCACAGCTCTCCTCGCCTTCTCTCTCACATCACCTTGGCTCTTCACCCGATTCTCCGCATCCTCAGCACTCAGATGTGGATCACGTTCCCTTAACCTCTTCATCTGTATCTCCGGATCCCTTACAGCGACAACCATGACAGTTCCGCATATTGAGTCGAGCCCGCTTTCGAACAGCAACGGCACATCCAGAACCACTGCCCAATTCCCCTTCAAATAACAAGACAATAGCGCCTTATACATCTCCCAACGCACCGCCGGATGTACAATCTTATTCAACACGGCGCGATCCTTCCTCCGCTCTTCGCTATCCCCAAATACCCTCCTTCCTAGAGCCGGCCTGTTCAACGGTCTACCTTTGCCATTTGTGCCATTCTCCGGCAGTTCGACGGAGGGAGGTAAGAGAAGGTCCGGAGTTGTAGAGGAGAAATGGGAGAGGATCTTGTTGTAGCCTGCTGTTCCTGGCTCGACTACCTTGCGCGCAAGCAGGTCTGCGTCGATTACGGGGAGGGAGTAAGGCGGGGAAGAGAGAATCGAAGAGACGGTGGATTTGCCGGTTGCAATTGAGCCAGTGAGGCCAAGAAGCAGCATTGCAGTCAAGGAGTACAAGGATGACGAGGACTGTTGGGAGATAATAAGATGGTTAAGATGGTTAAGAGTGAAAGATTGCCGAGGGTTGTCGGCAAATCGGATCACGTGTAAATGTCTTTTGTTGCACATCTTACGCCAGCTGGAGCTCAGTGGGTGTAGAAAATAGTTCCGTGGGTGTAGAAACTAGCGAACGCTTCGACAACTAAGTATATACTAGGTAAGGTAGCATACCTTTAGTGTATAGAGTGTTTGCGCGAAAATCATGAATTGGGTCAAGGTACGGGCTTTACTGGGCTCCGGAAAACTGAATAATATTCACGGCGGACAATTGGCGAACGGCCGGTCCTTTTTGAGATTGTCAATGCCAGTTTAGAAGCTCGCACCGCCCTTAGCACTTAGATATTTAGTACAAAGGACTGTGCAATGTGAAACTAATGTCCCACGCTCCGTCCTGCGGCTGATCCCAGATACATATATTTAGTAAATTTTGGTTGCTACTTTGTATAGCGGTCATGTACATCATCTCATCATACACTTCCTAAAATGACCTCTTCTAATTACTGTATGGTACAACATAAGGAATACCAACTCAAACATTGACTGAGTTCTTGTTCTAATTTCTTCCTTCCTTGATGGATTCTATCCAGCAGCTTGAATATGGGGTTAAACTACTGCAAAATCATGATAATACTTGATCGGACTGACGGGAGAAATCTTTTTCGCTAAATGAATCGCCAGCAGCCAGTAAATTGAGATACGTTGGATTGATCTATTGCAGCATTGGTCTAAAGTTTACTTAATGGAGTTTTTGTTACAATGAACTGACTCGACAACTTTAGTATCCGAGGAATTTTGACTAAAACCTCTAGACACTTAATCATTCTCTTAGCTCTCTTCCTACCATAGTAGTGGCCAACCGTAGACAACTTAGACTAGTATCATTTAGGAGCTAAGTATTTAGCTTGATCTCTTTCATAAGTATTGTCCTCCGTTTATTCTTCAATTTTAACTTCTCTAAAGAATATTCATTACTACAATATCTCTGTCTTAGAGCCTGCCAATTTTCAACAGTCTCCAAACTTTTACCCAGGACCTGCTCCCACCTAAGCAATACACATCGTGATCGCATCACAGACTCACCGTCACCGTTTACTTCGAAAAGAAATCTGCGTCGGATGCACCTCAGATCACCCAAACAAATAGATACATATCGACTACTAACAAATTGACACACAATGTTAGCCATCATTAAGCTCCTCGCGATCATCACTGTCCTCTTGGCTTTCTGCGGTTCCACTGTTTCTAGCCTTTCAATACTGTACAAATCGCGGGGAATATATTCTGGTAGCGACTCCATGAGCACTCTCGTACTAGCTTTCAAAAACGCCCAAAGAAGCGCAAAAACCACATCGGACAATTTACCAAAGGAAGTCTACACCTTCGAAAGCCTCAAGCACAAGGATTCTCCCCCGGAGGCCCTATTTGAAAAAGACCTCAAAGACCTCGTCTCAGCGTCAGACAGTATAGATCTTGCCACATCCACTATCACATTCAATGATGCCGACTCGATGATTTCATCCTATCTCGACTTCGGCAGTTCTTTTCATCAGATGGGAGAAGATTACCAAACGTGGTACTACAAGATAAAGCATAAGAACAAGATTTCGATACTGATAGGGAAGTACCAGAAGTGGTTGAAGTCCCTCGATCAGAAGGTGATGGATATTCTTAATAATGCATTTGCAAAGGATAAGAAGGGACGGGATGATCGGATTCAAAAGTTAAAGGAGACTGCGGACAATGTTGAAGAGGATGTACAGACGCTTAGGGATATATTTTGTCCTAATAACAAGCAATTTCTTGATATCAAGTGGGGTCATTGCAAAGATGGCACCTAAATTTGCTTTTGGATATGCCATGTAGAAATATAGCTTCATCCTAGTTTAAATTACAGTTATTAACAGTTACCAGACCATGAGAAACACATTATCCCATGAGATTTAAACCCGGATTTATAGCCGACACATGATTGTATCAAAATAATCAGATGAAGAGTTCGTTTTACCACTTAGACAACTTAATTTAAGAAAAGTCCTGAATTTCCGAAAAGTTGTAAGCATGATCATCACTGAAGTTCACAAAGAAGTAGTGTTATATTGGAATGTAAATCGGGAGTTAGTATTTTTACCTTGCTTCAAGCTAATGCCCAATGGCCCACGACAATATTCAGCTAGGTAATACTTCTCAATCGGCAATACATATATCTACTTACTTTGAGTAACTCATTAAGTGTGACATTTGCCATAGTCTGTATTATTGTGTGCTCATAGCTTTACATGTTTTGTGAAGTAGCCAGTTCAAAATATTTTCCTTTCCTGGCCAAAAGTTCATCGTTGCTGCCCTGTTCCACAACTCGACCTTTATGTAAGACATATATAATGTCAGCGTTCTTAATTGTGCTGAGACGATGTGCGACAACGATGGTTGTGCGCCCACATGCAGCTGCATCAAGGGCTTTCTGGACACTCTCCTCACTTCCGCTATCAAGTGCCGAGGTTGCTATATCCAGTTAGTTCATATTTCTCTAGCCTGGAAATTCTCTTAAATACCTTCATCAAGCAAAAGAACTTCACAAGAGGAGTCAGCAAAAGTCCTTTGGCTTTATATAATCATGGGGCAATTGCTTACTTCGTGGTTGTCGAATTAAAGCCCGAGCGATGGCAATTCTCTGCCGTTGTCCACCTGAAAGTAGAACACCTTTGGCACCGACGACTGTATTATAACCTTCTGGAAGACTCATCTATAATGTTGCTGTTAATCTTTTGATATCGTTTGTATGATGAAAGAAATGGATAATTACCACAAACTCATTAATGGCAGCATCGCCACAGGCTTTCGAAAAAAGCTCCTCGGAGACAGTACCAATTGTCCCAAAAAGTATATTTTCTCGGATTGTCCCATGATACCTGGGTGCCTCAAGATTAGCTGTAGGCTGTAGCACAGCGTAAGTCATGGGGTTGCTTACAAAGTCGGTTCTTGGCCCACCAAGGCGATATGAGAACGATAACTTTTAACATTTAGCGTAGATATATCAAGACCATCCAACAATACACGGCCTGATGTTGGGTCATAAAATCTTTCAAGTAGAGCAATAGCCGTGCTCTTGCCACAACCGCTATGGCCGACAAGAGCAATATAAGATCCGGCCTTGGCGGTAAGGTTGAGATTGTTTAAAACAGGTAACTCTGATCGTTGTGGATAGGAGAAGTGAACATCTTGAAATTCGATATCGCCACGAATTGTGTTCAGAACAACACCTTCTTGTGACCAAAGGTCGATAAGTGGCTTTCGTTCAAAAAGAGATTTAAGCTCCTGAGCAGCTTGCTTCGATTTTCCTGGGCCGCGTTAGACTCCCTAGGTTTAACGGGTGATTGAGTCTTACCTATATCTGGTGCAAACGCAAAAAACGCACCGGCTGATTGCACACCATACGTGATAGCCATGAAGACAACATAGAACTGAAGCATGTCATATTCCTTGTTTGAAATGAGTTGACTACCGTACCAAAATCCAAGTGCCAGACAAAAGTAAATCAGTGATTGAGACAATGCATAGAGACAAGACGACTTCAAAATCGATGGCAAACTCTTAGTTCGTTGATCCTGCAGGGAATCATGAAAGCGGCTTGAGACCACAGACTCTGCATTCAAGGATGCTATAGTTCGAATAGCTCCTATGGCTTCCAGCGCGAGCGATGCGGATGACTCGTACATTTTCTTTGCGTGTTGCTGGAATACAGACAGCATTCTTACTCGGAGGAAGCCACATGCAAGAAGCACTGGTACTGTCGCAGTACATACTAAGGCCAACTTCCATGCAACTACCAATGATAGAACGATAGAACCAAAGAGCGTGCTGATCAACGAAAGCAAAGTCCCCAAGGTGGTACCACTAAGGCCGGCCAAGTTTGTCGTTTGCGTTGCAAGGAATGTCGTTAATGCACCTACTGAGTTCCCTTCAGCGTCGAAGAAATCAACCGACTGGCGCAGAAGATGGCGGTATGATTGGCTTCGGGATTTATATATAAGTCGTTCTGAACAGAGTCCAAAAGTGTACCCTTGACCAAAGAAGGCGATGAGTTGTACGAATGCAAGCATCAAATACATAAGCGACCAGCTTCAAGAACAGTTAGCAGGCATTTGTTAAGGAAATTGGATATTATTATTCACAAATTTGCTTCATGGCGCAAAGTTGTATACTGGCTTGCTGGGAGACTGAGAGCCACCTGGGACACACGTTAGCATGGCTGTTAAATCTTCTACTGCGGTTAAAGAGATTTCCCTACTATGAGTTTTGCGAAGAAAATAGAGTGAACTGGACTCGCAAGACCAGTCACTATGGAACATAGCAATCCAGTGCCCATGATTGCTGCCTCGGACTTATTAAAGCTACCGATAAAAGCAATCAAGGTAAACAATGAATACTGCGTAGTTTTGGTCGGTGAAGTGATCGTTTCTATCGCTATATCTGTGCTTGTTTCCAAGACTTCGGGTTTTACGGGATCTTGATTTGGAGTTGTTGTACCAGAGTCTGAGCTGAAAGTTGAAGCGGACTCGATGATTTTCAGGTTTCCATTATTCTGAATTCTTTGAGACTGGACAGAAGTATAGTAAGCGGCCATATTTGCCATTAGCTGGCTATGTGTGCCTTGTTCAATAATTTTGCCATTTTCAAGAACAACAATGTTATCAGCATTTTCGATAGTAGATAAACGATGCTTGGCTATGTTAGATATTGTGTCCTTTTGAAAAGACTTCGGGGGATCTTACAGCCACTATGATAGTTGTTCGTCCTTCTGATGCTTGCTGTAGTGCGACTTGGACAGTCCGTTCTGACTCGTTGTCTAGCGCCGAGGTTGCTGTAAAGTATTAGCTGATGTTTGGATATTGTCATCGGGCCTCACAGACGTTCGTCTAATAACAGAATACGAGGTTCCTTGACAACTGCTCTCGCAATTGCAATACGCTGCTTTTGACCACCTGATAAAAGATGTCCAGCTTGTCCGACTTTAGTCTGGTAACCTTGGGGGAGGCTTTGAATGAAGTTATGAGCGTTCGCAAGTTTTGCTGCCTTCTCAATCAATTCCTTCTTGATATCGAGGCTAACAAACTCATGGGGGCTGTTGATAAGGCCTTGTGCGATGTTCTCGAAAATTGTCTGATCAAATAGAGTCGGGTCTTGGCTAACGAGTGAGATTTGCTTTCGCAAATATTTCAAGTCCATTCGGGAAATGTCAATTCCATCGAGTAGAATTTCTCCGCTGATAGGGTCTGGAAAATCATCTTAGATTGTGGTTTGAAAATCATGAAAGAGCGGAAATACCATAGAAGCGTTCAATAAGTCCTACAATAGTGCTTTTCCCTGAGCCTGAAGCACCCACAAGAGCAGTCGTTTTACCGGCGGGGAAGATAAGACTGAGGTTGTCGAGAACCAAGAAATTCTGTCGGGATGGATAAACATGCCTGATTTCTCGCATCTCAATTTCCCCATTAATCTGTTTAGGCTGGAGGCATTCAGAAGAATTTCCAATGGGAGAGATTCGGGCGATGGTATCGAAAATGCGGCCTGCTGCAGCAACACCAGCTCCAAATGCTTGTGCATGTGGTGCAATTTCTCCGAGTGATGCACTTATTAAATGTTAGGAAAAGTGCCGAAGGAAATTGCATTGGCGAACAGGAAAGTGTAGAAATACCAAACCATCATAGCAAGAAGAATTGTGAGAATACTACCCATCGCAGCTTCTCCGGAAATAATATATCTAGAGCCCATCCAAAATGCCAGACCCTTGCTTCTATATTAGCATCTTGCTAGGAAGAGTTCATATTGGCTTTATACTGACATAGTTCAAATATACGACACAGATCATTGTACCCATCACAGACCCTTGAACAATTTTTGCTGAGGATAAGGAAGTTAGTCAAAAATGGGTTCTACAGAATTACATGAAGCTCACCTTTGAGTCCCCACTTAGTCGACTCTTTTAAATGTGCCTCGTACTGTTCTGCAACTTTGTCCTGAGAGCCAGAAGCTATCAAATCTCGGATAGACGAAATTCCCTCTTCGGCCACAATGCCGCTAGCATTATACATCTGTGAAGTCTTTTTCCTGAATTGCATGATCGTAGGAGCGCCTTTGAGATTGATACCGAAAATTACAATGACTGTTGAGCTTAGGATGAAAGCCAATTTCCACGATTTGATAAAGCTGATGATGAAGGCCGAGATAAAAGCGGCGACACCTGCGATGACAAGTGGAACGTTCTGGGAAATTGCATCCTGGATGAGATTCTAGATGAAGTCAGCAGGCGCGATAGAACGGAAAGTGGTAGGGTTTACCGTGTTCGTGGTGATAGCATTTGAAAGCTCTCCTGTTCCAAGCACATCAAAAAATGCGATGTTTTGGCGCATCAGAGCCGCCAGGTACTGTTCACTGTTATATTTCAGTACCTTTCAGCTTCCTTCAGACACTAATATTTACCGAATTACATGTGTAATATGTTCACCAGTGTAAAGAAATCCGGCCGTTGAGATGAAAATGACAAAGAACCTAGTTGTTCGATTAGTACGTTAGGAAAGTGTGCTCAAGAGTACGAACTGGCCAATTCCCAAGTAAACAAGATAAAGTGTTCTTTGTGCGATGGATTCCTTGAAGGCTGAAGAGGTATCTGAGTCGTTGGTGAAGTTCTTGATGGATACTGCGACTTGGCCAAAGATTATTGTCTGTAAATTATTTAGTTGGTTGCTCACACGTAGCAAAGAAGTTGTAGTTGAATAAACTGTCTGTACCATGAATGGCTTAGAAGCACCACCTGCAATAGCTAACATAACTGAAACAACAAGAATAATAGTATCAAAATAATCGGCATATTTGTAAAGCTGTAGGTATGTTAGCAAGATATCCAAGCCCCTATTCCTAAGCGAAGATCACGTGTGTGCAGTTGAACTACTGACTGTAAAGTAAGAAACCTTGCCTGATGGGAAGTCTAGCTGCCTCTCAAGTCGGTCTTTCTCGCTATCTGAACAAAATATTGCTGGGAGTTTCTTGCTGCTCAGCTCTAGCTTTTTATTACTTTCGTCGTGGCTCATCTTTGCGTCACCCATCTTCAGTTACCATTAGTGGTGGTAAACTTCGAATGGAAGCTTCGAAGAAGAACTCAAATGAGCAAGTAAGCAAAGGAGCATCAAGATACAGAGATGAATCCAAAGAATTTTGAATTCAACCACGTGGATTCTGAACAAACTCCACAACCGGGGTCTCCAGCAGACAAGGAGTTACGCAAGCCATGTGAAGTTCCTAACGGCTCCCGAAGATTGGAAGAAACGTTGTCTATAGAATCGGTCTTACTGGTCAGTATCTCAGGTACCGCATACCAGCTTGTGCCAAGAACTGTCATAGAAGAATTTGCATTTGCCAAGATTAATAATTTGATACCAAAGCTTAAAGATCGGAGTTCTTCAATTCTGAAATGGAATAAACGCTCGCTTAACCCACATGCCTTTTCAATAGAGCCTCTTGTCCAATCACCGGTTGAATGCCGGCGAGGACTCACCTTTACTCCAGCCCCAGCACACTTCATGTATTTCGTCGGGAAATTCCCAGGGAAATTGGAATTCCCATGAAGGTAGGAAGTTGTAGTTGGTTGCGGGTGCAAGTTTACCCCACGTTCATGTGTCACTAAAATTGATTCGAGGAGGCAACTCTACAATTTGTGACCACTAGGCGTCTTTTGAAGCTTATAAGTAATTGAAACAGGTTTGTGATACCCCTGGTGTTGAATGGCATTAACATCAAAGGAGAAAACTCCGAAGCTGAATAATAATCCACAACTCGTAGCTTGCAAGATACTCTCCAAGCAAGTGAGTATACCGGCGGAACTAAGGGAAAACCACATCAGCGTGTTTTGAGTAGTGTCTCGTAACCTGCACGTGGTACTTTCCAGGTTCACTATTGACTGTTCAACATTGCACCTACACCTTCCGCATTGACATCGTGAGTTTTCACGGAATCCCACTGACAGTAGAGTGATCTGTACTGGCAGTCAACTATGTCATTAGAGTTTGAGAATATGCAGAGGCGGTATTCAACGTGGATCCAAGTATTCTGGAGTCTCGTAGATGTGAAAGTAAAGTCCGGGAAGAAAGGTCTACAGACGAAATAATCCATTGTACTTCGATGTACTCCAAATAATGATCAAGTTTCTTAAGACACTCCCCCACAAACCAAAGGATCACATAACAGAATCAATATACAATGCCGCCCTCTCCAACTAAAGACATTTTCGAATCCTGCGTTCTTTCACTGAATGACGAGGAAGCACGGCATAAAGGGACTGCAACTGTACCTATCAATTTCATCGGCACTTCAGCCCTTCAGAGCCTCTGTCAGGATTACGATGTTGAGACTATTGATGTTATCAATGCGGCATGGAGTTTGACCATTTTCGAATACACCAGATTGGATGTTACACTTTTCGGAAATACCCGCCACACATGTGACGACGATGATACAATAGAAGTAGTTCGCATAGAAAAGGCTGAATCCGTAACTTTATTAGATGTGGTCTTTGCTTCCAAGCGTACTAGGGCAGGAACGAGGTCATCAACAAACTCGCAGGCAAATTTCAACACCACAATATACTACTCGCAAGAAAAATTCCCCACAACAGCAGCGTCTATTTTTGAAATACAGAAAACAGCAACACCATGTGTACGTCTAGCACCTTCTAAAAGCAATCCAAAATAGCTAATGTTTGCTACAGCTCCACCTATTACTTGCCATTGAGAATGAGAAACCCAAAATCAACGCTTCGCTTGCGTTTGAAGGTGCACAAATTTCGCAGTATCAAGCCATGAACCTTGCCAGTACATTTCAAGCAGCATTGCAGAAACTCTTGGATTACCCGAACCATCCCTTGAAGGATGTTGGCTTTTTCAATGCGTGCAGCTTGGGGAAGATTCGAAGTTGGAATTGCACGGCACCCATCGGAGTCGATCTTCTGGTGCACGAATCAGTAAGCGAAAAATCTCTGATGCAATGCGACCAACAGGCAATTTGCAGTTGGGACGGCACACTCACTTATTTTGAGTTGGATCAACTCTCGTCTCGATTGGCTCATCATCTAGTCGACCTTGGGGCACGGCCAGAAGCCTTGATTGGTATATGTTTTGATAAGAGCATGTGGACGGGTAAGGAAAAGCACACCCGAAATCAACTTCAAAGTAATTATCTTGCTAAAACCCATCTGTGAAGTTGTCGCAATGCTCGCAATCCTGAAAGCTGGTGCAGCGTTTGTTCCTTGTAAGTGGCTCGCTTATGGAACGATAAAGTTGGCTTTCTCTGACTTTATAGTGAACCCCTCTCACCCAAAAGCAAGATTACAAGACCTTGTAGAGCAGATGAAGGGCGAGATGGTACTTGTTGCAGATCAGTACCAGGAGTTGTGTAAAGACATTGTGGCAACAGTGGTTGCTGTAACACGTGACTTCATAGAGGCTTTACCACCTCAGAGAAGTTCACCTAGTACAGCGGTCGCTCCAAATAATACAGCTTATGTTATTTTCACAAGTGGTTCAACTGGAAGACCAAAGGCAAGCAACTCTCAAATCCGATAATTTCCAATCTAATGGATTTCAGGGTGTCGTTATTGAACACCGAGCGGCTAGCTCTAGTATGTCGAGCCATGGCAAGTACATGAAGTTTGGAACCGGATCACGCGTCTTGCAATTTGCCACGTAAGCTAAGCCTCTAAGCTACATTCAATCTATCTCGTAACAAAGTGGTACTAACATTTATAACATATGATAGGTACACATTTGATGCTTGTATATCGGAAATGTTGACTACGCTCGTATACGGTGGGTGCATCTGTATTCCGTCAGACACACAACGTATTTCCAGTCTGGGAGAAACTATGAGAGAGCTGAGGGTTAACTGGGTGAGTAATGCTATCTCTACAAATATGACTTAAGACTAACTAAGCAAGGCCTTTTTCACTCCCACTGTATTACAAACACTCACACCAGAGGAGGTCCCAGAGCTTCGAACTCTGGTAATAGGAGGCGAAGCAGTTAGCGAAGATGATATCAAGATCTGGGCCGATAAGCTATGTCTGATTGAAGCTTATGGACCAACGGAGACAACAGTGTATTGCACAGCACACGAATTTGTTCCAAGCAGCTACCAACCGACGATTATTGGTAAAGCACTAAACGCATTGTGTTGGATTGTAGACCCGAATGATCCATCAAAGGTATAAATTGATTCACAGCCGATATTTTGGAATTTTAGAACATCACTAACATCATTTAGCTAACACCAGCCGGTGCGAGAGGGGAGCTACTGATGGAGTCCCCGGCGTTGATGAGGGGTTATCTCGGAGACGTCAAGAAAACTACGGAGGTCTTGATTGAAGCTCCATCTTGGAGGGACCAATTTGTCGAGGGTATTGAACTTTCGCCTAAGCATGTTCAATGTGCTTCAAGTTCCAGACCGCTGCTTTACAAAACTGGAGACATGGTCAGATATGATTCGACCGGCAAGCTTATCTATCTTGGTCGTAAAGAGTTAGTTGAACACCTGAGCCACTGAAGTCAATAAAGTGAAACTGGGCTAATATATCCACTAGTACTCAAGTGAAATTACGAGGTCAGCGTCTTGAGCTGGGTGAAATTGAGCATCACATTAAGCACAGACTACCTGGAATCCACATAGCAGCGGTAGAGCTTGTGACCCCTGGGAACCGACAGCCTATGCTTGCAGCATTTTTGTGCTTAGAAAGCAACTCTAGCGAGGAAGCTAGCGATGCGACACAACTTTTGGAGCTCACAGACAGATTAAGAATGTCCTTTACCGATTTGAAAACAGGACTTTGCGAAGTCCTTCCTGAATATCAAGTCCCTTCGCTTTACCTTACGTTAAAAACACCGCCACTTAGTCTTTCAGGAAAACTTGATCGGAGTAAGTTACGAGGAATAGCTAAGGAGCTTTCACCTTCACAAATCAAATCGTACTCGCTGGTGAAGACTGATGATAGTCACCAATTGTCAATAGAAGAATCCGCTTCCGAGATAGAACAAGAGCTGCAGGAGCTATGGTCAATCGTTTTACGTCTCGATAAGACTGAAATTGGATTGAATAGTAGCTTCTTCGCTCTGGGTGCTGATTCAGTCTCGGCAATGAAGCTCTCTGCTGTTGCAAGACAAAAAGGACTATCACTTAGTGTCGCCAACATTATTCGTTCCGAAGGCAACTTACGAAAGATGGCTACCCTTGTCGAATTTGAGACTGTAGTTTCCAAGGAGGGACAAAGGCGACCAGATGCCTGGAGTTTAGTGTCCAAAGATTTGGCCATCAGTGAATTACTTGCAGAGATTTCGGCAGCATGTCAAGTCTTACCCGGCCAGGTTCAGGATTTGTTTCCTTGCACTCCCTTACAAGAAGCAATGATGGCACTTGGTGTAGCTCAGCCGGGTGCATATGTTGCCCAGTATATCTTTCGCTTGCCACAAGAGCTGGAATTACATCTCTTCAAAAAGGCTTGGGATGTGGCGAGGCGAAACACGGAAACACTTCGATCCAGGATTGTTATGTCCGGCAGAAAAGCACTTCAAGTGGTCATCGATGAACCAACGACTTGGCACTCCTCTAGGTCACTCGAAAAGTATTTAGCCCAGGATAAGTTGGCTCCGTTCAGCTACAACGAGCCTTTGAATCGTTGTTGTGTGGTTGAGCAGAATGGTGGTTCATTATTTGTGTGGACCGCTCATCATTCCATTTATGATGGCTATAGTTTTCAGCTACTATTAGAGCAAGCTCACCGTGCCTACAAGGGCTTTGTGTTGGCCCATAGCCCTTCAATGACGTCCTTAGTCAGTTTTCTGGCTGGCATTGACACGGTGGCAGTAGAAACCTTTTGGAAAGATAAACTTGAAGATGCGACACCATCAAGCTTCCCCTCAACCGCATCAATACCAGCAAGTCAACGGCGTGCTACGCAAGCCATAGAACACTCTATCCAGTTACCAGTAATTAAATTGAGAGGACATACAACCACAACACTTCTGCGAGCTACTTGGGCAATAGTTGCAGCATGTTATTCGAATACAGATAAAGACATTGTTTATGGAGTTACCCTCTCTGGAAGAAACGCTCCGATCCCAGGGATTGACCAGCTTTGTGGTCCAACAATCACAACAATTCCATTTCGGGTACGGTTTGGAGAGAAGAGCCAGACAGTGTCATCTTTCCTCGAGAGCATTCAAGAGCAATCAACAATAATGTTCAATAACCCGGGATTTGAGCATTTCGGGTTGCAGAACATCAAGCGTCTTAATGCTCACACAAGTTTGTCTTGTGACTTTCAAAGTCTGTTGGTGATTCAACCACAGAGCAAAGAAGAACTGTTTGTTAACGAGTTGGGACTTGAACTCATAGAAGCAAGAGAGCTTGGCTATGACAGTTATTCTGTTGTCTTGGAATGCTTCATAGTCGAAGATAAGGTGAACGTTCGAGCTGTCTATGATCCCAACGTCATGTCACACGCGCAGATGGGATCCCTGCTCTACCAGGTGCAGAATGTTTTTGACCAGCTAACTACGAAGACAGATGGCCAGGCACTGGCTGAAATTGACGTCTTTAGTCCCCACGACAAAGCACTACTCCAATTATGGAATGGCAGAGAGCCAGAGTGTGTGGATGGTGTCCTGCAACATTTAATCCAGAAACAAAGCCAGAATTATCCTGAGAGTCTTGCAATACACGCTTGGGATGGAATGATGACTTTCCGAGAGCTTGAACAGGCTTCAGATGCCTTAGCCTTTCGACTTTCTAATTTTGGTGTAGGCACAAATCAAATGCACGTTCCTCTATGTTTCGAGAAAAGTTTATGGGCCGTAAGTTTCAGTACTATGCTGGGCTTGAAGTATCACTAATACATCTAGGTGGTATCAATGATAGCTGTTATGAAACTTGGTGCTTCGTTAGTCCATCTGATCTAGACTGAGGCATGCGTTACTGACTGCGTGAAGTTTCGTTCCTCTAAGCTCTGCTTTGCCGCCACTACGACTTAAAGATATTTGCAGCCAATTATATGACAATATCGAGCTACAGGTTATGCTTGTTTCGCCTAACAATGCCCAGCTTTGCTCCAATCTTGCAGTCAATATCATGGTCTTGAGCTCAGCTAATCGTGGAGAATACGCCACTGAGCCGCTATTGAGAACACCCCCCTCAGTCGTCACTCCAGATCATGCAGCATACATAATTTTCACGAGTGGCTCAACTGGAACACCAAAGGTGAAAGAGTGTATAGTGTACCCTTTTCTTTTTAGCAGTATCTAACATTAATTCCAAGGGCGTTGTCTTGCAACATCGAGCTGTTTCAACAAGCATAATAGCACACGGTAAATCCATAGGTTTCAGTACCCAATCGAGAACTTTGCAGTTTTGTGCTTACACCTTTGATGTGAGTGTGGGCGAAATACTGACAACACTTGTCTTTGGTGGATGTTGTTGCATTCCAAACGAAAATGAGCGCACCGAAGAGATTGTGAAGACTATGAATGACATGCAAGGTGAGTTAAAACCCCTCGGATTTCCCTTACATGAGCTAAAATATTACTTAGTAAACTTGGCACTTCTCACACCAGCTGTTTTGAAGTTGTTCAAACCACAAGATGTGCCAAGTCTTAAAACTTTGGTTTCTGGTGGCGAATCACACGAGGAGGAATGTATCAAGCTCTTTTCCGATAACTTGGATTTCATTCAAGCATATGGCCCAACAGAGTGCTCAATTATTTGCATGACACATACGGCAAGGGATATTTCACATGATCACCTGCATTCCGCACGCAATATCGGCCGCGGAGTTGGCTGCAGGTGTTGGGTTGTTGAAGCAGAAGACCACAACCGCCTCGCACCTACAGGGACAATCGGAGAACTCTTGATAGAAGGGGCTGGCTTAGCTAAGGAATACTTGAATGATCCTCAGAAAACTGCAGCTTCATTTATCCATAACCCTCAATGGTCAAATGAGTTTACAACGCGATCCAGATTCTACAAGACTGGCGACCTTGTCGTTCAAAATCATGATGGTTGGTCCTTTTGCAATTCTCGGGTTAGAATAAGAAGCTGATAAATATGTGCAAGGTACACTGGACTTCAAGGGCCGAAAAGATGGTCAAATGAAACTCAACGGCCAAAGATTCGAAATAGGCGAGATTGAGCGGCACATTGCAACGTCTACGGACGTTGAACATGCCGCCGTTTTTCTTCCAACGAAAGGAGCTTATACCAAGCGTATCACTGCTGTTGTGTCCTTGCATTGGCCATCCCAGAGCACAGGTACTAGTGACTCGGGATACGAAAGCGACAACTCCACCGAGTTGAACATTCTCTCTGGACCACGAAAACAACCAGGTAAAAAGATGATAGCTACACTGAAAGCCCAACTCGCCAATCTTCTACCGAGTTATATGGTACCAACAGCATGGGTCATTTTGGAAAAGTTTCCTCTCAATCAATCGACAAAACTCGATCGACCCAAAGTAAAGGGGTGGTTAGAGACGACTGTAGAAAGTAATGAACTCGAGCGCGATGGTCATTTAATCGAAATAGATAGCCGCCAACCGGAAACCGAGGCGGAGAAACTTCTTCAAGACGCTTGGAGTGGAATTCTCCAAATAACCAAGGAAAAAATCGGAATGGAGACATCCTTCATGGCTTTGGGCGGCGACTCAATTTCGTGAGTGCTCCCGGTATAAACTGTTCAGCGGAGGCCTATTAATATTTCTGTGATTAGGGCCATTCAGGTCATGTGGAGTTGCCGGAAAGCCAACCTTTCAGTTACAGTACGCGACATACTGTATCTACAGACCATTGCAAAACTTGCACCATTGGCCACGATAATTGTAGTGAAAGATGACAAAATGCGACAGGAGGATTTACAAACTGAATCAACATCACTTTTGCGGCTGCCGCAAGCTGGACAGAATGACCAACAACGACAAGCGATCAGAGTGATAGAGTCTACTACAGGACTTCTTGTTGAAGACATATATGAATGCACTCCGATGCAGCAAGGTCTGCTGATCAGCCAAATCAAGGTAATGTGTTCACACTTACACCATTTAATCACCGCTAACATCCCACGTGTCTAACAGAATCCCGACTTCTATAGAGTTGAACTGGTATTTGAAGTATCGCCAGTTATTGCTGAGCAGAAGGTTGAGATTTCAAAACTCTGCAGTGCCTGGACTCAAACTATACAGCGTCACACCATCCTTCGTTCAGCCTTCGTCCAAGATGTCTCCGAGTCCAGCCCCTTCACTCAAGTCGTCTTCCAAAAGTTCGAGCCAAACATTCTATGTTTCTATGCAGAGATTACCCCAGACATTGATGCAGTACTGAAACTTCCGTCTGCCCAGTATGCCGAGTCATTGCCGCCGCATCAATTGACGATATGTCAGACAACGGATGGTACAACTTTCTGCAAATTGGAGATGAGCCATGCTATTACTGATGGTAGCTCCCTTACCCCACTGCTTTGTGACTTCGTATCAGCATATGACGGGAAGTTGTCTATCTTAGGTGCACCGCAATACCGCGAATATGTCGGTTACCTACAAAGTCAATCATCATTCAACAGCCTCGCTTATTGGAAAAATCACTTGGAAGGAGTCCGCTCTTGTGAGTTTCCTCGTGATATCTTTACTGAGGACAAGACTGTGGTTAAGTCTATGATTATACCGGATGTCAACTTTGAGGAGATTCAAAAATTCAGTTGCAAGCTAGGACTTACAAAGTCTACTATATTCCGGGCAGTTTGGGCACTTTGCTTGAGCTTATACGTCGGCAAGGACGAATCCACCGTATTTGGCTTTCTCACAAGTGGTCGAGACCTTCCGATCGAGGGAATCGAAGAGATGATTGGACCTCTGATGAACATGGTTGTGTGCCGCACCGAGCTTGCTGCAGACGCCGTTTTGCTTCAAGTATTGAAAGAAATGCAAGGCAACTTTGCAGAATGCCTGCAATATCAATCCACGCCACTTGCTGAAGTTCACAGAGAATTGGGAATTAGTAGTGACACTAGATTGTTTAACACAATTCTCTCATACTCACGGATCGTTCCAACCAATAGCGAAGATAAAGGCACCATACTCATTAAACGCCTTGCCGACTACGATGCAACCGAGGCAAGAACCCCAATCTCCTCAAAAGTATGCAAAACTAACTCCTCATGTAGTATGATATTTCTGTACTTATTTTAGAAGAAGATGGCGTTTTATCAGGACAGTTGCGATATCGTGCGGATCACATTTCGGAGTGCTACGCGGAAAATCTCGCACACACTTTCTCGCATGTATTGGCTTCTATGGTAACCGATGAGAACCAAAAGGTGGGAAGCATTGATTGTTTGAGCAATAGAGATAAGCAGAAGATTCAGCAGTGGAACCATCATATCCCTACAAAGATCGAGAGTCTTGTCCACGACCTCATCTGTCAACATGCGGTAACAACACCAAACGCAGAGGCTGGTAAAAAACCCAAAGTCCACAACGACTTACAGTGGATCGCAGCTAATGAGTGTAAATAGTCGTGAGTTGGGATGGAGGGTTCACTTACCAAGAATTGGATGAGCTCTCGAGCCACTTGGCATGTAAGCTAGCAGAGCTTGGTGCCCAGCCCGGAACGTATATACCAATACTCTTCGAAAAGTCGAAATGGACTGTAAGTATACTTCCTACAATACTTTTCTATACTAAAATTTTCTAGACCATTGCGATGGTTGCAGTATTGAAGGCTGGAGCAGCGTAAGTTCCAATTATAATGCCAACCTTAACTACAGTAAAAGTCTATGCTGACGCGCTGTAGCTTCTGCCCTATGGATCCTTCGCATCCAAGAGTTCGATTGGTATCTATGTTGAATGATCTCAGAGCCAAAGTGCTACTCACGTCTACCGCACAAGCAAGCTTGCTTGAAAGTGAAATTGAAGTGATAGTAAGAATTGATGAGGAGGAGATGAGACGGATCTGCAAAACCTCAATTTCCAGTAATCGGCAACCACTGGTGACGTATAACGATCCGGCATACTTAATCTATACTTCTGGCAGTACTGGAAAGCCCAAAGTATGAACACCAATCAAGCACAAAAGTCCACTCTTATTTAACTCTAAAATAGGGAGTGATCATCGAACATGGTTCATATTGCTCTAGTGCAGAAGGTCACCGGGAGAAGATAAAGATAGACTGCAACTCCAGGATCCTTCAGTTCGCTTCTTACAGCTTTGATACAAGCATGGAAGATCACCTTACCACGTAAAATCTCTAAGTGTCCTCCTACAGGAATAAATACTAATTCGAAGCTCTAGACTGATCGTTGGTGGCTGCATTTGTGTAAGTTTTTCAAACTAAGCGAGCAGAATGACACTAATATTGTCACTATTTAGGTACCGTCTGAATATGAAAGGATGAATGATATTGCTGGCGCAATCAACAGGATGGGTGTAAAGTAAGTGATAGCTTCTTTTCTATGAATTGAATCCCAAGTTCCTGACCCTCCGACGAAATGCCTGGCAACAGAGTTAGCCACGTGAACACTGGCAGGACGCATCACAGAGAAAATATGCTTACAATTATTTAGCTGGATTCATATTACACCATCAGTTGCCAACTTAATTCCGCCCAAGCAGGTTCCGGGCTTGAAAGTCATGTGTCTCGGTGGTGAAGCAATGACCTCCAGGAACATCCGAGACTGGGACGCTCAGCTAGACTTGATCAACGTTTACGGCCCTAGTGAAGGCGTGTAGCAATTCTTTCCACTGAAAATTTTAATAGTACTATAGCTGACTATTTGTTTCCAAACAGCTTGCGTGACATGTGCTGTCAACTCAGAACCTAGTATCTTGAATCCCATCAACATTGGTAAATCGGTCTCAAGTATATCCTGGATTGTGAACCCCAATGACTACAAACTTTTGATACCTATTGGGGCACCGGGAGAATTGGTGGTACAAGGCCCGATCACTGCTCGCGGGTAAGTGGTTTCAACTCTCGATCGAATATATTGACTTTGTAGTAACTAACTGTGCAGGTACCTCAACGATAAGGTAAAGACGGACGCATCGTTCATCACTAATACGCCATGGATGGCAAAGAAAGCCTCAGCTCGAGCTTATAGAACTGGAGATTTGGTGAAATATACCACTGATGGCACACTTATTTTCATTGGCCGAACGGCCAAAGACTTCCAGGTCAAGTTGCATGGTATGCAAATCCCCTATCCTTTGACGGTTCGACCATCAATACTTTTCTCAGCCAGTCTGGTATGAAAGGCTGACATTTTATTACCCAAAGGTCAAAGAATAGAACTTGCAGAAGTGGAACATTGCATGTCAAAGTGCCTCGAGGTTTGCGGCGAAGTAGGCCAAATTGCCGTCGAATTGGTAAACTTCAGGGGTGGCAAGGAACCAGCCCTTGTTGGTTTCGTTGCTTTCCCATCAAATAAAAGTGAGGAACAAGCGTCGGGTGCCATATACGACGTCACAGCTGGAGCAAAGAATCTTTTGGAACGAATCTCCGGCCAATGGATACGATCAATGTCGGAATATCTCCCGAGTTTCATGATTCCAAGATTGGTACCAATTCAACTTATTCCACTTACAGGTTCCGGAAAGCGAGATCGAAGAAGACTGAAAGAAGTAGCTGCCATGTTAGATGATGCTGATTTCAACCGGGCCGCGGTTGATGTTAAGCGTGCGCCAGAGACCGAGATGCAGAAAGAACTACAACAGCTATGGGCTAGAGTATTACATATTCAGAACTTACCCACAATAGGGATCGATGACAGCTTCTTCCGAAGTTTCGGAGGAGATTCCATGTCAGCTATGACTCTGGCTTCCACATGTCGTGCATCGGGCTTCCTTTTGACCGTTGCAGATATATTCCGCCATCCGGTTCTTGCTGATATGGCATTAGTCACCAAACACTTTGACGAATCAACAAATAACACAGCTCCTAAGCCTTTCTCACTGCTAAGCGACCAGACTAGCATAAATTTAGTGGTCAGTGAAGCCTCGAAGTTTTGCCAAGTGAGAGAAGAAGATGTAACAGACGTATATCCTTCTACACCACTTCAAGAGGGACTTCTGGCACTTTCCGCTAGTCAAGTTGGCTCATACATGAGCCAAGATGTGTTTCGACTGTCGCAAGTTCTGGATCTCGACATATTCAGAAATGCTTGGGACGCAGTGTACGCCGATTTGCCCATCCTTCGGACAAGAATTGTTCAATCTTCCATTGAGTCTACTTCTCAGTCTTCCCTACAGGTGGTAGTGAACGAGCGATTGAAGTGGCATTCTGGTCAACTCCTTAACGACTATCTTTCTGCAGATAAAAAGATAGAAACCACATTCGGCACAGTTCTCGCTCGTTTTGGTATTGTCAAAGAAAGCGCTACAAAAGATACTTACTTTGTGCTCTCCATCCACCATGCGCTTTATGATGGCTGGTCCCTCCCCCTAATGCTCTCCTTGGTCGATGAGAAGTACTCAGGAAAATGTACGTCCATAAAGACCGAACCCTTCAGCAAATTCATCCAACATCTGAAGAGCATCAACCACCAGGAGCAAGAAGATTTCTGGCGAGAGTACCTAGGGAACTCAGATGATGCTCTGAGCTTTCCAGAGTCACAGCCAGCTCATTTCCAGCCTGGTCCCAGTTTGGACATGAGTCAGATGATTGCTTTCAAGAGGAAAAATAGTGAAATCACAACATCAACGATGATACAAGCAGCATGGTCGCTTCTGATGGGTAGATACTCAAATGCAGAAGACATTCTTTTTGGTTCGACAGTTTCGGGAAGAACTGTGCCAGTATCAGGCATTGAGGACATAGCGGGTCCAACAATCAGTACGATTCCCGTAAGAGTCAAAATCAACCCCATCTCTTCCATAAAGAGTTTCCTGGAACAAATTCAGAGAGAATCCACTGACTTGCTTCAATATGCGTACGTTACCCTTAAAAGACTACTTGTCGTTAAGATACTGACATAACATCAGGCATTTCGGCATGCAAAATATCAAGCAAATCTCAAGTTCGTCCTGCAATTTTCAGAACTTGCTGGTAATTCAACCAAGTACTCGAGAGGTAGAATTCCAGACCCTGGGGTCACGAATAACGGTTGAAAATAAATCCTTCAACACCTTCCCTCTGGTAATGCAGTGTGCGCTTAACGAAGATGGAATAATGGTTACAGCCACCTTCGACCAGATTCGGATCCACCCCAGGCAAATGGAACGTCTCCTACGCCAGTTCGGGTACTTACTTAAACAGTTGATTGATTCAGAAGCTTCACTTTCCGATGGTATGTCAATAGCCAGTCTCCAAATGATCAGTCCGGAAGACCTGGACGAAATCAAAAACTGGAACGCAGAGCTCCCCGAAACAGTCGATGCCTGTCTTCATCAAATAATTGCTGCGAAGGCCCTCCAAATTCCAAATGCGATAGCGTTGTGCTCTTCATGGCAGGGAGAAATAAGCTACTCTCAGCTTATTGAGATGTCACAGAAACTGGCTCTGCATCTTCTGGATAACGGAGTACAATCTGATATGATCGTGCCAGTGATTTTTGAAAAGAATATTTTCGCGATAGTTTCAATGATCGCTATTCTTATGGCAGGAGCCGCTTACGTACCGATTTCGCCAGATCATCCTCGAGATCGTCGGATTGGACTGTACAATCAAGTTCAAGCGAGAGTCATTGTCACTTCGTCAAATTACACGGAAGACGATGATGCTATGGGCCTGCATATTGTGAAAGTTGATCATAAAACGATTGCTGCACTTGCCTTCCTGACGGAAGAAGGCCACAGTAGACTATCTAAAGTTAAGGTCGTCCCAGATAGCCGAGCATATATCCTCTTCACAAGTGGTTCTACAGGTAATTATTCTCCCCGAAAACCACATAAATGCATATTTGTACTAATACAACCCAGGCACTCCAAAGGGCGTTGTCCTCACGCATAAGGCGGTCAGCACAAGCACGACAGGACATGGTCGCGCTATGGGGATCTCCGAGAGCACCCGCGTATTCCAATTCTCGTCATACACATTCGATGCTTCAATTGCGGAAATTTTCACGGCACTCACTCGTGGAAGTGTTGTGTGCATTCCATCCGAGGAAGAACGTTTGAACGATCTAGCTGGAGTTATGACTCGATTGATGGTAGAATGGTCGTTCCTTACGCCGAGTGTTGCAAGGCTGCTTACCCCAAGCGAGGTTCCTAGCCTTCAGACTCTAGTACTTGGTGGTGAAGCCCTTGGAAAAACGGATATTGATCAATGGACTGGAAAAGTCCGGTTAATGAATGGTTACGGACCAACCGAAACTTGTGTCTTCTGCGTCACTCACGACATCACAGCCCAGACTTCTTTCAATACTATCGGTAGGGCTGTTAGTTCAACTTCCTGGATTGTAGACCCGACAAACCATGATGAGTTGGCCCTCATTGGCACCCAAGGAGAATTGCTAGTCAGTGGGTAAGTCTTCGATTTCTTCCCAATAATGCAAGTAAATATTTGCTCAACTAATTAAATCGCAGTGAAAGTCTGGCCCTGGAATATCTTAACGATGAAGAGAAAACCAACAAGTCCTTCATCAAGAATCCACGATGGGCGGATAAATTCAGTCCTGCAGGAAATTTGAAGCGCTTCTACAAGACTGGTAATTATTTCCGACCACTTTCAAACATCACAAATTGGCTAATACCATTCATGGAGGTGACCTTGCGCGTTATAATGCAGAGGGGAAGATCGACTTCATATCAAGAAAAGACAATCAAATAAAGATCAGCGGAGTACGTATAATTTCTTCTGTGATGGCCTTTGCTGACCTTTGATGTCCTTGAAGCAACGCATAGAATTGGGAGAGGTTGAACATTGGATAAATGAACACAAATCGGTCAAACAGGTAGTGACACTTGTCCCATCCTCAGGGCCATGCAAGAAGCAGTTGATCGCAATAATTGCCCTCAATCAATGCAATCCTCCTTCTGGAAAAGAGGCAGAAATTCAACTAGTTCCAGGCAAATTTATAGAGCTTGTAGCATTACAGATTTCGGACTTGCGACAATCGGTTGCTCGCCAACTTCCAGCATACTCTTTACCGACAATTTGGGCGTTTGTGGAAGATATCCCGCTGTCAATATCGACCAAGCTGGATCGGGGTTTTGTTTCGAAGTGGGTCAATACAATGACTGATGAGACATAGTATGTTATAATATCTGCCCACTGAAACGAAGAGAACTAAAATTAACACACTTAGTCTTGAGATTCTATCACTCAACAGTAAAAGTAATGCGCGGAAAATCACAACGTCAATGGAAAGACAATTGCAGAATATTTGGAGTTCGGTTCTATGCTTACCACTCGATATTTTCGATGCCGAGCAGTCTTTCTTGCAGTACGGTGGTGATTCAGTATGTAGCTCTGAGCATCTATAATATTAACTGATACTGACTATGCTCGCACTACCTAGATATCGGCGATCCGAGTTATTCAGAAATGTCGCTCCGAAGGCATTGCATTGACTGTTCAAGACGTTCTTGTTTCCCAAGGACTTTCAGCACTTGCAGAGCGAGCCCAAAATATCAGTGAAAAGCACAAGACATCGGACACACTACATACCACACCCGCTTATCTAAGCTTGGATGAAGAGATTCTTAGAGCCAATGGATTGCAATTAAGCGCGGTCAAGTATGTCCTGTCCTGCAGTCATATGCAAGAGCGTATGTTGGCAATTCAAGGCAAAACACCAGGATTCTATGACACAGAGATGGTGTTCGAAGTTTCGGGAAGACAAGATAGCAACGAAATCGAGCTCGAGAGATTGTCTAAAGCCTGGAATGAGGTCGTCAATCGCCATGAAGTCATGAGAACAGTTCTTCTCAAACACAAACACAACGAGGGCGAGTATTGCCAAGTCGTACTAAAAGAAGTCACAGCAAAGGTGTTGCTGCTGGAAGCGTCAACCAACGAAGATTCAGTATTGAGAGTTAGAACCAAAGTGTCGGCCATCAACAACTACCGAGAATCTGGCATACCGCACCGACTCACGATATTGAAGACGACTGCCGGAAAGCTATTGATGAAGATAGAAATCTCCCACGTTATAATCGATGGAGCTTCACTCATGATTTTGTTCCGGGATATGAGGTTGGCTTATGACGGTTGCCTTGAACAAACAGCACCAGCTCCTGCTTTCGGCCGACACATTGCTCACCTTCAAGTACACATCCAAGAAGATATCGCGTATTGGAACAACTACTGCGCAAATTCCAAACCATGCTACCTACCAAGAATCCAGGAAATCTCAAATGTAGATGCAGAGGCCGATCTCTCGGTCCGCTATGTTGACATTAACATCAAGAGAGCAAATGAACTTTCTCAGTTCTGCCAGCGCCACGGAATTTCCGTTTCGAACTTGTTTTGCTCCATTTGGGCCTTGATTCTGCGACTTCACATAGCAAAAAATGTCGAAGATATCGTCTTCGGCTACTTGGTTTCCGGGAGAGATGCCTTATATGATGGAGTCGAGGATACAGTTGGCCCGCTTCTATCTGCCCTTATATTTCGAATGAAGCTGTCGGGTTCTACACCGTTGAACAAAGTTCTGGAAGCTGTGCGAGATGACTTTGCGGAGAGCTCAACACATCAGTCTTGCTCCATGCGAGGCATTGAGAAAAGTCTAGGTCTCGATGAACCACTCTTCAACACGATGGTTAACTTTAGGTAAAAGCCACCACTCCCAGTTATGTACCATCTTCAATAGACTAACACAGTTGATTAGGAAATTCCCAGCTCCGAAGGTCGAGGAACAGCCGTCGCTTATATTTAAGACAGTGGAGGGAATTGATCCATTTGACGTAAGTCCTTACCCTACCTCGCTTGTGGAGTTTCAATTTACTAATCAGGCTTCATAGTATGATTTGATGCTCCTAGTCAAGGAAACAGACAAGGACTGGAAGATCAATCTTGCCTATTGGAGCACAAAGATTGAGGCTTCAGTAGTGTTGTCGATTGCGGAGACTTTTGACAAAATAGTATCCTCAATGCTGCTTGATGTGTGGCAAAGTACAGATGATATATTGGATTCTGTCGTTTAGTTAGAGGCGTCTCATGAAGAAATTCTGCAAGGAAAACAAATGAGGAAGCAGCAACGCCAAGACAAGAAGCGAGATTTACGGGCTTTAAAAAGGGGGAAGGAAATTATTGTATTACAACCACTCATTCAGATCGATGACGTGATTCAAATAAGTAATTTAAAAAAGACGTCTCTACTAGGAGGTTTATAGAAACTGAGTAGTCAATATCAGTATCATACTTCCTAGCAGCAATAGAAATCACGTGATAAAGTTCAACTCCTGTGAGACAAGGCTGTCCCATGTTCATACTCAAAGAGGGACGATCAATACTGCACTAAAGTATGGTGCTTATATTGCAAAGAAACCTAAGAAAAAGGAATAAAATGTCTTGGCTATGTCTCATCACCACTTCTCAAGAACCGTCGTAGTGTTTAGTTCTAGCTGTATAGATAATATCAACATAACCACTTAACAACGAAACCTTTAGTTTCGTTTTTCAAGACTAAGGGAAGCACCTAGGCGAGTGATGTTGTTTTTAGGAGGGACGTTGTGCTAACAAACTTCCAATATGGTCTCAGAATCTCTTCGCAACAGTCTCACAGCTTTGCTCACGGCCACGACTTTCAAGGTCTATGTGTCGAAAAGTTGTAGAATGATTGATCTGTATTCTAGAAAATAGTAAGAAAGATCTACTTCATTCTTTAGGTAGGAGTACGGCTGTGAATATTAGTACTTTAAAGACTCAAGAAGCCTATGTAATGTCTTATATAAATCAAGCGACGAGCAATCTCGCCATCTATTCTTTGCTTTGACTAAACATGCCCTGACAAGACTTACAACCTTTTGTGTCAGCAGACAATAAGAGTCAAACAACCTGTTAATCATGAAGTTATTCAGTGGCAAACTCCACTTACTCCCAAGTATAAAAGCCCAGGTCCTCAACCTCTTCTTCCTACCTTTTCGCATCTCAAGTTCCAAAGCTTCAAATATTACCACCTGCACAAGAATTACCTAATAGACACCAACAACAAACCCCACCCCATATAATCCACACCACAAATGCCCACCTCAGATCCTAACAACAACACCTTTAACACCACTGCGTCCACAGCAATGCCCCAACCCCAACCCCAACCAATCTTCCGAAAAGTACTAGGAAACTTCATCTGTTCCCACTGCAACGAAATCTGCATAAAATTCACCACAACACAACATGTTTGCCTTGAGGCACCAGTTGAGCCCGCTACGGGGTATCTCTTGGCATTGTTGAGGGAGCAGAGTGTGTTATTGAAAGATGTAGAAGCCAAGAAGGATGTAGAGGTAAGGGAATCTTGTGGAGTGGAGGGAAAGAAGAAAATTTTTGGGAGGGGAGGTGGGTTGAGATGGTGGAAGGACTTTTGGGAGGATGAGTTGGGGGAGGAATTTAGGTATGGGATTATTGAGTGAGGAGAATGTTGGGTGAGGATCTCCGAGAAAGCTTGAGTGGTTTTTAGTCTTATATTGTTCATCAAATTTATCAGTTCTACAATTGAAGAGACAATTAACTGTCAATTCCAACTGGTGAATCAAAGTCACACGTGGCTTTCAGCGACTACTACAATCCCATCATGTTCTCGATCAGACTCAACCAACTTCCGCTTTTCAGGCTCATTACGGCTACTTGATGCATTAGCAAATCCGAAATCTATTTCGGAAGCAAAGAAATTGACTTACGCATCCCTTCGCTGGAGCACAACAGCCAAGGTCAAGGTACACACAGCACAAAAGATTAACCCAACAGTCACCGAATTTCCAACCAAGAACCTCGGCGCCTTCGTTGTATTATACGTCAAGAGTGGAATCCAAGCATTAAATGCATAAGCCACCGAATTCGTCGTCCCGAGGATGAACTTTCTTTCCAGAGTATCATCAGCACAAGCTTCATTTACCATGGTCAGGAATATGGGACCGGAGCCTTGTGCGAAGCCGGTTAGGTAGTAAGACGCCCACTTTAGACCGAACGGAACTCCGTCCCAGATTGCGAGGTTCATGGCAGCAAAGAAGCAGACAGCTAGGGAGAAGTACACGATGGGTGAGCGGAGTTGGAGGGCGTCGCTCGTCCAACCGTAGGACAGAGTCGTGATGATAGTTACGGCGTTGGTTACTGTCGGGTAAGTGTTGACGTTAGAAATGGAATAGCTGCATCTTGTTAGAAAAAATGAGAGCGCTTGTGGAGAGAAAAAATGGCTTACGTCCCGAGGCTTTTCAGCCAGAGATTCATGTAACCGCCGATGTTCTCGCTGCAAATGAAAAAAGTGTAATATGCTGTATAAACCCAGAAGTGCCATTTCTTGAGAACCCGACCGATGCCTCGCCACGTGAATGGAACATCTTCTCCTTTGCCTGCGTCGACCATTCGTTTCATGGCTAATGCTTTCTCTTCTGGCTTCAACCATCCCACTGTTGTGGTACTTGGGAGATCAGGAAGAGCATAGTATCCTAAAGAAGGGTCAGCAACATTTCCTTTTTTGTTTATTCTGCTTCTTTCCAAACTTACCCCACACAGCCATGGGAAAAGTGATGACTCCATCGAAGATAAATAGCCATCTCCACTGGGTTCACAGTCAATTCTGCTAAGTCCAACAATATCTACTCGAAATACGTACCCCTGCCAACCCACCAGTCCCATTCATGCCAGTGTAAAGTGCAGCTTGCAAATAACCACTAAACATAGATCCCACGAACGCGGAAGCAAAGAATATCGAAGCCCGCTTTGCAAGTTCTCGTTTGGTGTACCATCCTCCAAGAACTGTGTGCACAGCAGGATAAAATGTTCCCTCAGCAAGACCGACAAGAAATCGACATGCGTAGAGCTGATGAGGGGTTTTGACAGCTGCCGTACAGAACGTGATGATGACTCAGAAGAGTTCCCAGGATGGACACCAAATTGAAGGCCGTATTTTGGTGCAAATCATTTGTGAAGGGATCTGGCTGACGACGTAGCCGATTGTCCACATAGTTGTAAAGGTTTGATACTCATTCCCAACAACATTGAGGTCCTCTTTCATGCCAGATACGTAGGCATTGGCGAGGTTGTTGGAGTTCAGGTTCTTGGAAAAGTATGTAAAGCCAGCCCATGTTCTGTTGCAATTGGGTAAACATTTGTATGGCAAGGTCTGGATAGAAGACCTTACAAGATGAATAAGTCGATCTTGAAGATAAACTTGCGTTCCTCTGGCGAGCGATCGAGACTGTCCCACACTATTTCACGGATGCGATGCCCAAGCTGCTTCTTTTCTGCATCTTGTCTGAAAAGGTCACTTGACGCGGGTGTGACCACCTGCGTCGGAGGATCTGCCTTCTCCAAATCGTTAGACATGATGGATTCGTGCAATGGGGTGATTGAAGGCTCGGATGAAAAGTCGCATGCCTTTTGCAGCGCACAAGTTGACTACATATCGGTTGAAAAGTCTGCAGTTCACCGTTGTGCAAAGCACGAAAAGCCCCTTGGTTATGGCATCATCATCATCGCCAGCTGATAACTAGATGGCCTTGTGGATACAACTGCGGCCGTGGAGAGCAAAGCTGACGAACACGTCGTCGGCATGGAAGCCGGAGAAATCGCATGGTAACTGTTTACCCGCCGGTCGTGTAGAGAAGTAATTGACTCTGTTCTTGTGAGCAGAGTGTTTGCGTGTTTGCGTTGAGGAAATGTTGTAATGCAGGGGGTAAGAAGTCGTGATTGACAATGCGAGCTGTGATTCGCCAGATCGAGCTTCCCTCCCACCATTTGTGAACAGAGACATAGGTAAGCAAGACGAACCGCTTGTTCTCTTCCGATGCGAATAGTAGAGCGGTGCATGCTGAGGAAATGCCAACAATGATCTCTGGTCAAGAGTCTCGCCGCTGAGGAAAGGCCAACAATGATCTCTGGTCAAGAGTCTCGCCGCGAAGTTGTTAGAACGCTCGTCTCGCAATAAAGCTGATTCCAATCCTTGGCGCGCAAAGGATCCGTAGGCCTAGTGAAGTCAGAGTGTTTGGTGTTGGTCAAGACTTGTACTACATACGACGAAAGATACTCCTACAATGTCCGCCGAAGGACTTCCAGAGTACCAATACCCGGCGCAGACAACGGCAACGTGTAAGTACACTTGCAAGTAACCGACTTAAATGGGGTGGTTCTAATACGCGTCTGATTCGGCAGTGGAGTGGGCAGAACTTGAATTCTTAGACATCTCTCGCCTTGATCAACCAGGTGGTAAAGAGGAACTGTCCAAACAAGTTTTGAGCTTTATAGACAAGAATGGTATGTTCAAGTCGTGCTCTAAACACCTATACTGACCTGTGAGAGGTTTCTTTTATGTAAAAGGACATGGCCTCACAGATGAAGACATACGGCGCCAGTATGCTATTGCAAGAGAGTTTTTCAAGCTGCCACTAGAAGAGAAGGAGAGATTCCTCGCCAACACAGCAGTTGGCGACTTCAGAGGATACAAGACCCAAGCCAAAGGGGCGCTTGCTTCAAAAGACAATGACGAGAGATACAACATTCCCAAGTTCACACCAGAGCATGAAAGACCTCATCCGGAGATCATTTTGAAGCATTTTGAGGAGATAAAGAAGTTCTCATTAGTTTGATCCTCCCTCTTTGCAGATTGATACTTCCATGCTGATGGAGACCTGCAGCATATCCACAACAAAATACTCCTCCCGCTCCTGCGCCTATTTGCGCATGTTCTAGACATTGACGAGGACTACTTTGTCAATCGCCATCGCTACGATGCAGCAGGACTAGAATATCTGCGGTATATGCTGTACCATCCAAGAACGGCTGAAGAAGATGCGAAGCTGAACAATATCTGGGCCCGAAGGCACACGGTGCGTAGCCACGCCTCGACTCACGATGCAGAAACTGACTTCAAAGCAGGACTATAACACACTAACCTTTCTCTTCCACCAGCCGGTTGCAGGCCTCCAGGTCCAAACCAGAGATGGATGGAAACACGTTCGATCGAATCCGGACACGATTATCGTCAACGTCGCAGATGCACTAGAGTTCCTCAGCGGAGGATATCTGAAGTCGACCGTGCATCGTGTGATCCGCCCCCCGGAAGATCAAGCCAGCAAGCCACGGCTCAGTCTGATATACTTCGCCCGTCCCGAATCTGCCATCGCTCTGGAGCCTGTGCGAAGCCCGCTCCTCGACAGACTAGGCCTACAGAAAGGTATCGCGGAATCGCTGACAAAAGTCACAGCAGAAGGTATGTCTCATCTCTTCCTCTGTTTTCCTGTGTTTCCTTGCAACTTCGCGTGCTAACAGTGTTGTATTGTAGAATGGGCAAGAGCTCGGATTGCCAATGACCATCGATTTAGGACGAAAGTCGAACAGCAGAGGGAGTCCGAGATTATCGCAGGCGTGCACCAGAAGTATTACGACTAGAACGAGAATACGAGTTTTGCTGCTCGAGGCAAGCTTTGCACAACTGTCATTCTGCAATTCGAGCGTCACCATGTATTGCTGGTACTCGTCCGAACCTGGTGTTGTGATTCTGTGTATTGATATCGAGTCGCCAGGCTATGGAACTAATGCCTATTGTTTTCGTGACGCGACAGAAAGTTACGAGGGGTCAATCTCGTGCTATTCCTAACACAGCCTAATTAAGTGTTAGCCGAAAGAAAATAGGGGTAACCCAAAGAGGTCTCGAGGCTCAGTTCAGTCCATTATTGTGTGTCTAAGGAATGATCTTTTCTTTCTATTGGAGGAGTCGAATAGAATCGGCATCAACTTGGACAACGAGGTACCCCCTCAATTACCACGTTTACCTACTTTGCAGGTGACAACCTTAAGCCTTACCACACGATTTCTTCCCGTGGTAAACTAGTAAACCACAAGCCCTCTTTCTGCACATCCGAGGTCTCCGACGTGACATCCAGCGAATTATTACCTACAACTCAACCACAACCTTCGTCTGTTGCATATCGCACTTTCCACTGTCGTCATTTAATGGTAAATTTATGAACTCAAAACTCTTAAGCCATGCTCGCATCAAATGCTAATGTTGGCTGGTGTAGATCAAACCTTGCCCTAGCCGATGCTGGCCAGTAGGACGAAAGGAACTCTTTGCTCGCTTCGCGTCTGAGCTATAAGGTAAGTAGAGGTAGGTATCCTCACAAGTCAAGGTAGGACTTCCGTCAAAAGTCTTGACTCATTGATACCTATTTTGAATCTACTGCGCTATGATAGAGAATTCCTGTATAGTGGGCCACTGACTGTGACGGCTTAGGTTCGCCAAAGTCTAGCGTCATCAACGTGGTTACATAGCACACTATCTTATCGGCATTGTCGTAGGAAAAGATTTGTCAGTGTTAGTTCTGTACTTAGGGCTACTTTGGTTTCACTAAGGATGCGCACACACAAAGAAATTAAGAAGAAATTCTTGTGTATATACGGCTCTGCCCTCTGAAAACGGGGAACTAGGCCATCATTTTGCAATTTCATCAATGTAACCTACACCTTGTTTCAGTAACTAGTTGTGCATTGCGAATGGGTCGCTTAAGAAGAGTGCTGCACAGCAACAGCAGACATTAATATTTGATTTCATTCAAAGGTTTCCGTTGTGATTAGAACTCCCTTAAACACCATTCCGTCCCTTCGTGAAACACCCATCGTGATTTTCCGTACAAATAAACTCCAAAATAACTCAACCAAGTATCGCAGGGTAATCGTCGACTTGCATGTGTCGTTGCCAACCCCTGTATCGTTGCCAATCGTATATTGCTGCCAACTTAAAATTTGCCATACTCTCTAAACACGACTGCTGCAGCAGCTCCCAGGATACCATACTCCCGGAACGCGTCCACCAAATCATTGTCCGCTCGGCCCGAAATCCACATAGCCACAGTCCTGCTCCCGCTCAAGTTCGGATACCTATACTCGTCGCAAATGCGGCGGGCAATGCAAACGGCGACATTATATCGAAGACCGTAGGACAAGAGCCAAGTCTTGTCTTTGGCTTGGTAAAGGAAAGCACGTGCATACGGATGATCGAAGCCTGAGCCTGAGCGCCAAACGTCTGTTGTGTAAAGGTTCCAGAACTCCAAGATCTTCTCGGCTAAGGCTTTGTCGGCTCCTTCTATCTTTTCTAGTTTCTTTCGTAGCATCATGATCTCCTTATCTTTATTTTCTGGCGGGCCTTCGGTATGTGCGTTGATGATATCTATATTCCCTTGGCGGATTGTGAAAGGAGGTCTGTACGTGTGCGGGTCAGTTAGAAGTTTCAAAGTAATAGTATGCAGAGTACTAACGCGGTGCTCATATCCGCGACTATCTCTTCGATGTCAGTGGTCTTCACGGTGTTCATAAATTTGTCCATGCTGGGAGATATTTTAGGATGGTCGTCGAGCTTTGTATTTGTATGTTCCACGATAGAGCAGTGACTTGGCAGGTGAGGTGCTTAGGCGTGTCCCAGGTGTTGTATAAAGATAAAGGTTTAGGTGTGCGATAGACGCAACAGAATATTTAGTTAAGTAAGGAAATTTTGTGTTTGAACTATCAACTAGTGACACCGGCTTATATTACGAAAAGACTCACTGTTCTCAATGGGCGCGCTAACAGAATAAGTACCTATAAGCTAAGCTAAGCGAGGAAAATTTGTAGCCTAGAGTGGTGACACCTAATTATACTACTAAAAGTTTCACTATTCTTACAAAAAATGAAATACAGCTCCGTGGTTTTAAGAATAGAGGTAGGGACAAGACAAAGCATAGAAAGGAATAACTGATCTAATTTTGTTATAGTTATTTAACCGTTAGCTAAGCACTGATAAGTAAAAGCCAAGATTATACATAGGACGAGCAGTCCACTGTTAAACAGTTTCCTTAGATCTCCTGTAATTTTTCCTTAGCAAGATCTAGCTCATTTAACAGAAACTTGTTAATCTTTGTTAACATCAGCTCTCGAAGAATGGAGGGTACAGGAATTGACGTCTATAAACATTAGTTTGTGTATATAGAAAGCACTTAAAGACTGAACCGATTCCGTTAGTTTAGATTAATATGCAGTTCTAGACCCAAGATTACAGGAATGCCTAAACTTAAATCGGTAGGAGAATAGGTCTCCATATGGTAGGATAGCGTTATCAGTATTGACTCTTTGATCTAACATTCTCGCCGATTATACTCTTACTTTGACCTTGACAGCAACTTTTATGCCATTCATTTTGTCTGGAGTCCATTCATGGACTAACTTCTCAAACATGCTGTACGAGCCTAGCTTTTCAGTCTTGCGAAGCGTGCCAAAAGTAGAGAGTTCATCTAAAGATCCAGTTTAGCCATGACACAGACAGAAGGGAATTGTGTGCTAAAAGGCGGTACAATATGTCATGCCCATATCTACTTCATCAGACTGGACGTATTCTTTTGTAATAGGCTCGAGTTCGACTGCTGCAAGGAACGGTGAGATTTTATGCGAATTCCGAGAAGTTGTTTAGCTTATAAGTGGCATCGAGGAACTACCATAGAATAGGCTTTTGATAACTAATATCAATCTTCCAATTCGTATTTGAAGCTCAAATATCAAATGATAAACTTAGAGCTTAAATTTCTCTTCCGTCCATTTGACAAAACACTTCAGATCTGTCTTGTATATGCTACCCTGAAATACTCTTTAAATGAAGGACTTGATAATCACTACACCAGCTAGGGAAGAAGTATACTATTGAGTTAATGTCGGCACTAAAGTACTGCAATCTTCTTCACCATCGGAACAGATTAGCCCATTCTCTCAAAGCAACTTTCGTTCCAATCAACCTACATTTAGTCAAGTAGCCTATTGAAAATTAGTATGCAGAATTGAACCGAGAAGATACAGGACTTACCGCGTAAACATTCGTCCACATTTGCGCTTCCGAGGACGAGGAAACTACCTGCTCCTGGCCGCTTCCTTGTAGTCGGCAACATCTGTGCGAATGAATCTGAATAAGAAAGAGCGTTAGCAAGATTAATCTTTACATCCTGTTTATAAAGGACGCGTCGTGTTCACTGACAAGCTAGCACCATTCGAGAATTTAACTTCTACGAGAATATCATTATTGTTAGGATAGGACAGTATAACGAGATGGCAAAGACACTAACGAATGTTTTTCGGAGCTATATTCTCCGTAGGGACAACCCCATATGCTTTAAATTTCTGCTCAAGCCCTGTAGCTCCCGCGAGGATATTTTTATAGCTTTCAAACAGCTATCAATAACAGAGTATCGGGGTCTAAAATTTACGCATTAAATACGAGAGTGGCAGTGGCTGTCGAATCTATGCCGCCGCTCTGTTGTTTATTGTTAGCAAGTGTGAAGGAGTTAAAGTGAGTGAAAGTCGCAGATGAGTTTGACGTAACGTAGGATCACGTACGAGTGGTATAAGAGCTAGCTGCTTTGGATCTCCTTAAATAGTCCCACATCCAACAAACAGGGCCCATGGCAATCTCTTCTTCGGGTATATGATATCTTGGGTCAAACTTTGGAGCCGGTTTTGTTAGGGTTGAAATTATCCCAGGAGGAAAGTCTGAAATCTGCTCTGACTGGTTTCCAATCTGGAGCTTGGTTCTGCATGCCTCTTGCGGGTGCACAGCGGCAAGTGCGATCCGCTTCTAGAACGATTTCACCCGTAACGATCAGGTACCAGCTCGGACTCCCGAAAAGCCCACTTTGAAGATAGTTTTCTGGAGGAAACGAGCCCTCAATCGCGAAAAATCCCAAGTTTATTGGTCATTTTATCCCCGTTGGTGTGGATTGTTGTTATTGTCGCCATTGTGCTTCTTCTACTAGGCGTTTCTTTGATAAAATTTGAAAGATGCGAGATGCAGTGATGAGTTCGATAGCAGCAAGCGTACTTGGATGATTTTTGAGAAGTATATTTGCTGAGAAGTATGTTTGTTGAAGCTGGTGCTATATCAAGAGACGGAGAGACTTTTTATATGGCGCGAAACTCCATTGCCAAGTCGAAATTCCGAAAGCTGCTAGTACGTTTGATCTCGATACACTTGAGGTGGGGTGGGTTTTGGACATGCTGAATTTTACAGCTTTCGAAGCCACGCAATGAGGATGTGGTCCCCGTTTGACCATAACCTACCAACGTCTACAATATTTGGCGCTGTCGCTTATAGCCTCCCACCTACTATTTCTTGCTCTAAGCGACGGCGTCGACGAAATCGAGCGTACTGACAAACGCAGACTTGCAAGTCACAAAGGACATTATATCTTCTAAAGGCACTAAGGCTGTCTGTAAATAATCTCTGTCTTGACTACCCTCTTGAAGGCAACTATGTTAGCAAGCCATTAGCCTTTTCAAAAGCAAAAAAGGACAACAGTCCCTTACCAAATTTCCGGCCATAAGGCTACAATTACAACCACCTACAGTCACTAGACGCCATTACTATATGACTTCAAGAAACATTAGAGATGCCCGCTATTCCTTTTCCCACTCACTCCTTAATTTGTAGAACAACATATTCGCAGCTTCAATTCTACACCATCTCATTCGTAGGTCTCAAACGAGCATTATTGCCTTTCGACTAAAAGTACAGGGAGGGTGTGGCACTGATGCAAGTATAGAAAGAAACTTGATGGGAAACCTAGAACACAACAGAGATAGTAGCAGTATATGTCAATTGGACAGAAGACCGCCTAGGTCCGGCCTAGAAGTGCTATTCTAAACATGTTCATGAAAGCAGATCCAATTTCACTAAAAGTAGTACCACAATAATACAATTCCATTATTTCTTGTCTTACTTCGTCTGCTTCACATCTTACTTAGCAATGTCTCCACGTTGTTCTTTGTCGATGCACTCGTCTCTTTCACCAACTTCGCAATCGCCTTGAACCTAGGCATCAAAGTATCAGCACCAACAACAGACCAAAGTAAAGAGGCAGAAACCTAGTAGAAACGTACTCTGGAATCCCGGCATCCCCCATACACTCATACAGCCAACTCTCACTCGTGGTCACCACCGCTCCCTCCCTTCTCAACCGGTCCAATGCGACTGGCACTTCCTGGCGATTGCACGAACTTACACCGTCTGCAATTATAAACACTTTATGTCCTGCTTTCAGTAGGTCAAGTGTTGTTTGTGTTATGCAGATGTGGGATTCAATTCCAACAATGGCGACTTCTGAAGGTGTGTCGGTGCCCCGTTGAGTGGGGGGAAAGGCGTGGGAGATCGGTGGAACATACATGCTGAAAGCTGTCTTGTCGATGACTTTCGTAGAGGAGGGGAGTGTGAGTTCCGAGCAGGTGTCACCTAGCCGGGCCGCATTTTGTGTTGTCGCATAGACGGGGATATGGAGGATTTCGGCGGCTTTGAGGAGCTTTTGCGTTGTCGCTATGCTGTACTTGTGTTAGCTGGTTTGTGAAAATTTTGTAATTCTGAGGGTATACTACTTACACTTTCTCGAATTCCCAGATTGGGCCTCGGAACTTCTCCTGGATATCGCATAGACTGTTCCATAGCCATTAGCATTCAACAACCCTGTCTTCTCGTCCATTGCGCTCGAGGATGATTGAACTTGGAGACGGACAAGAGTGCTGGCCTGGCTGCAATTGGGTTAACGACTTCCAGTCCTCTAGCGTACCGCTGGGAATGCACATACTTAGCCTTCTTACTTTACTTTCTGCCATGGCTGTGATATTGGTTGGTTGGTGGCTTGTTTCTTGAGGTGAGGTCTGTCTCTTCTGGGGATGTTTCGCGGGGTACTGCCGGCTAAGGTAACTCGATAATCATGATCACGTGCAGGATCCATCCACTCGAGACCCGAACCCGAACTCCTCTCATCCAAGACCTCTCTCCTCCATCATTACAAGTCTCAACATTTCACCAACACAAGATGGACAGTTGTAACGATACCCAGTGCAACACACTGCTCAAATGAATCTGCGCACGAAGGCGGATATCCTCGCCATTTTCTAATGATAGAATATAGTCGTCCATGTTATCCATCACATGCAGCATCGCAAAGGATTTCGCCTCGCAAGCCCTTCTGTGCAATGCGATCCAATAGTGCAGTAGTCTGCGCAGATCACGACACCAGTATACAACCAACACGCGACTCTGACCGTCACCGTCTATGACCTATCCCTTGCTCCGGCGCGCCACTTCTGGAGAGCGAGAACTGTCTTACTCAGCTTCGAGGGTAGCGGCACTGCACTACTCTGCTTTGGTCTGTTGAGGAGTGAGGACTATCGTTCTGGGCTCCCAATGTAGCAGCACCCAGCACTACTTTGACTTATATACGCCGTTGTATCGAAAATGGAAAGACCATTTACACGAAAGGCATCTGGTCAGTACGCCATATCAACGCATTAAGCAAATACACGCCAACACCTTTTCCCGAACGCCTGGCGGAGATTTCTTGTCTAAACTGGAGGTGGAACGGCTTGAAAGGACAAAGGCTGTGATGCTACCCATCGACCACCCTTGATTGCAGCAGTGGATATGTTTGCGACAATCTTTTCTGAGACCGGCGGCGCTTTAAGAAACCATTCAATACGCAGAGACGAGGAGCAATGGTACGAAGTTTACGCGTTGACAACTGACAATGAGGACATTGTGCGCAGTAGAGGTACATAGGTTCTGTGAAGTTTATGGGCACATCGAACGTATTTACACTTGCCTCGCCCATGCGGCATGCCACCGGTATAGATCCGGAATTTACACCTGCGGCTTTCTGATCAAAACTGTTTATTGGTCTGCAAGGCCCAGTGGACGTTGACTGGGTGATGGTGTGGTTCTGCATAGAGAAATGGAACTGAAGAATATCTCCAGGCACAGCCTTGACTTCGCTAGGCGTGAGGCCAAAGATCTGTACCTGTTTGTGGGCCGAACCACGATGGTGACAACCTTGTTAGCGGTTACTTTACCAGCACCACCGCCAGATCCAGATCCAAGAAGATCGATCTCTTTCGGTCGTTTTGGATGCTTGTGGTGACCCTATGTGGATGTCAGTGCTTGGCAAAGACCGAATGCCGAGAAGGTCAAGTAACAATGTGTGGTAATACTCGAGGACACATACTGTACAATACCCGCGCGACCGCTACTGCATCAGAGAAGGACACTATTGTTAGCTGCATAATGGTGATCTAAAGGCGAGAAATATCAGAGAGATTATGAAACAAAAACTGGAGCTGGTGAGCCTTGGTACAAAGTGAAGGCTTTCGATGAACTCGGACGATACAGATCCTTCTATGCGAAGACTTGCAAGTGCAACTTGATTTGGAGGTTTTCATCACAGCTGAGTTTGTTTCGCATAAGGATCTTGACAAGTCGGCGTCTGGTCTGGTCTCTTCGATCGAGTTGACGCTGTCTGTGTTGACTTCGGACCACAGTTGGTTAGTTACCTTACCGAGTACTATGCCTCAACTATTGTTCTTTAAAGCGCCGAAGGCCGATGCGAGTGATCGGGTATTTTTTTGTAAGTTTCAGCGGCTGTACAGTATCGCAACGCAGTAAGCTAAGTAAGCTTATCGTAATGTCAGCTTCCTAGTAGACCATGGACGAGTTTCTAACCTTCTATTTCCCCCAGAGCGTTTCCTCTTCGGGAGTTGGCAACACTATCGATCAAATGTTTGTGTCCGTGCCCCAGATGCCTACATCCCTTACATTCTTACCGGTACATTCATCATTCGATGTCCAAGAGCTTCATCTACACTACTGTACTTACTGTATCATGTATGGATCACTGGTGTGTAACCGTGCAATAAGTTGTAACTCCCATGCATGCCATCCACCCATTTCTTTTGGTTTCCGACGAGGTCCAAGCACACGAAATCTCATCTAATCACAAAACATTCTAACTACCCAAGGTATCTAGCCCACAAGATGGCACATTACTAACGACGCAAGCTTACATATATGCCACGCTCACAGACGAGGCGGGAGCTAAAGGCGTTGACATGGGATCTGCGCCTCATAACTGACGGTGCAGAATGTCGAAACGGCAAGATTCTTACGTTCCTGTGTCCCTGACTACGGAGTACGTTCTAGCCCATCACGTTGGTGGAATCTGCGAGGTATATAAACCCAGTCTGCCCTCGATAGAGGTCTGTATTCTCTCGCATCAACTCTCAAAGTACTCTCCAAACTTACCACATACGCATCTTCGCCTCACATCTCTCTTTAAATTTAATATACAAAATGTCTGCCCCAGTTCAAAACACAAACTTTGATGGCACCACCAGCGGTGGAAGCGGGCCTGTAACAAACAAATGGTCCGCTATCCCAGGTCCTCTCGGAATTGAGGCCGCCAGCTTGAAAGGGAAAGTAGCATTGGTGACCGGATCTGGTAAATTGCCACTCTTGCATCTCGTACACCTGCATCAGCAATACTAACGATGGAAAAAGGTCGAGGTATCGGTAGAGAAATGGCTTTGGAGCTCGGCCGTCGCGGAGCAAAGGTGGTGGTTAACTATGCAAATGCTGGGGAAGCAGCCGAAGAGGTCGTCAAGCAGATCAAGGAATCAGGCAGTGATGCTATCGCCATCAAGGCGAATGTTTCCGTCGTCAAAGACATCATCAACCTTTTCTCGCAAGCAGTTGCACACTTCGGCGAGCTTAATATTGTGGCCTCCAATTCCGGTGTTGTCACATTTGGACACGTCAAGGATGTCACTGAGGAGGAATATGACCGTGTCATGAACATCAATACCAGGGGGCAGTTCTTTGTTGCCAGAGAGGCGTACAAGCACCTTTCTGTAGGTGGCAGACTTATCATGATGGGCTCTATCACCGGACAAGCAAAGGGTGTCCCAATGCACACAGGTTCGTTGCGTCAAACTCGTCCGATAGAGTTATTTAATTCTGACAATCTACAGTTTACTCTGGTAGCAAGGGAGCCATTGAGACCTTTGTCAGATGTATGGCAATTGACTTTGGCGACAAGAAGATTACCGTCAACTGCATCGCGCCCGGTGGAATTAAGACCGACATGTACCACAAGGTCTGCCGCGAATACATTCCTGGAGGAGCTAATCTCAACGACGACGAGGTCGATGAGTTTGCCTGCACCTGGTCGCCTCTCCACCGTGTCGGTCTCCCCATCGACATTGCTCGTGTTGTTTGCTTCCTTGCTTCCCAAGATGGTGAGTGGATTAATGGAAAGGTCATTGGTATCGATGGTGGTGCTTGCATGTAAATGCAACGGGCATATATGTTGCGATTTTGGTATCGAAGGTGGTTCACATTCAATCTGTATATTGGTGCTAGAATACTGGGTATCATATAGACTGGTCCAAGAACAAAGACCTATTTTTGATCTCCTCCACTTTCTCTTTTGCTGCTACACTTATGGATCACGTAACCGAGTAGGCTAGTAATTCGTTGTTCCTGTAAGTACTTTCAAGAATGGGAGAGCTGCTATCTGTCAACAAATTATGACAAGGCTTTAGCTACCACTTCATCAAGACAGATTTTATTTCTAGCATCTCTATACTTTAAGTCGCATTCTTTCCCATAGCCACGATGCACATGCTTTGAAGCTACGTCCTTTCCAACGAGCTGTGCAGCCGAGTCAAGATATAGCACACAATCTCCAGACTTTAAAAATTGGAGGACCTCATAGCGAAGTTCTATCATCTGCTTCTCTATTTCTTCTCATCGTTAATTGCACATAGCATTTGATTGATCAGTATCATCTACCGTGTTGAATTTGATGTTAGGAGAAAGTTGGTCGCTTAAAAGAAGGGACGACTGAATCAATTACAAGTACTTTGACTGGGTTTCATCATTGCCTATTTGTAAGGAAGTTGCGGCAGACCAGGACAGGGTTATGCTCGTTATTTTTACATTCTTTTCTCCCGGATTTAGGGCCACTTTATCTTGCGATTTTCGGGTACTACCTTTTCTATTTCTTTTGTTATTTATACGAGCTTTCTCTAGATCGTAGACCTGTTTGGAAGAAATGTTCGAGCTGGATGGGCTATTGAAATGTTCCGATTTTATGATAAGCGGAGCAAGTAGGCGCGATTCAGAGGATACATTAGTCTCGGAATCGGTCTCCACTTACACTTCCAACTGCCTATCTAATCAAAATGTCGATATCAATTACTATAAAAATGCTTTTAGTGACTGATACATTGAGACGTGATGCTCTATCACTAATAATATCGTGAATTCTTCTTACTGATAGTTGATAAGGAAAGTATATCTAGAACGTTAGGTTGACCCATACAGCTAGCTAGAGGCGATAGCTCTTTTAACAAACACCGATGAAGCCACTATATTAACACTAACATCAACTAAAGAGGCGAGAGTGAAGCGAATTCCTATCTCTAAAACATCAAACTCTATACACGACTGTAAAAAAAAAGGTGAAAAAGGGCGGGTGATTTAACGTCTTCCCGGACGCTGTTTATCCTCACAGACGAGTGGGAAATATACGTCTTTCCCCGACGCTGTTTATCCTCACAGACGAGTGAGAAATATACGTCTTTCCCCGACGCTGTTTATCCTCCAGACGAGTGGGTGGTTTTACGTCTTCCCGAGACGGGAGAGTTGTGTCGCTGTTACCGTTTGAGCTACATGACCACTTCTCTTTTCTGTTTGTTAGCAATTGTGTTAACCTAGGCTATATAGTTATGTTCGGGAAGAATTAGCGTCGTTAAGTGTGGCACTAGAGTTGGCGGGCTATCATATCCACAGTATATAACTTAGAACTTAGGCTATACAAACATACTTTCACTAGTCATAGATCTACTAACTTAACCAACGTTGTTACTACTGTTTTCATTATTTTGTAATCTAAACTTAGTCTATAGCTAGTGTGGGTATGAACGGACATATTTCTGCTTCTAAATCTAGCAAGTATAGCTAGTTGTACCTAGGTTCGTTCTTGAACTTTTGTTTAGAAGTCCCGGTCATTGGAGGCAGTTACCACTTATGAACAGCTTCGCGTGGAACTTACTCGCGAAAACTCGCACCTGCCGTTTACTATTCCGAAGAGGGAGCCTATTCAATTCTGACCAGATGATAGAGAACCTTTGGGAATGTTTCCTTGGTAGTTTACTTGCTACCACAAGTGGTTTGAATCAGCTTTGATGTAAGCAATGTCTTTTTTCAAGAGATGAGGTCATTGATGTCGATTATCTTCGCATTATTCCGCCTGGCCTTTGGGCGGTCCCTAAAATCTTCTTTATTATCTGAGAGAAAGCTGAGTAGTCTACTTGGCTTGGTGCAGTTGCGCCTTGAAAGATGATATGGCACTGATCACTTAAAGTGGAGGGCTTGTAGACTCGTTTCCGGGAAGGCTTTCCATTTTCCTAAGGGTTTTCTTGATAGATCATAGATCAACGAAAGGTGTAAGTTGCTTACTATATATCCGCCAATGCAGTTCGAGGGTAATAATATTTTACAGAATAATGCTTCCTCGCCTGAGGGGTTCGATTAAGGGTATCCTGCAGTGCAGTCTAGTTTCTGGTCAAGAAGATATGGAAGGCTCTGGCGATGATGATGTCAGGACCACCTTGAACAGGGTTAACAGGAAGGTGCCAAAAGAACCTCATTATTCCTCGTACGTAGACACCGCGATGGTCATTATATCTAAGACGCTACAGAGGTTGATCTTGAATACCTCGGCTTGAGTATGATTAGTACGTGATTACAGCAGAGATTTACTTGAAGCAGATGCATATATGTGATGTGGCCTCCCCCTCGATCATCTCTGGAGGATGGCATCGTTTTAAGTCACTAAGATCAGACTACTTATTCAAAGGCTCCAACTTTCATGCAGTATTGGTGCTCCTTCTGTAGATGGTAGTCAGACTGGACAGAGAGGAATGAAATAATCTGAATTACTCAAGCTAGCTGGCTTCTTAACTCACAATCAAGGTTGAATGAAGCTCGAGTGAAAGCCGCTCTTCTCAACAAACGCAAATCCAAATAATTTTACATTATCAGACTCCACGATGCAGCTCAACAGACGATACCTTCGCCCTTTCCAGCCACGTGAAATCTCCCTTCATTGTTGCCTTATTGATGTTGTACAGCGCATCAATAAGTGCTGGCACAAAAGTACCAGGGCCCTGCCGTAAAATATTTGTCAATACAGGACGGGGTTACTTGGGAATCGGCATAAACCGTACCTTGACGTCGTCTTGGTTGGCAGCAATTTCTGCAGCAATCTCGTAAAGAAGTAATCCAGCAAGGACAGCCAACAATTTGTCTCTGCGAAAACCCCGCGTTTAGCATCTATGGCTATTTATATAAGGACGGCAGTAAGATGTATTCAAAAAAAGCCAAGATGCATTTGGTTTAAGAATCAAGAGCTTAGCTCTTTGCACACTGTGCTTGAGTTATCCAAAATAAATAGATGATCGAGATACTCAAAGGTACTAGACCAAGAGCGGATTTCAAAGATTTCCTGCCTCTCAATCATTGACATTACTTAAGTACCTGAAAACGAGTAATCAAAAGGGATAAGCGATGGGGAATCACTGCAATTACGTACCCATTATAGAAAGCACACGTAGCGGAGATAATGGTTCCTACAACACAACCGCTGCCGGTAATTTTGCCAAGTAGTTCATGGCCGTTCGAGATAGCGTACGTGCGGTCTCCATCAGAGACGAAGTCTGTAGCTCCCGTCATGAGAACGACGTTTCGCTCCCGAGCTGCCAAATCACGAACGACGGCTGCCTTTTCGTGATCACCCAAACCGCTGGAGTCACTATCAACTCCTCGTTGTTCTACAATGTAGCCAGCAACAGTTTTGATCTCTGCTTCGTTGCCTTTAATTACGTCAAAGTATCCAGCTGCCATCAGCGTCTTAACGGCTGCTCTCCGAACAGCTGTTGCGCCAGCTCCAACAGGATCGAAAATGACAGGCCGACCTTGCAAATTATATGCCCGCAAAGCTTTGGTGAAGTTCTCCAGTCCTTCGCCGGTTGTCGTTCCCATATTGATGACAAGAGCGCCACCAAGTTTGCTGAGATCTTCGGCTTCGTCGCCGTTGTTCGCCATGATGGGAGAAGCACCTATAGCCAGTGCCACGTTTGCTGAGAAATTCTGGACAACAAGGTTTGTCATGTTGTGCGATAAAGGGCCCTTCTCGCCCACGCCCTTAACGATCGACGGAACTTGGGCGACAAGTTTTTCGACATCTCCCTGCTTGTCGATCTCTAGAGACGCAGCTACAAATGGCGGAGGCGATTGGATAAGCCTCAGAAGTTCTGTGGCTGTCACCGTCGGATCCTTTGCCGCTATGATTGCGCTGACAATTGCTACTCCGTCTAGGCTCTTGTTTGAGCTACTAGCTTGGTAGAGTACTCGCTGAACATTTGACGCATTGATACCGCCAATGACCACAGTCCTTACATTGGGATAATCCGAGATGGCTCGTAGAATCACTTGGGTGCCGGCAGTGCCAATTATACCCTTTGTGTTTGTCTTGCTGTGTTGCTACGAATCAGCAAAGCAATGAACGATACACAGTGAGGGCTTACGTTGCAGTCGCAAAAACAGTGCCGATGCCGAGATAATTTGCTCCACCCCGACATGCAGTTTTAGCTTCTTCAATTGAGGTTACGGTAACTCCGATAATTGCATCCTGGCCCAGCAACTTTCTTGCCATGTCGAGATCTGTTCTGTGGTTAGAACACCACACTGCTTTGAGCTGTAGAGTCTTGTAGGCGTACCGAGATCATCTTGCCCAATATGAACGCCCTCGCACCCAACTGCAAGAGCAACATCAACACGATCGTTGATTAGAAGAGGGACACCGTAACGCTGTGTCACTTCATGTAGCTTTCGAGCAGTGGCAACAAGTTCCCTTGTATCACTGACTTTATCTCGGTACTGTACAATAGTGACACCACCCTTCAGGGCAGCCTCAACGACTTCGACAAGGTCTTTGTTACCAAGTATCGCAGGGGTAGAGTCCGTCACCAGGTAAAGGGCATACTGAGCTTCGCTTGGGGCCATATTCTAGGAGACTTGTGCGTTGTTCTGAGTTACCTAGTCAGTTTGGGTAATTCAACAATACAACCACCATCTCGAGCAACCAGTACACGAGGAAGTGGGGTGGTGAAGGCGCAAACATACGTTGTTGTCTCCGGACATGCGCTAATTTCTTCGATGCCCACGAAAACGGGTGAATCAACACAAGGACAAAGCGGAAGAATGCCACGGATGAAAAAGAAACACAAACCTGTCTTACCTTAGAATCCCTCTTTTTGTCAAAGTGATACAGTAGGAACCCACTGTGCTGTATGTGACCTCTCTTGGAGTGCAAGAAAGCAGGGGCACTTTTGAGGCACTCGATTCAAGTTGGTCAGCCACGACAAATCAGAGTCAAGTCCGAGCAGGAGGACAAGGGGGACAAGAGACACGGGACACAAGACAAGAGGATTGTATATCTTCAAAGAGCGTGTGCCAATGGAAGACGGCAGAAAGCGGCGGCGTGTTGTTGTGAGGGAGGCACTCGGCTTTACAACAAGTCGCAAACGTCACTTGAACCACGTGTTTTGCTAGTCTCGGTGGGTTCCAAAAGCGGCGGCACCGACAATCAAACATAGGCGGATTCTACCACCAACTTCAGCAGAAACAAACCAAAATAAATCAAGGGGTGTAATTGCGGGAAACCATGCAGAATTGAAGTTGTCCTTGCCTTACAACGCTTCAATTCCTGAAAGGACGTGTTGAGTTGGGTTGGTGTTGGCAACCTGGGCTCGGCAATGCCGAACGCCGCTCTGTGTCTAGTCCGTTTCCACGCAAGTCACGTGCTAGCGCTGGCGCGCCCACTTTTTCCGAGGCACCATTTGCTTTCGAACTCGACTTTCTTTTCTCCTTCCCACACCCCATCCATCCACAAATATCTGACAAAAAGTCAAGTCGAGTCTTTCACCACCACAAAAAGCCTTTGACAACACATCTTATCAAGTCCACAACCTCTCGCAACAACCCATCGTCCTTTGTACGCCCCCATCCTCAATCACACCATATTGCAAAGCAATCACCTCCACCTCCGACTGAATACCCTCCGCCCTCAAACGGAGCGCAACCTTCTAGGCTTACGCAGACGCTATTCACACGCCTTGGAAGGAAACTTCCTACATCCTCTTCAACAAAGCCATCACACGTGAAGTGATACTCTGCGTTATATGTATTTCACACCCGACGCCAACGACCTCAGACATCAGCCGCCTCTTGAGCTGCAACCATTTCGCATACCGCGGAAGCCTTGTAGCCCCTACTTCAGTTCCAACGGATAATACCTCCCCACAGCATCAAGACAGCTCTATGCTTCGTTAGTACCCAACAGCTCTCCAATATCCTCGACATCTTTCCTGCCCCCTTCGCTTCTACATGTCCATGTCTCCGTGCCGTCCGGGTCCTTAAAACACACGAATTACTAGTACCGAAGAAACTATATCAATCGCAATCATGGCTACCGTCAATATCCGTCGCGATGTCAGCGACCCCTTCTACCGATACAAGATGGAGAGGATTCAGTCCAAGATTGAAGGCAAGGGCAACGGTATCAAGACAGTCATCGTCAACCTCAGCAGTGTTGCACAATCTCTCGCACGTCCTGGCTCATATGTCATCAAGTACTTTGGTTTCGAACTTGGAGCCCAGACCAATACCAACCCTGCCGACGATCGTTGGATCATCAATGGTGCCCACGAGGCCTCCAAGCTGCAAGACTATCTCGATGGCTTCATTTCCAAATTCGTTCTCTGCAAAAAATGCAAAAATCCCGAAACCGAAGTAGTCATCAAGGATGGCCGTATCTTGCTCGACTGCAAAGCATGTGGTCAGCGCTGCGACGTCGATCTTCGTCTCAAGCTCAGCGGTTTTATTCTCAAGAACCAGCCAAAGAAGGGCAAGAAGGACAAGGCCGCGAAGAAAGAAGCCCGTAGAGCTAAACAAAATGGTCACGCTGAAGCAGAAGAGAACGGACATGGCGAAAGTGGTGAAGGCTCCGAAAATGGCTCCAATGAGAACGGTGACTTCGCTGTTGAGGCTGGTAGTGATGACGAGTTTACCCGCAAGATCAAGGCAGGTGCAGAGGAAGTCGATACACCTGACGAAGTCAAGGATGATGAATGGACTGTTGATATGTCGGCAGAAGCTGTTCGAGCCCGTCAACAGCAACTCCCTGATGACTTGAAACAGAAGCTTGTCCTTGGAGGCGGTGATGATGATGAAGACGGCGAAGGTGGCGGAAACTCTAGCTACGATAACCTTGGTACCTGGATTATCAACGAAGCCGAAGAAAAGGGCAGTGTCGCCAACGTTGAAGATGTTGAAATCTACTTGAAGGCTAAGGAGCTCGGCATTGAGACCAAGCACCGCACTCTTCTTGTCTTGGTCCAGACCATCTTTGATGATAACATTGTCGACCAAATCCCCGCACGTGCAGGCATGCTCAAGAAGGTACTTCAAGTCGTTCCAGTTCCCATAGCAATACTGACAGCTTGTGTAGATGACCACATCTGAGAAGCACGAAAAGGCTCTCCTCGGCGGTGTTGAACGATTCGTCGGTCTCCGTGGTGAAAAGAATGATGCCATCTACAAGTTGACACCCAAGATCCTCGTCGGCTTGTATGACAATGAGATCCTCGGTGAGGATACCATCCAAAAGTGGGGTACCAAAGCCAGCAAAAAATACATTGACATCAAGACCAGCAAGAAGGTCCGCAAGTCTGCTGAACCCTTCCTCACATGGCTCGAGGAGGCTGAAAGTGATGATGAAGATTAGTCCATTTGATGTTGTCCAGAACACGTAACTCTTTCGATTCGCTCACACGAAAGACTTCTTGCTTGGGATATCTGCTTCAGATGCGAAGGATTACTTGGTTTTGGAAACCATGTCAGGTTGAAACTCGAGCTGTAGAAGAGAAATTGTGTCTTTTGTTGTCCTTGTATTTTTGTCTTCAAACTCAACTCCTACCTACTATCACGCAAAAGGCCGATGTTGCTTTTCTACAATGTCTGTGCTTGTATCAGAGAAAATGAAGTCCCCGCCTATTCTCCTTTACTCTACTGATTGTGCAAATATCTACGTAGCCTAATGTGACGCATTGCCCCAGAACCTTTACTGGTTGAATTGGGTCAAGTATGTTAAATGGCTTCCTTTGGAGAGGTCGGAATGGAAACAGCTTGACGATCGAGCAATGTCTAACAAGAACTCACAGTTTTGTCATTCTTCATGTCCAAAAATAAATGACCTCTCGATTACCCAATAACACCCGCCTCCAGACTAGCAAACTTGTACCCCTTCAGCACTGGCGTCTCCCTCTTCTCTGCCTGCAAACCGTGAAGATACAATGCTAGCCAAACAGCATCCCCATTAATTACCTCCAAAGCCTCCCTGACATCCTCCCTCCCGGGTATCAAATCCACCAAAAGCTCCAAGACTTCATCAAACGCCTCATCCCCAATACTCACATACCTTAGTACATCCCTTAACAACCCCAGAAGCGCCTCCCAGACCTGAGAACTCTGCGCGAACACCCCCCTTCCCCCCTTCCCCTTCCTCGCTTCTTGCATGTCATTCTTCGCTTTGCGAGCTAGTCTGATGATGGATGCCCATTCATCTGCGATACGAGTGGAGAGGAAATCTCCTGCTCCTTGGCAGAGGGAGGAGAGGGCTGCGCAGGCTGAGATTACGACGAAGGATTCGGGGTCATAGAGTCGGCTTATTAAGACGGGCCAAATGTCATTCAGGAGGGGAAGGAAGGCGTCTTCGTTGTTTTGTAGGGCGTGAGACGAGGTGGTGATGAGGTTGAGGAGTTTGGAGCGCAGGATGGGAGAAGATGAGGTTAGGTAGTGTTGGGAGAGCCGCGCGATGGATTGGAGCATGTTGTATGTTTTTGTCGGGGGTGGTTTGGCGATTTCGGTTTCAGGTTCTTCAGGGCGGAGTTGGTCCTCTTCTTCATTTTCATCAAGGGATGTTAATCTTTCTCGCTCCTTCTGTGCTTCGTCGAGCATGGTTTGGGCGGATTTCCAGGGTGCTCTGGGGAAGTCTTTGTGTGGGTCTAAGGATTCTACTTTGGCTTCTTTCCGTTTGGCGATGGCGTTTGCTATTGAAGATATTGTTGGAACTTCTGGAAGGGTTTTGCGGTGTGAGATTGTGATTGTGGGTGCCCCCGAGGTTATTTGTAGTTGGCCAGATTTAGCGCCCACCTCTACGATCTCGCCCAGTACGGAGAAGAGAAGTTCGACGAGGCGGTGATAGCCGTGGAAGTTGTCGAGTGCAGCAAATATGGACCCTACGACGTCGTCAAGATAGAGGAGAAGAGAAGGGCCAGTCAAACGGATCATCATAACGAGGACTTGTGGAGCTTGTGGTGAAATGTCGAAGGTGTTTAGGCGGAGGGAGATGGCGTTTACCATGTAGTCTGCGTTTGAGACAATGAGGTCGCTAGTGCTCTTGTAGCCGCATGCTGAGGAGAGTATGTTAAGGGTTGTCATAGCGTGGGAGCGGAGGTGGGAATTTGATGAGCCAAGTAGCTGGGTTACTGGGTATAGGGTGTCGATTAATTCTGTGCGGAAGTTCCCCTGAAGGCGCTGCGCTGTAGAAGCTACAACTTCAAGAGCTATGCCTTGGAGTCGCCAGTCAACTGTTCCATCGGAAGGATCCACTGATTGGAGGACGGACTGGGAATATCCAAATAACTCCTGGTTTGCAGCTTCTTGTTCATCGGAGTTTGTTAGGGAGGATTCGAAGAATTCATCTAGTTCTGCATTGGCGGAGGCGGCGGCTTGGAGGAGGTGGAAAGACAGCCAATAAGCTGATAGTTGGCTAGATCCTGTGGCTCCTCTCATGTATTCTAGCAATTCGCTAGCCATGCTGAGCTGTGATTGCCGGGTCCCAAGAGTAGATAGAAGAGACAAGAGCTGTACTCGTGTTTCCTTTTGGCTCTCTGCAGCCATCAGAATCGGCTGGAAATTTGTAACAAGTGCGTTTTCAGTTGCTAATGTTGTCAATGCCTGGCTGTTCAAGTCAAATGGAGCTTCTTCTACGCCCCTTTTGGAAGAACCCGGCTCCAGTAACACAGTCACGCTGTCTCGTAAGGAGGTGGCTAGAGTATCCTCAAGTATCGAAGACCCCAGGTTCAAGTTTGACAGCAACTTCTGTGCTCCTGATAGCCTTCTGAGAGCATCCCTTTTTGCCATCTCATCATTTGCCTGCATCGCTCTGGGCAGACTGGTCGCCCAATTGTAGATACTGCTCTTGATATGTTCACCAATATCAGAATGAATAGCTGCAAGATCAACCAACGTTGTCTGCCTGCTTGCAAATAACCCCCCAATACCTTCATCAGGCTCACTTCCAGCCAGCATCATGCAAGTCTCTACTAATATCGAAGCAGATTCTGCGAGAGTCTCATGACACTCGTCCAATAGTACGAGGGACAATCTGTTGAGGGCCTTCCGCACTTCTACTGATTCATGGTTCCGGAGCCGTATAACATTGACAAGTGCGAGTTTGATTTGGGACGTAGTTGCCTTTAACCAAGATTTGGTGAGTGTCTGCTGCTCCTTCCCGGCAGTAGGTTCTTTGTCTTTATACGATCGAGTGCGAATGTCACTCAGGATCGAAGTAAGCACTTGTTGGAGGACCTCCAGTCCCGTAACAAGTGTTTTACGCGATCGTTTTGACGACGTACTTGGCATAAGACTCTTGGTCAAGGCCGATATAGTGCCAGGAAGGAAAGTAGACAGAGCTTCTTGGCTCTTGACACATTTCCATGTAGTATCAAGTGCTTTCAAAGCTTGAAGTTGGATCTCAGCCGAAGCTCCTTCTGTGACGCCTTCGAGGATCACTGTAACACAGTGACCGAGTGCTGGCACAGTGGTATCCTCTACAAGAGATGTTGGCCCTTTGGGTGTGTTCCCCAAAGCTGTAAATAAGGACGCCAAAGCGCCGAATGCCTCAATGATGAGCTCTTCCGGTGCTGGCCTCGAATCCTGCCCAGGTACTCCCCCGGCGACAAAAGTTAGTAAGAGTAGAAGTTGTTTGGCCAGTTCCAAAGAGATATTATTTTTCCAGCCATAAACGAGCAGGATATTGAGGCACTTGATCGTAAGCTCAGTGATGCGGTTGCTGGACGTTTGCTTCTGTCGCAAAGTCAAGGAGAGTGGGAAGAAGACGTAATCTGCAAGTTTCGTATCAAAAACGCCATCATCTCGACAGCATTTGTCCCTGAGGAATTGGAGCAGCCGACTAGTAGAGTCTGCCAGAGCTTTGGAGGTCTTCGCGGCGCCATCATCCTGGCGAGCAAGCTCGCTCAATTCCACGCAACGAGGTCGCAGCTTTTGGGAGGTCAGCGATGTGGGAGAGAGGGGGAGGGGAAGTCTTACTTCTTTGAAGAGTTCATTCCTCTCGGAGCGAGCATCTGAATCCATGATTCGTACTTGGTGACGAGCATTGTTTTGATAGTAAAGAAGGTTGTTGGTGGAGGATCTTTCAAGGCTGCTGTGAACAACCTAAACCACCATATCACGCAAGGCTGAGTGAGCGAGCCATCTGAGCGAGCCAATCATAGAGCGCGCTGGGTTTAGGAACATGTCACATCACATGACAGTCTTCGTACTCTCCTCATTTCAGCCTTGCTCGAATAACGTCGAATGTTCCAACAAGGTGACAAGCAACAACAAAACCTAGGGTGTAGGTACTGTACACCTGCGAAGTTGAGCCACTCCCGTACTGCAACTGCAAGATCTTCCCCTGCAGTCAGGAACAAGTGCACGAACTATCAGCCCAGTCGCCTGAGGAAGTGTGGCTGCAGCGCTGGCGGATTCGCAGGCTTTACGGGGGAAAGCCAGAGCGTCAAGAGGAGCGTCAAGAGTCGAGATGCATCGAGACCATGATCTGCGGAAAAAGCGTCATGCAACAAACACATGTATCTCCCTCCTTTGTAGCCTTTCTCGTGGTGTTATTCGCTGCTTCGGTATGAGGCTGACATCGAAGCAACAAGGCAAGGTTGACGTTGTGGTAATTCAAAGTGTTATCGACCTAAGCTACTGCTATTATGCTACTGCTCCTGCTACTAGCCGATGTGGTGTTAGCGTCATGGTCATCATCGCATCTTTTGCTATATCTTACTAAGAAGTCTTGAAGTCGCAGAGTAAGCGCTCATAAGCTCTCATCTCGTTTCTACAAGTTGGCTTCCTCCCCCAAAGTTGGTTGGTATTGGGTTCGTTCAGTCACGTGAGTTGTTGAATTGAGGCCCAACTGCGCCCTGACTCGTCGTGCCGAAAATCCCCAATGACTTGCAAATAATGCGAACCACGGCAACATGTTTCCAAGAAACTAACTAAGTTGGGATGACGAATGTCACAATTATAATCAATCTTGTTGCAAATCGCTCTTCCCGCTGATCATGAAATCTGGATGGGCCTAAATGGTCCAGACTGCACTAGGCCGTCGATCAACACAACTCAGATGTGCAACAGCAAGAAAATAGGTTCGTTTCAGTGGAATAAAGAAGCTCCTTGGTGTTCTACTTATGGCCGAGACCTGATCGACGTAGGCTGTCGAAATGCAACAAAATGTTGCTTTTTCTCTACTCGCTAAACGAAAGCTGTCGCTTCCCAAAAGTTGAAAAGCCCAATACACGGCCTTAGCGGGTGATACACGTAACAAAATTGCTTGTGGAGCTGTTTTTGAGGGTGATATAAGCTTGAATCATCAGTGGATATTCAAATAAGATGACCTAGAGTCTCATTGCTATGCGGCCATATCCTTGGGAAGCGCCATGTCGTCGAACTTTCAATCTTCTAGCAGGAACGAAGTAGCAAGGCTACACGAGAAGCACCCCCACCGGTTCACGAGGCTGAATGTGTTTTGGTAGTATGATGCGAGGGGCATGTGCCCGTCTCGGACTTGGTTTGAGTAAAACAGAGCTGAATAAATGTGGAAGAGGAGCATTGCTATCAGAATACATGTGATAGAATTATTATGGAGCATGTTTTTAGAAATCACGGATAATGCCCAGCTATGACAACGGTGAGGAGGAGGATCAATGAGATTTCAACTTAGGTACTTAGGTAATACCACGTTAGTTTAAGTAACTTAAACGAGGTGTGCAACAAGTGATGTCTTTTACTGTGTATGCTGCTTCTATTGAGGTGTTTTCCAGGTGCTGTCCATATTTAACCATATATTAGAAGTTATCTTGTCTCTTAGTTGAGATATCGGGCTTTTGAGCGATCGCTTAGCACAATTTACAGCTAATTACTTAAGTGAGGTTTTAGAACTATGGATTGTATTGCAAACTCGATGACCTATTTAGGATACTTAGAAAGGCTGTGCAGTACCAATATCCTCCTATCATTCGCGTCGGCATCCATAGGAGAACGTGGGTAATCCTGGATACTGTACTAATACTCACAATTTGTGTTCCGAAATGCTAATTGGAAAACTTGCTATGTCTCTGAAATTGAATGACCACTGTAACTGCCTAGTCTAATTACGCACAATTAGCAGGCCACTGTCTAACAGATTTAGTAACCTAAATTTAAGCATACGTTGGACACAAGTAGGACCACGATCACAACGTTCATGTGCCGAAATAATTGACCACTTAAATTAACACAATGATTGAGAAGCCACACTTCAAACAAATTCATAAATCTAGGCCGTTAGCAAAGCTCCTTCCATTTCTGATCGTTCTTGAGATCTTCATCCTGATCATTGTCTAGTTGGCCAGTCATGAAATACTGAAATCATTTCAGAGAGGGCGGGCAAACAGCCCTTCTTGATCTACGTATACAGGACATTAGCCATCATGTGAATGAATCAATTCATATCTCGTAACTCGAACTGAGTTCGGGACGACTGTACCTTCTCTCCTATGTACATTCGTGCTTTCATTTCTGGGGTGCCTTCCAAAATTTGGCTAGCCTTGAGCACTTTGCTTTCTTTCCTCACCACCGGCCAAGACTTACATTCAACAACACAAACAACATTCTCATTCACACCAACATCCACATACACAACAATTTTAGCCTCTACAGCATCATTCACAATCACGATAGCTTTAGCATTGAAGACAACGTTCTCATTTACAGCGCCATTCACGGTCAAGGCAACGTTCACATTCACCACTCTTTATCGGTCCTGATTAGGTCAGTACTCTCCATCCTAGCAGCATACAGTGTGGTTCTGACCCCCCGAAACAGCAAACTGCAGATAGGAAAAATGGCTTCTTCCATGCCAATGCCTACACTAGAGGAACTCGCCAACACGAGAATGAAAATTCAATACCCACGAAAGTCAATCTACCTCGTGGATGGTATCATGGACTCTCCTGTTCCTGCATTAAGGCTCCTTCAACTCTGCTGGGCGAACGCGCTCCAAATCGACTACTTTACATTGGACAACAGAGGTTCTATCGCAAACATGACACTGACTGTCGACAACCACGAAGAGGCTTGGCCCCTGTTCATGGAGCGTTTACGTGACATGTGGAAAAGTATTCCAGATGATGCTACCAATATTAGCATCCCGTGTCGAATTATTGAGAGGAGGCCTCGGCCAAACAGCAGAGCCAGGTCATAAGCTTGAGACACGAGCTATGGATAGGAGGGGAGAACGAGAAATATGTCGGCGTTAGCGTTAGCGGGCATAAGAGATGTTCAGTATGATGGCTTGGGTTCTGTTACGGTGAAAGCTGTTGAGCTACTCTTATATTTTAAGCTCCTCAACCTCAATGCGACTACGAGTTACTTCCTGCTTCCTGTTTCGTACTTCACTACCTGTGACTCTGTATTCATGAGTGTAAGGAAAGTATCTAACTTCCTTGATTTAGGCAACGTACTTGAGTTGGGTAACTTACTCGATAGGGTAACTCACTTACTTGGTAAGAGACCCTTCTCCTCATGCTGAACATCATCCTTGGTCTGCACTCCGGGCTCTTCTGAACCTTTCCCACCCAGTCGACAAAGGCGTTAGAGTCTAGTTTCCTCGGTCTTTTAGTACTGAATATTGCCAAAGTAGGCTATCTTACTTACCAAGTTTGACCTTTCGTCTCAACTATTCGATTTCATCTTGAATGCTAGATGCTAATAAGAATCATCATTTTATACAATAGGTGAACCGAGCTAGCTCCTATGATGTAGAGGGAAAATATATGCTTTCCTCGAAAAGAGAGGTCCCTTAGTAATCTAATGAAAGCCGACATAAATAGCTATCATAACATGATTCTAGCATTGCTGTTCTTCCCGGAGCAGATCTTTTAGTATAAATTACTGCAGGAACCTCATGGAAGTGGTGCCAGCCGTTGCTTACTCAAGCTCAACGGCAGAAGAAAAGAGGGGGGAAAGAAAACCGTTTAGTTTCGGCGAATGTGCTTCAAAAAGTAAATTTTCAAGACATCTCTGGGTGGTATATTAATGCTAAAATACTATGTCTCTCTCATGCCTGCAATCATATGGTCTTCAAAGGCCTAGCCAATGGATAATTATATCCTTCAATATGGTCCGAAAGTACTTCTACAGCAGATAAATTTTGGCAGGCAGGGCAGGTAGGCAACAAAGATTGCCGAGTTAAATCTAACCGAGCTAACTAACCCCTATCCCCAATCCCGAGGCCACGGAATGAACCCCGTCCCTGCAGTGATCGGTAACAGAACAAAATCCAAACCCAACAATCAAAGTCCAGAAACACCGAGTACCATAAGTGTATGAATGCCGGGCCACGCAATACCTTTGCGGAGGCGACAACGCTCAATTGGGCAAGTTGCCCGCCTGACTGTGCCTAAATACCGTAGAGTTTCCTTCCCTCCCTCTTCGATTCTTCCACCAACCAGGAATCCAGCCAGCACGCTTGATTCCGCACGCTACCAAGAAATAGAAACCCGACAGGCTTGCTATTGGCTTTTTGAATTGTTGACAATTGATGGCAAAATCAATGGTCACTGGCGACTAGTAGGTGGATGGCCCATGTGGACTTTCTGTGGAAGACTTCTTCTAAATAGGATATCCTTGGGACTTTCTCAATCCTTACCTCACTTCCACCATAGCTAGTCACGTTTTATTCTTTGTCTTTCACGTTCCTCAAATTTCTTCCACTTGCTAAGAAACCTTGCTCTCTGACGTGTAAATGTCGTATTGTATACGCATGGACATGGTGTTAATATGATATCACGATCCTACTCAAATACTCTCTAAACTTACCGCTAAAGACTTTCTTTGTCTCGTAATATAAACTTAGCATCGACAAGAGCAAAACCTATAGGTATGTTAATTAAAGGCTTAAAGCATTGCCCTTTAGTAACAAATTCCTAAAAAATATCTTAACAGCTATAAAACATAACATATAGATCGTGATACATTATATAGGCCTCTCCCTATGCACCCCACTGCTTCTAGTGTTTATAAAGGTGGTGTATAGTTCGAGGATAAGTGTTGACTTACTCAAGCTAACTTGGCGACTTAAAAAAGATTACCACCTGTACCAGGGTGAAAGAGGAGAAGAGGCGCGAAGTGGCCTTGGCCTCGGGGGTATTGTACATAAAGTACTACGAGCTAACAGGCTAGTAAAGCCAATGAGCAAGCAACCAGTATATCTTCCTTTCCTACCTTAGGTAGGTAGAGAGGTACCGTACAAGCTAACCCTACCTCGTCCCGAAGTAAAAGCTCTCGCTTAATTCGCCCCACAAACCCTTGTCGATACCCCCTCTCCCGTCGTGATGAAAAATATCGATTTCTTTCCAATTAAAAACCAAGGGAAAAGAAAACTTCAAAAAAATTAAGTTGAGTGCCGAAACCCAGAATTGAACTAGGGATCTTCGCATTGAATTGCTAAGAGTGGTGTACACAGCTTGATACAAGTGCGACGCGTTACCACTGCGCCATTCCGGCAATGTTCTTTGTTTGTTGAAGCCAAAGTGCCTACTTTGGATACTTGTACCACCTAGCCAATATGCGAATATAAGCAGTAGGAGGGTCTGTGAAAGTTTTCGAGGCGACAGGCATAAGAGGATAACATCATTGTCATTTCCAACAATCTTTACAATCTAAATATCAGCTCTGTCTGTTACATAGGATTCATTTTGAAAGCTGAATTCAACATTGATCGTACCTACCTAATTGTTGCCAAGGAAGGGTGCAGGTGCGATGCGAAATCACATGCACTTAAAATCGTGTTTAAATGTTCACAGGTGACTCGTTCAACACTGCATAACTCCAGTGCAATAAGTTTCCTTCGGAGGATGAGGAATATAACTAGAGCTTTAGTCTTCATTCTTCTACTTGATTAATACCCAAAAGCCCGAACGCCATGACAATGTCTATGCATATTGCACAACTCGGGGCCATTGAAACCCAGCTCCCAAAAACAAGTAATACAAAGGGTATGTAACAAAGGATACACACAATGCTTTCCTCTCGCTGAAATGCTTCGACACACTGTAACTCAACCTACGCAAAATAATACAACTCATAGACAACATGAGAGGCTAATGATGGTGCTCACTCTCCTCTAGTTCTCGCATGTACTTCACGAATGTCTTCTTGTGGGTCATGCCCGCATACTGACCATCTTTGGTCACGCATACATATCGCAGACCCAGCTTCACAAAACACTCATACACCAAATCCATGGGACTCCGGATATCCAGGGCTATGGGCGCAGGATCAATATACGGTGTAAAATCGGTAGGATCAACCCCAGCAGCCTCATCATCCGAGTCGTCGAAACTCGCAACGCTGGCCATCAAGCAGAGACTCCGTTCTTCGTCGTCGAGATTATCGAGGGCGAACTCGAGGTCAGGTGCTGGAATAAGCCCAACGAGGATGCCATGTCGGATTATGGGGAGACCCCCGTCAACTTCACCTGCAGAGTGGAGAATTTCGAGTTTGTTACGCAGCGAAGTGGCAGACACGAGAGGGGAAGTAGATATATCGATCACACGCTCCCGGCGGACACGAGGCACAATATCAGCCAGGTCTGACGTGAAGACTGGTTTGTGTTTGTTGTTCAGGAAGGGATACGAATTCATATTCGTCAAGAGATCCTAAGACTGGTCAGCATGCTGGATATCTCAGATAGAAGTACAATACGTACATATATACTCAACGGCTCCATAAAGTCAGCTGTCCACTTTGCAACCAAGATAGAAAGCGAGAACGGTAACACATAGTCCAAACTGCCGGTGAGCTCGAAGAGGATTACTACAAGAGTGACAGATAGTCGAGTGACACCACACATAGTCGAACCTGCTGCGATGAGGGCATAGACTCCGGGGGTGATGCATGAAGAGCCACTGGAATGGGCGGCACAATCTCCGAATATAGCTGCGGTTGGAAAGCGGAGTACCACCCATTGAATCATATGGCCGATGATGCGTCCACCAAGACCGCCAACAACCATGGATGGGACATAAATTCCTGCAGGGACTTTCTATAAAGAAGTCAGCAAGATGGTCGTAGTGGAATCGCAAAGTAGTGCTCAAATCTGCTCTTCTGACGCGAGATCAAATGGGTGAGTATGGTCTTACAATTCCAAAAGTAATTATAGTCAGTAGCCCCTTTATCACGAATGCAAAGCTAAGACTTTTGATAATCTGAGATATATCGTTAATATTCTCTGGGCAGAGTCCCATATCTTCTCCGACCTCAGGATCACAAGGTCTTGCTAGGTTGTAAAGCAACTTTGCGACGGGTGGCCTGGTGTACGGATTCCAATAGCTGACAAGACCAGTAAGCAGGGCAACGAGCATCACCTCAACGAGGGGCCATTTCTTCACAATGCTGATCTTGCGGAAAGACTGAGCCCATATTCGCGAAGCCTTGATGAAAAGAGCACCCGTTACTCCGCCCAGGAAACCGACAAGGACAAATGTAACAAGCTCGAAATATGCCCATTCGGTAACGTATCGGACTTCGAAAATAACAATCTTGTTATTGCCGTACGGATTTAAGAACTTGAGAGTTAGTGCTGCTGTTATGCAGCAGAAGAATGTGCGGAACAGAGTCTTTGCTGGGAAGAAGTACGCAACCTCTTCGAGAGAGAATAGAATGCCACCGATCGGAGCTCCAAACGCAACAGCCACACCTGCTGCAGCCGCAGCGGACAGGACTTCTCTGCGCTTTCCATCATTGCGGTCATACTTGTCAAAAATTCTGCAAGCAATATTGCCCACACAAGTTGCTATGTGGACGTAAGGGCCCTCTTTCCCCCTAGTTTCGGAAGTAAGTAATCATTCAATCAAAATGGGTAGCACAAGACACGAAACAGGAGCCGATACTCCTGAGCATGCAATCAATCCAGGGCTAGTCTAGAAAAGAGATTTTTGGGCAAGATTCACTTACAAGCTCATGCCCGAAGCAACACTCAATATCAGACCAATAGTCTTGATGACTAGAGTCTTGACACCAAGAAATCCATGCAAAACAAAGCCACTGAGGATCACTCGGACTTCAGCGACACCACTACCAGCAGCAGAGTAGTAGACCATGGGAGGTGCGGCAGATGAGTCTTGAGGTGCCACGGCTTGCGAGGGACTTGGAGGGGTATCTTCTTCCGTAGGAGGAATGTTAGATATTGCACCAAGGTTCTCATCAAGCGTGGAAAGTTGGTAAGTCGAAGGAACCACAGTCTTGGTCGTCAACGTCAATAAGCAGGATAATGTTGCAAAGGTGACGACTAGGCCAACGTAAAAGAAGAATTCGACGAAATCCTCGCTGATATGAGGAATTTGAACGATCTTAGACCAAGATTCCCAGGCATCGCATTCTCCTCCATTTGGGCAGCAATGCTATCAATTAGGTTAGTTGACATTCGCCTTCTTTTTCTGCACTGCGGGGCTTTTGCAACACATAGGAGATATATTATTATTTTATGCAATAAAACTGTGTAAGTTTTGGAAGTCATGATGCTAAACATGAAATGGAACCAGAAGACGTATTGTTCAGGCAGCAGTTGAATTTGGATATTGGAATGAATAAGGTGTTTTGTCTGAAAATAACTTGAAGGGAAATGGGGGGCCATCTTACCTTTTCACTGATGAACCATCCATCAGCACAGTATCCATCCTTCCAGTCAAAAATCGGTGACTCGCTCACATTGACCACGTATGCAATCGTTGCCGTGACGAAGCCCACCAAGGCGCTCAAAATCCACCCTTGAGTACCATCAAGAAGGGCTTTCAGACGGCCCCGAAAATCCTTCCTACTCCTCAACTCCTTGACCCGGTATGCATCTGCTACACTATCATGTAGCCAATCTGTTGAAGTAAATTGATCGTACCAAACGCGTTCATCGGGGAACAACGAGAGTTTGGACTCTCGCATTGAATCGTGAAGCGAAGTTGAAAAGGCGGTGGCCAGCCGCTGGCCTAGGGAGCCAGCGCGACTGTGATGCCTGGTGCTACGGAGGCTGCCTGCAGATATGAAGTCAATCAGCCAAAGTCCGTGAGGGGTTTACCTGGGCGAAGTAGAAAAGTCGCAAGGGAAAGAAAGAAACACCTGTGCGTACCATTACGGCTCTGGTTCCTTGAGAGCCTGGGGTGTGGAGCAGAATCTAGCTTTATCCTCGACCTCCCAGAGCTCTTGAGCAGCGGTGTCCTTTCATTGTTCAAAGAATCATTGCTCGTCGCCCTGTGTAGTCCGGGCTGAGAGCGTCGATGGGTGGGCGAAGGCGGATGCGAACTTGGTGCCGAGTCTGGCATAGGTGCGGGCAGGCTGGGGACCGAAGCTGTCATTGTGAGATCTGGATCTCCGTGTCTACTTTTGCGAGGTGAGTGCATCTCGAGGGCACCATCGAGACATCAATATAGAAACGAAGGAGTTTCGGGAAAGTTCGAGATGGGCGCCAAGTACCAGATAGGTGGTCAGCGGGGCATCTCTTCGGGTGGCATGGATGGATGATGCACGGCGTATGTGCTTGTGCCTTTGTGGAGATGGCTTGGGCGTTTTGTCCAAGAAGTATGATTTCGACGAACAGAAGGGCAGCATGCAGGGTTCGCAGAGCAGGAGCAACTCTGTCTCGAAGGTTGGCAAAGTTCTGGGCTGGAGAGTTCGTTCTTGTGAAACAGAAGGCAGCCCAGGTGGGAGGGTGGTGACAGGAATATGCTGCTGTGCTTGTGCCTACTGTAATATATCCGAAAGCCAATCCCTGGATGATTCAGCACAGTACGGTACTGTACGGTAGCCGTGCAGCCACCAGGGTGCTTGATGCTGACACACAGTCCACGGGACCCCGCCGGCGTGAATACGAAGAATGGATGAGCTTGGTGCAAGAGCGAGAGCAGTGCTGCGGCAGCTGCGGTCCAGTCTGATGAAGTACCTCAGGCACCTTGCCTCCCTGCCTAGGTAGAGTCGATCCTTGGATTTGGTCAAACGTGGGGAAATTCAAGACGCCTCAACAGCTTCTTTCGGATCCCTTGCTGAATCCAACTCGGCTATCATGGACTCTTCGGAGTAATAAAAGGACAAACACCGTAGCGTAACGGTGTTTACTGTTGCCCGGTAGATTCCTTCAAGGTTCCATCGCACCGAGGACCCCTAGAATGACGGAACAACGCTAGATCCGGCAGAATAGTCAGGTCTAACCCGATCAGTCCCGCAGCGCTCCATCCTCTCCACTCATCAACTCACCTTGTAGGGGCGGTGAACATCATTCTCCCATCTAATGCATGCTGCTGTGTTTGCTGCTGTGTTCCCACCGCCATCTTCGCTTGATGCTTGTATGATACCGACCGACCTACCACTGGTACAGAGGAGAGGTACAAACAAAGAAACATCATGTCGAGAGACTCATGAATGCTTGACATCGTCCATCTGTCCTCCTCAATGTGACTCAGCCAGGGCCTGAAGGATCACTAACTTGGAGCCAAACGACAAAGCCTCTTCGTACAGACCCTCCTCCGCTCATAGCACGGTAGCACCATGGCACCAATGAAGTATCCTCAATTCATCCTATTTGGGGATTCTATCACGCAGTACACCAGCTTTCTGAGAGATGGTTTCTGCTTTGGCGCTGCACTCGAAGAACGTAAGCTATTTCCCAGATACCAAGAGCAAGTCAAGCTAATTGAAATCAGACTGCCAAAGAAGATTGGACGTTATCAATAGAGGCTTGAGCGGATACAACACGTCCCAGGGTCTCCACATCATCGACGACATCATACCATCAACTGATGTTGCCAATGTTGAGTACCTAGTAAGTCAGGCTGATTTCGTATACCACGATACAATACTGTTAACCAGTCACAGCTTGTTGCCTTTGGAGCCAACGATGCCGTCGAAGCGGGTTTCTTCCAGCATGTTCCATTAGAAACATTCCAGCATAACCTTGAAGCGATCATCAATCACCCTCGGGTGAGAGCTCATGACCCTAAGATTTTGCTAGTATCTCCGCCCCCGATCGACGTCGCTGTCTGCGATGTTGAAGACAAGAAAAGGGGGCATTCCGAATCAACTCGCAAGCCGTCTATCACCGCCCAGTACGCTCAAGTTGCGAGAAATGTAGCCAAATCTGCAGAAGCTGCAGGACGCAAAGTTGCTTTGGTCGACCTTTGGACAGCTATGAGCACCGAAGGCGACAAAGTAGGGCTCCAGAAGTTACTCGTTGATGGATTACATTTCACTGGGGATGGGTACAAGGTCTTCTATGATGAGGTTGTCAAGCATGTGGGACCTTCCTGGAAGGACGAACCTCTAGATGCCCCAACGTGGGTGTTTCCACATTGGTCCGTTGCTCCTGGTGCTGTAAAGCTTTGAAGAGGTTGGCAACAAGGGGGCTGGTTAGCTCGCCATACCAGGGACTTGGAAATCGATGTCAAGCCGCTAGGGTTTTCCTGCAGCTGAGGTCAGAGTTTTAATCACGTCAGCTCCATCCTTTTCTGTCAACACGCATACCAAGGTCAGAGTAGTTACCTGTATGTCAGCGATAGTAGTGAAAAATGAAGGTCAGATATCATGACTACTGTGAGAACGTGCTCATGTCAGTGCAAGCCAGATATTTTGAGTGGCTGGGACGGACTGCCAGCCACACCATGTTCTCTACACAGACCTTGTAGCTGAGAGGAGAGGTGGCAGTTGTTGGTCGTTAAGCTACCTACAGGCTACTACTGTAGCTATGGTAGTTAGTCTCCGTACCTAATACAGCATTCAGACCGGATGAACCAAGCGAAGGGAAAAAGAAAGCACTCACGTAAAACGCCTCTGAAGACCTTACTAGACCTTGGTTCCTTGTCAAGAAAGTGAGGGCAGCAACATGCAAGTGTCACATGAAGTTGCTGTAGCGCACATCTCCTGACGTCTAATCCCTGCACACTCTAAATCTGGGGAGAGTCCAAAGCTAATAGGACTGACTGGCCTACCTCGAACTATGTACTGCATGACCATTGCGACCTCTAAATCTGCCACCCAAACAAACAAATATATGCGACCGCGACTGCGCCCTCCAATTACCACTACAATCTCCACCATCAACCTCATCAGACAATCCGCCGCGCTCAAGTATCACTCCGCAGATACACAACTCCCTTACAGCAGCAGGACGACGACTCCCTTGGTCTCCCTGGACTCCGCTCCCGTTTCGCAACCTTTCTTCATGATACATTAATAGCCGAACTGCTCTAAGAGTCCCTATTGTCTGAGCCTCCTATCGAAGCCGCCGTGATTTTCATCTCCCAATACTCTTCACCGTCTATCTCATCTCTTCGAGCCAACACTCTCCCCTCTATCACGTCGAGACTAAGCCTACGAGTCCACCCGACAATCCTCACGGCGCTGATACATATTTCCACCACCTTTGCACGCTTCTCGGCCTCATCCCCAATCGATATCGCCGCATCATACAAGTGTAAAGGACCCGCGGTCGTACTGTCCGATGCGGTGGGGGAGGAGGTCATCGTCGTACTTGCTCAGATAGGATCGAGGCCAAGGTGCTGCCTTGGGAGGGATTAACAGTACCTTGGAGGAGTAAATATCTGTCTGGGTTATAGTGAGTGGATCGCAGAAAAGCTGGGGATCTTGTAGTTGGCAAGTTCTGGGCAAAGATACAGTCACAACAATATTTCACTTGCCCGCTCCTAAAGGACTAGGTCTGGCACGCCTGGCAGACCGGCTTCTAAATAACAAATCACCTCTACCTCGCCACAGGGCTCAAACCTCTGGATACCCCTGCCTTTACCGAGCATTCCCATCTCCAGTCCTTTACTGTGCGGGCATGGACGTGCCGTTTCCAGCTACTCGAGAAGAATTATACCATGTTCAGATGGAGGTCAAGCATGTGCTGGCAAGGCAGGAGAACCATGCGGATCGAATCTTGAAGCTAGAGAAGCGTCAGGCTGATGATGCAGCACTGAAGTCTGTGTGGAACTCGCCTTTCCCAAGCGTGATAGGTGGTACTCCTCAACAAGGTCGGTGTGTTGGACATTATAAATTGATCTTCAGCTAACTCTCTCACCTAGGTCCTGTTCTCAATCAGTCGACCGACGTGTTTGATGACTTCGATGATGAACAAGAACAGAACATCTTGGGTGCCCTGAATCTAGATGCAGATGAGGAACCAGTCAGGCGGGGTGCTTCACGGGCCAACAGTGTTCGCTTTGATGTCAGTGCGATTCATGGTTCGAATTGGGCTGGCAGTTCTCGAAATTCTGGAGAATTCGGTCCAACACGTCCATCTTCAGGGATTGGAAGTCATCCAATAGAGCGCTCTTTGTCTCATAAATCAGATGGCAGACACAGCTCAGCCGGTCATTCAGTACATTCGATGCATTCCGTTCCCTCTGGTCGGACAAGTAGTCTTGGATTAGATACAAACTTCATGATTGGTGGCGGCGAACAAGATGATGATTCTCCCCTAGACATTCCAGATCCTCCGCCTGGTCTGTTCATTTTGGGTTCAGTTCCCTCTATCATTCGATGTTGGCTGGCCACCAACTTCTCACACGACTCACTTTTGTACGCTGTTGTCTGCACCGGCTCCCAAAGGTCTCTCCTCGATTACAGCCTGCTTAAAGAACTCGGATGTGTAGATCAGATGCAAAAGGATTCCTCGGGTCGGTACACTGTCAGACTTTCAGTCTATCTCACAGAGGGAATTGTCACTCAACCCATATCGAGATCTAGTAGCCCGGCTCACCAATTGCCTATGGTCACAGCTGACTTTGAGATTTTTGGATTGAGTCGCAGCAATGTCGATCGCAAGAGGGCCATCAGAGTCTTTCTTGGTAGTGATGCTCTCCGTGTCCACAACGCCGATATTCTTTTCTCTCAGAACCTGATGACGCTGTACACTGATGACCGCAGCAAGGTCTCTGTACCCTTTGTTAGACCTGAGGATGAGCGATCGTACCAGACATTGGGAACTGGCAATATATCGCCCGAGAAGAATGAGTTGAAGGCGACTGCAGCTCCATTTACGCCCACTGAACGGCAGCCCAAGGTCGAACCAACTGCCGACGCTGTGACAAGCAAATTGGCAAATGGAATTGAGAATTCAGAGAAGGCCAAGTCTGCGACATTTGCTTTATCAACAGAACCGTTGTCTCCATTCACCACAATGGGGCCACCAAGAGATAATAGCACTACCAGTAGAGCTTCTGATACCCCAACCGACACCGATCGCGACCAAAGTACCACAGACACTCACACATCTAATTCCACCACCCAAGAGCCAGCTTCCTCTGAGCCCACTACACCAGCAGATCCATCCCGCCGTGGATCTATACCAGGTATGTGGGGTTCATGGCGCCAGGGCAGCATTTCCGGACCTACCAACGGAGCCACTGAGGGCAGCAATCACGAATACTATCGTTCAACTCGAGGAAGTCGTCAGATGAAGGTGCTTAAACCGTCAAAGTCAATCTCTACAGCGACCTCGAACCCAGCATCGAGCCGGTCATCATCTGCAGCCCGCACGGGCACATCATATGAACCTGCGGCCCCGCCCAGGTCGTCAGGCGAAATAAGACGAAAGAGTCAGGGAAGTGTATTGGGCATGGACGTGCCACCACAGCCATTACGTTGGGAGAGAGGAATGAGCGAATCCAAGCGCGCTGTCCCGTCCGAAGAGCAAAAAGCGCCCAGGACGGTGATTGCTACAATTCCGAGGGGTTCAAATCCAGTCGGTGGTGCTAGTGCCTTTGCTTGGATGAACCCTGCCAACAGCAATGGTGGGAAGAAGGGTACTACTGCTGCTGAGTAGACCAGTAGACGGGCTCTTTCTTACTTACATTTTTCCTTTCTCCTCCTTTTATCAAAGAAGATAAAAAGACAAGATGTAGAGGCTCGGGCCCCAGCCTTTAAGCTTGATTCAATCTCTCGGATGGGCGGAGTCGGAGTATGGACTAGCGCTTCAATAGCTGGATTTTCCATAGTAAAGCATGGAAACGAAATCAAATCAAGGTTAAAAGCAAAGGCAAGGCTTAGTGAAGCTACGTAGCTTATTTGTGAAAGGCAGGCTCAGTTGCGACTTATGCAGAAGAAAAAACAAAAAGAAACAACCCTTGCGTAGAACAGCGAAAGAAGATATCCCTCTGCTCGCGTCACTTCCCTTCCGGTAAATTTCTCAATTTAAGTAACTTAGACGCAGTTTTGTTACTTGGAAACTGAAGTGCCTTGAATATTCAAATTGTCCCTGGTTTGCTGTAGGGACGGATGGGCTTTAAAGGTTTCATCGCTTGAACTGCTTGAAATGGCTGCTTTCTTCTATTTCAACCTCTACTTCTACTTCTAGTCTGATATAATCTTCACCCCCTTCCCCCAGACCCCCGAAGCACCTTCGGGCAATTTAGAAACCACAGCTGCTTTGGATCTTTCGGTCGCAATTGCTCGGCGAGAGCGACAAATATTACTTGCTTACTTATTATCACATCAGCATTCAAAAATTTGACTTTTGGAAGCCTGCAGGCACACCGGTTCGGTTCAGTTCAGCCAGGAATCCTCGCATTCTCACTACTTAACAGCTCGGTCAGAATGCCACCCTTGCCCATGCCCTTCCTCTTCTCTTCCTCGCCTAACCTCTTCGTGATGAACGTGCTCAGCTCCTTTACCTTGACCAGCGCGATGTTCGTACAGTTTAGTAGGACTACGGCGTCGATGGCTACACCGCCTAGCTTTGCAATCTGGCAGATTTCGCCGTGCCGGTTCATGCTGATTGTTATGCTGCCATGGCGGAGAGATTCTTCAAGATGAGTCGTATCAATTAGAGCAATCTCCTCGTCGTCTTGCTCTTCGGTTTTCGATCTTAACGCTGGGTCGGGCTTGTAGAAGGAGAACGTTATGCACAGGGGATGGTGCAGGAGGGACAGCGGAACCGGTTCTCGTTCTGCCAGTGTGTAAACTGTTACGCTCTCGCCTTCGGTGCTGGTGTCTGGTTTGCGGAAGTGTTGTAGCGCCGCTATTATGCTGATGCACGAAGCGTCGATGAGGTTGCCGTCATGGGAGAGGATATGGACGTCTGCGCGGATGGACCACACTTTTTGGCCAGCTATCAGGCAGCTATTTTTCCTATTAGGCTTGTCTTCTAATCATCCAAATTTGCCCTCGGAAAATTAAGAGGGGTCGCCTGAGAGAATATCTACTCACAGTGACTCGGTGTCTAAGGCTGATGATCTTCGGACTGTCTTCTCGAGCAGACGGGAGAGTAGAAGTTCGGTTTCTGTAGGTCGATTGACTTCGAAGGACGGCGATGTCATGGGTGACAGCTCGGTGGTTATGGTGAAGAGGCCATCGAAGGGTCGGTCCGGAAATGGTGATGTTACTTCTGCCGTGACGCGTGTGAGGACTCTGCGCAGTGGTAAGTTAGCCATGTAAATCCAAAGCATATATAGATAGCCCAATCAAAGGGTCCAAAAAGTCCAAAGAGAACCAGGAAGCACAAACAAGTCACTTACCTCGTCTTGCCCAGGCTGACATCGGCTACTCCATACTCATCTCCAAAGTCCAACGAAAGTTCCCGAAATTGATCAAAGCCCCTGCCATCTATGCGAATGTTTTCTTGTAGAGCGCGTGCAAAGAACTGCTTCTCGTTTTGAGAGGGTTCGACTTCTCTAGGCATGGTAGAGAGCTTGACTCTGGTTTGGTTGACATTTATTCGCTGTTGAAGCTTTTGGAAAACACAGCTATTCTGCCGCGGGCACCAATGCGGTGTACTTTTTTTTGGCTTAGCGTGTCGCGCTGATTGCGATTAAGACCTTTCGAAATCGCGTCTTCTAAGGATACAATCACATTCAATAGCAACGCAGTGATCATGACTACTGGTATGCGCACATATGCAAACTTTGTGGACCAAAAAACTGACATTCTACAGCTCATAGACCTACGTTTGACCCGGTAAGGACCCTCGAAAACGGTAGACGGTATTCAAGCCGGGGTATCAAGAAGTTCTGCTTGAATCACTGACTTGGTTTGAGTAATTGGAAAGAGAAAATCTAACGCATTAATAGGCAGTGGGAAAGGAGGCTCAACGAGGGCCCGCCTACCACCAGCGCCTACTTCCAGCACACACACAATTAAAAGTTCGGTAGGTTGCACGATGTCTATGGATATAAGGAGGTATTGACATTTGTGCAGGCAACCTGGACAAGGAGGAGCTGCAGATCATGAAGTCCGCGACCTTCGAGCTGAACTCCTTCAAGCTGAGGCCGCACACTTTGCAAAGAAGAATGGAGGGCCGCCACCATCAAGTGTTGCTGGAGAGGAGAGCTCTACGAATACTGCGAAACGACAGTTAGGGAACGGCTCGGAAATTGATGGAGAGGAGGACCCTGCTGCCAAACGCCGGCGTATATTAGAGGAGTTTCGGGGCGTAGATGCGGAGTCTGATGATGCTGAAGAGGATGATAGCAGTGAAGACGACAGGTGGGTTGGGGATGACTCTTTTTCTGGGGCGCTATACTGATGATTTCAGTGACGACGACGAAGACGAAACCGCCGAGCTGCAGAGAGAATTGGAGAAGATCAAAAGGGAGCGGGCCGAGAAGAGGGAGCAAGAGGTTGGTTAAGGCTTGACCGGCCTCTGTTGGGTCTTGCTAACAGACGATTGCAGGAACGAGAAAGAGCGGCTGAAGAAGAGGCTGCGAAAGAGCATGACATTGCTCTGGGAAATCCTTTGCTAAACAAAACCGATTTCAATGTCAAGCGCAGGTAAGTGGTTCGAAAACTGGTTTGGACGGATGCTTTACTGACAGTTTGGCCAGATGGGATGACGATGTGATCTTCAAAAATCAGGCTCGTGGAACCGACAACAAGGGAAAGAAGGAATTTGTCAACGTATGTCTCCCCTCCTCACGACAAGATCTGCTCTGATGACGTTGTATACTGATTTACATGGCGATATAGGATCTGCTACGATCTGACTTTCACAAACGTTTCATGAGGTGAGTTGGTGCTAAGCTTTCATGGGTGTTCTCGTGTTTTCCGTCCGTCGTTCCACAAACTGAGGCTGATCCGTGATGTGTGGCGCAGCAAGTATGTGAGATGACGAAGCGACGATCATCTTATTCTGGGATTCTTGGTTGTGGCGTTGGTCCCCTGTTTTATTTTTATTTTGTGGATTTGGGGGACATCGTTCATCGGCGTTGGACAGCAAATGCAGACAAGCGCTCTGCAACCTTGCAAGCGCCGAATGCAGATGGCGTGTGAGTTATCAACATAGTTTGAGTAATTCACATTATTGCTGGCGATGCAAGTACGTTCCCATTCATACAGATTGATTCGGTAGCGCGCCACATTGTCCATTCAGGAGCTCAGCTGAGAATATCAGCATCTTCGTGTCGGATTCTTGCTCGGCCATGTTCCTGATCAGCGATGTCTCGGCTGCACGTGAGTGTGGACGCGGGGCATGATTGGCGCAGGGGACGATTGGATACGGCTGACGCCACAAATGGACACAGACTTGGAGAAGCAGGGCAGGTTTGCATACTGTAGCGGGGGGGGGGGGGGGGAGGGGGGCCTGGGCACGCCATGCCATGTTCGTTTTTCCATCGCCAGCAAGTTGGATGGAGGGGCTGGAGAGCTTCAAAGTCGCAATCATGACGTGCGCCTCCCTCGTTAAGCTGCTCCTGTTTCCTGTTGCCGGCACGGAAGTCACGACGATCGAAGCCAACGGTCCCTCATCTGCACCAAGATGCATAATGAGGGTGGTGGGTTGAACAAGCGCCAAAAGTCTTGCACAAAAGCACAAAGCACACCAGGGCAGGAGGGCAGGAGCGGGGTTGTTGTCTATTGTCCATCAACAAACACGCATCAGACGCCTCGAATCGATGGCACCAGACAGCTGAGGCCTGCCCAACCCTGCTCCAAGGCAGATCATGTACGAAAGGGATCATGTCCCTGGCCTGGCCCAGAATGCGAACACTCGCTGCGTCATTCTCTCAGGACATGATGCGGATAAGCTACCACGACCTCACACAGCTCCGACAGCCATCCATCGTGGCCATGTCCAGCTGGGGCCTGTGGAGAGTCCGTGAAACTGGGCAGAGCTGCCCTCCACCTACCAAAACGAGCAAGGGGGAGGCGACACCAGTAATACTCGACCGTACCTGGGGAGGCAGGCGTGTCTGATATAAACCCCTCTATTTCCCCTCCGTCCTTTCTCTATTCTTCTTCACATCATCAACTCCAACACTCTACCTTCTCGCAACTTCAACCTACAAACAAGCAAAACTACCTCATCACCTTACAGACCCAACCCGTAACAAACTGTCATCATGTCTAACTACGATAACAACAACCAAGTAAGTTCTCGTGCCAGCCTTCTCATCTTCACCAACTAGACCTCATATCCTGACCTACTTCTTTCAACAGAACTCCGGCTACGGTGACAACAACGATTCCTTCGGCTCCTCAGGACGCCAAGGTGGTCAATCTGGGATCGGTGGAAATGATTCATACGGAGTACGTCAATACCAACTGCGTTTCCCTTTCTCGTCTGAAAGGGATCATCTTCTGCGCGGTATATGCTAACATCTCTAAAGTCAGGAAACACTGGCAGTGACAACTTTGGTTCGTCAGGCCGCCAAACCGGCTCAGACAACTATTCTTCAGGTAACACCGGAAGCTCGGGTGCCTATGATTCCAGCAACACCTCCGGTCTTGGTGGCCGTGGACAGTCGGATGAATACGGTTCATCAGGTACTACTACGACTGGACGCCAGACTGGATCAGACAACTACTCTTCTGGTAACACAGGATCAAGTGGCTTCGGAAACGACACCTCAGACACTTACGGTTCAAAGACTGGAAGCTCTGGCTTAGGCTCAGGAACTACTGGTTCGGATAACTACGGTTCATCAGGCACAACCACTGGACGTCAAACTGGTTCAGACAATTACTCTTCTGGTAACACAGGATCAAGTGGCTTCGGAAACGACTCCTCAGATACTTACGGTTCAAAGACTGGAAGCTCTGGTCTGGGCTCAGGAACTACTGGCTCCGATAACTACGGTTCTTCGGGAACCACGACTGGTCATCACACCGGCTCAGACAACTACTCTTCTGGAAATACGGGATCAAGTGGCCTCGGGAACAATTCTTCGGATACATACGGTTCGAAGACCGGTAGCTCCGGTATTGGTTCTGACAACTATGGTTCATCAGGAACCACAGGTGCTGGTGCATATGGCTCAAGCAACACAGGATCAGACAACTACGGTTCATCAAACACAGGTTCCTCTACCCACGACAATGACAACAAGCACTCCAAAGATGGCAAGAACGACTCTACAGCTGGCAAATTGATGGAGAAGGCTGGATCTCTCCTGAAGAATGAGAAGATAGAGCAGAAGGGTGCTGAAAAGCGTGCTGCTGCTGGTAACGATGAGTATAGCTCATCGGGGAACAAGAACTATTAGAATGGTTGTTCTGTTCAATAATCTTCGGGGTGGAAAAATTGATGACTTGTACGATTTATTAATGAATGGGCGGCAAGGATGGGTTAGGCTTGGTTAGGCCTTATTATAGCGAATATTATTCGATGAGAATAATAGTATACTATTTTCAAAATAAAATCAAATATCCTCTATCATTATCACATTCTCTCTTCGGTGCTTTTCAAGTTTGAAGCATGGTGACTCAGCTCGCCATTGTCACCTACGCTACACTTCCGACAGCTAAACCTTGCCGATAGTTCGTCATTGAACCTTGAGACTCCGCTAGATTTCTTAAGTGACGGTGTGCCTGTACATTAGTCTAATATATATTGGGATCACTTTTTAACTTTTAAATCAACGGGCTCGGTTTTAATACATACTGTACTAGTGGCTGCAAAGGAAGGACTCACTGCGAAATCCTTACAAAGCGATGTCGAAAGATGCGAATGTGATTCGCAGATAGATAGCTTAGTAAAGTAGTGTGATAACTTGTTTCTAACACTCTACAACTAGAAGACCTCGAACCTCCAAGTCTTCCTCGATTGACCTAGCACTCTACACTCCTCGATCCGACCATTCATCTCCCAAATGAACCTTAATAAAACCCATCGCACTCTCCCCTATTAAATTGCTCTCTAAGAAAACGTACTATTGCACCAATGGCCGCGACAACAAAGAACCATTAGCCGCATTTACTGGTTTGAATGGAAAAGAAGTCATTAGGTTTCTAGAGTAATATCTGCCTTAAAGTCGCCTCTTTACACTTTTTGCAGTCTATGTGCGGATGAGACATCAATGAGTGACGGCATTCTGTTGTTCGGAACACAGCTGTCGTCTTCGTCGACGTCGTCGTCGTAGACTAGAGATATTGTGCTCCGCGGGGTTTTGATATAAGGGATATTGAAATGGGTGATTCGAGGGCTATTTAATAACTCCTTAACACTCCAAGACTCAGCGTCCACGTTAGCCTTTCCGAGACCACTTTAAAAGTAATTGCGTATTTTTGCTAGGTGAGTCAACCAGGCTATCAAAACTCTGCTGAATTTTGCTGAAGCTAGAGCTAGCGCTAGAGTTCGCAGGTCGGTATGTAGCTCTAGGAATTCTCGTGTTGTTGGAAGGGACTTCTCGGCTGCGAGATTGGGAATTCGAAGTTGCGGGTTTATGTGGAGAGATTATTTCTAGACGGCTTATAGTTTGGTGAACTGTCTGAAACCTGTGTTACAGTACAGTATCTACTATCGTGACATCTAAAGGCTATAAATCGACTTACAGCACCACCCTCTAAAGATTGTGACACATTCCTCTATATCCCTGTTAGCTCTACGCCTTTCAGGCAGACCATCCTTTTCTCGTCGATAGCTCTTGAAGAAAGAAGTCAGCTCCTGTATTTTACACGGCGGATAATAATTCGACATATCTCGCGTCTTTGTCGCCGGCAGTCATCACAAGCGGTTGCAATGCCAGTACCACGACCACGCTCTAGCTTACTGAAAAGTGTGAGCGGCATGAGAGACTTGCGAGCTACGCAGCCTGTACCCGGACCCTCGAAGGACTCGAGATTACGACGTGGCCTGTACGAGCAGCAGCGAGGACCACGTGGAGCCATGGTCGGAGTCTTTGGTGGAGCGTGCGTTGTTTGTGTGTTGCGAGCAGGAATGTCGATCCGTCGAGTTAGTTCTGCCTTAAGACCTCTAGGCAGAGCATGAGGCTTGGTACATCGGTATTTGGGTCGAGAGTTAAGGTAGTGCAACGTTGATTGATGTACTGCTAACGGAGGCAAGGTAATTGTTAGATGGAACTGAGTGCTGATGTTTGTCGAAATTTCGACGTGGCGCTAGTCTGTTGTCAGTTGTAATAAACTGATATGAAAGTGGACAAAGGAAGGATAAAGGAGTTTTAGACGGATGGGATGATGCAGTGTTATGAACTAGTGAATTGATGTTCGTTGTGCTTGGGTGAATATTACAGCACTTCCTTCTATGGGTATAGATACTTAAGTAGGCAACATGAGATGAACGAAGTTGAACAGTGTAAGACAAAATGCTGCGACCCTTCATTATTTCACATCTGACCCTCCTTATTCGTGGAATACAGTATATCAGGCGCTCGCTAGAATCAGAGCGCCGGAATCAGAACAAAACAGGGGGAAAATTAAGAGTGTCTGTCAAAATGGAGCATGTGGAATGGGCCGCACAGGCGTGATGGCTTATTTAAAACGCTAGTGCATTCTATTGTCTGAAAGGGCTCAAAAAGGCCACTTTCAAGACGTCGGTTAGCCTTTTTGCCTAGGGACATACAGTCACACAACCATTCCTACACAATTCCATTGCATAATAGAATAGGATTAGGACGTTTGAATAACGGCAGCTCGAAGGGCAGGTCGGTTTTATTCATTTTGTAAATCCATCACGTTTAGTCTTCCAATATATACAGATTCAGTCTCCGGCGCATTGGTGTTATCAGCTCCCAAAACGCCAATTTTCCATTCCATACAGCCGTATAAATCCATGTTCATCATGACTCTTCACACTTTAAAGGCGACTCCCCTCCTTGATCCCAAGCCCGCCACTCATGAAGGGGCCCTCCTCAAGTCTCCTTCGCCCAAGGAGCACTTGTTCTCGTCCGCCTCTACTAGTCCACCAAGCTACAGCAACGGCACTCCTCTCAACATCCATCTCACCACTCTCCATCGCTTCCCAGAACCGTGCTTTGCATTGTTCCCTCATGATACCATCCTCGATCGTGTTTACCAAGTCTGCCGCCAATGGCAGCCATTCCTCTAATGTCCTCAATGGAAGACTTGATAAAGCATCGAGGAGAGTCAGAGTAAGGACAGCCTGCTCGGATAATTGCTGTTGTGATGATAATGATTCTGCCTCAGACGGGGTTTTGCCAGTGAGAGATGGTGGCAGCGGGGAAGTTGGTGCAGTCAGAGCCCGATGGTGGACAAGCTCCAACAGGGTTTCTGAGAGCAGTGGTTGAGACGCAGATAACGGTGATGGTGGAGTTGTGATTTGAAGCAGAGTTTTAAAGGCAAATCGGAACTGTCGAGGCGAGAGGTTAGTAGGGAAAGAGTTGAAGAGTGAGTCCACATAGAATGGTATTATCCTCGCTGTAAGGTCGGCATTTTGAGGAGCTGCAAAGACAGCCAACATTGCACTGTGAGCAGCTTCGAATATCTCGAGAAGGTTCTTGTTAGCTGTTGGATTGAGGTAGGGAGATGCAGGTGTGGCGACGAGAGTTTCGTTGTCTGATGGGCTAAGGACGAGTGTGAAGTGCTCGGCAGTATTAAGATAGAAGAGGTCGAGATTGCGATGTAGTGGGTGGGCAGGAATTTCGTTTCCAGCCTGTGGAGAAAGGATATATTTTAGATAGTCTCTTGATTCCTGTGGATATCGGGAGAGGATGTCGATGGAAGTCAAGTAGACAAATGTATAAGCCGAGAACGCATTGGAACCGAGTCGAGATGAGATGAAGTGTATGTCCTGGAGAATCAAGAGGGTTTGACTCGCAGCGGGGGCTGCCATGTGTCTTTGTGCCAAAACAGGGTCAATCAAGGTTCTTCCAATGACAGCCCGTAAGACAACTACAACAGAAAACATTGCGGTCTTGAGCACCTGCCACAGAAGTGGAAGTGTAACCTCCAGCGTCTCGGGAGTAAGGTAGATATCTTCTTCCGAAGTGTCAACTTCACAGAGCTTATTCCGAGTCCAATTTAGAGCTATTTTCCTGGTGAAATCCAGTAGGTCATGTCGGATTGCGACAAGTAATAATGGATTGCTCACGTTCTCAATGGCATGGGCAATCAGCCTTGACAAGGGACCCATCGAAGTTATGAGAGGTTTCCTTGCGAGCTTTTGCAATTGCAGGAACGATGCCGACTTTGCTGACCAGTTGAACTTAGCTTGAGAGAATTGTTTGACATCGTAACTGATCGTTTCCAAGAAGTATGCTTCATGATAGCCCTCAGCGGATGTCATCACCTTTGTCATGACCGGAAGTAATGCATCGTAGTTTAAACGGGCCCGGATGTGATCGGATAGTATAGGGAATGTATGGTTTAGGGCCAGCACAATAGAGTCCGTCTCAAGATTTCCGCCCATGGGGGCTTCTTCCAGCGCTAGGTTTGCTGCATCAACCATGGCGCCTTCGAGTGTCGTCCTTAAACCTGGCGAAAGTCCTCGTCTATCTTGACCCTCCATACCCAACAGCACTCCTCCAATTACGAGCAAATGCATCCATCTCGGTGAACGATCATCTGCTCCTTTAACCACAGCTTTTGCCCAGTCATCACAGCTTATTCCTCCGCCATGCAGTTGTCTAGGCTGCATCACATTCTTTCCTTCGAGGGCGTGTTGTCGCACAGTGATAGCTGCGGTGTTCAAAACGCTGATAATCCGAAGACATGTCTGCAAGCCATCCACTTGGAACCATATTGCTGGTGCTATGAGGAGCTGAGAGGTAAGAAGGGTAACGTTCAGCGGGTTCGAGAGAGTCGTGAGCAGAGAGGTTGTCGTGGAGAGGATCCTGTTTGTTTGTGTTGACTCCGGCGCTCCTTGAAATGCATGGAGCACAGTATTGAGAAGACGATCGGCCGGCATCTTTCAACCGTCCTAGCTAGCACAGTATAGCATCCTATGGAAGTGTTGATGAAAGGTTACGATGTGCGATGATGCTTGATGATGCTCTCGGCCAATCTTTGCCGAGGCATCTTCAGCCTTTCGCTCGTGCGCCGTCAACCTTCTTCGCCAACCACCTCACAACACGGCGAGGCTGATACTTCAAGATAACCTTTGTCTACATTCCACACTTATACTCCAAAACCAAGGGCCTCAGCCCCTTGATTCCTAGACCATAATGGCATTAAAGTCAGCATTCCCCATCACTTCCACAATCATCATGCTAAATTCTCCCCTCTCCAGCGCACGCGTCTCCAACACCGCACCTCTGGACTACGCAACTCCTGCATTTCCCGGTTTGTACTGGCCAATACATGCAGCTCCTGGCGTAGCCAACTACCTCTATTACTCACACGACATCTGGCGGTACACTCTGCTATGGACGCTCATAATCTTCGGCACTTTCCACATGGTTGTGGCAGTCTTTGCTGTCTTGATGCAGCTTGGAAAGGGGAAAGCGGCTTGGAAATATGTTTGGCTCATACCCCTAGTATATGCCTTTGTTGCGGCCCTTGAGGCATTGATTGCTGGGAGCTTCGTTGGGTTGATGTAAGTGGGATACTTTTCTTTGAGGAAACCCTGGCCTTAGAGGATGATTCTGTATTCGCTTTGTTTTGCATAGATCACAGGATTGATTAGCTGACTAACACTTGCTTAGTCTCGGAGCTGTATACAATGCAGGATATTTTCGGATGTCAACATGGATTCCATTTATCTGGGCGCTGATCAACGTCATGGTCCTAATCGTTTCCTCCTTCTCCTTCCAGGGTGGTCTATGAAAGTGTCTTGCTATGCAAAGATGCATATTTTAGTCGAACTCAAGGATCGGACTCCCTGAAACTATCTATTTGTCCTCTGCCCTTTTACGCCCTCATGCTTGCTGAAGAAGTCACTGACGCCTTATATTGGGCTTTCAGGGAAGGACAGCAGGATCCGGGTGCTGAGGCACGATATTCCTAATAAACTTGGCCGGATTTCCAGCCACGCAAGTGAAATCAGGGACATCCTTAGTGACCACCGAACCAGCACCAACCGTCACGCCTCGACCAATTGTTACTCCTGGAAGCACAATCACATTTCCACCGAACCAGCAATCTTCGCCAATCGTGATTGGTTTCCCCAGCTCCGGGCCATTGATTCCATTACGAAGAAAGGGGTCGAGAGGATGGGTACCGCTGTAGAATGAACAGTTTGGACCGATGAGGGTTCGTGACCCAACTGTTATAAGACATGTATCAAGCCAGACGCTGTTGAAATTGATATAGACGCCCTTGCCCAGTCTATCGACGATGAGTATCAGGAGGGGGAGGGTGAGAGAGAGAGTACCTGAGATTTGTTCCGTAATCGACTTTGATAGGACCATCAATGTACGGTTCATCAGCCAAGAGCTTAAAGTCTTCTTCTTCTGATGCTCCAGGTGCAGGTAAAGGAGATTTATCGTCCACAACTCTAGAAGGAAATCAGACAACAAGAAGTATAAAATATAACTCATTCCACATGCAATAGAAAGTAGTCTTCTGATCCAAATAAGAAGAAGAAAGTACTTACTCTCTCCAAAGCTCAACCAGCTTACGACGAGGCTGCTCACCAGCACTATTGAAGCGGTGACAGGCATGGTGACATCGATTTCTCTTCGCAGTGATCCCGGGCATGAAAGCATGATATAATTCTCCTCTCAACGACCGAGCTTCATTCTCTGCTTCGCTAATCTGTCCGGCCATTTTGCAATAGCAGAATGTAAATATAGCATGAAAAGAAAAGTTGAAGTTGAAGCTGAAGCCTGAAAATGAATCAAGGGTGGGACTTGTTATTGAGGATTGGGACTTAGTGGTAACTGCTGATTGGGTTAGGAAGGCGGTGAATGGTTGTCGTGCTGCCTCCAGACTAGTCAGGGGCAGAAAAGGTTACGATTGTTCTCAGCCTCGTTGTTGACCATCCATGAATCTTTGTCTCTCGCACCCAGATAAGAAGACCCAACTCCTCCCTCCTCCGCCTCCTCTTTCATCTGCGGCAACATCTACGACATGCTCGCTTCTGCTTTCGCTTTCCCAGCTTCATAGTCCAATCATCCATCGAAAATGGACTCATCAGATAGCTCGGTGAACGGTCACTTGGGAGAACATCGCTTCACGACACCCCATCAACCAAACCTATCCTTCTCGCACATCTCCAACGGCGGTCTCGGTCGCCCTCCGCCCTCGACAGCACCGAATCCCTCCTCTATAACCGACATCAACGATGTGCTTGCAGCATACGAAAAGCAATATCTTCCTTCCCAAGCCAAATCCCTCTCCGGCATTGCAGGCCGTTCGTTTCTACTCGGTGTCGTTCTCACTCTCTCGAGCATTCTTACCCTCTACGTCTTATTATTCAAGGCATCGGCACTATGGAGAGCGCCGTTTTTCGTAGGAGTGCTATGCATGTTCCACTTCCTGGAATTCCTTACCACAGCCCACTACAACACGATGGGCACAAGCATCTCCTCGTTCCTACTCTTCTCTAACGGCTGGGCCTACACGGTAGCGCACACAGCTGCCCTTATCGAAACGATCCTCTCACACACCATCCTGACCATCCTCCCAAACACGACAACAAGCTGGCTTCCCCCATCTATCTCAAAGGCCCTCCTGCTTGCAGGCTTGCTTCTGGTTGTGCTTGGCCAGGGTGTCAGGAGTGTAGCTATGTGCCAGGCTGGCACGAACTTCAATCACATAGTACAGTATCGAAAGGCGGAGACTCATAGATTGGTTACACATGGGATTTATGGTGTTTTGAGACACCCGAGTTATTTTGGCTTCTTTTGGTGGGGTCTGGGCACGCAGCTTGTTTTAGGGAATGTTGTTTGTTTGGCTGGGTATGCTATTGTGTTGTGGAAGTACGTTTCCCCTCGCCTATTTTCATTCTTGGTTTTTGGTTTGAAGATGCTAATGAGCGTAACAGATTCTTCGCAGGACGAATCAAGGGCGAGGAAGCCTTGCTGATCAGGTTCTTTGGTCAGGAGTACGTCGCGTACAAGAAGAGGACGGTGGTTGGGATTCCACTTATTAGATAAATGACTGGGGAGCTATGGGATAGTGGGACTTCGGGTGGATGGAGTTTGGCATGCATACCCATGGGCATAGAGCTGGAGTTGGATTGGAATCTTTTTAAGCTTATCTTGCATGGGCTATAATGTTAATGGCAGTTGTAATGTCTACTAGAGATTATGACACACTTATTCGCAATCACCAAATGCTTGGTAAATGAGACTCGTCTGCTTCTTTCAGGGGCAGTAGGTATTATTGATACACCCCATTTATGTCACATAGATTGCCGAGGCAGGCCAATTTCACTTCATTAAACCCTTTTAATCGGATAAAAATAGGTCTGCTATTCGCTATACTATTCTTTATTATCCATTACCCAATTATTAATTATCTAAGCCTTGACCGTTACACTATATTCTGCCAATTTACTCACACTCCCATATTTAGCCTGCCAAGCAAAGAAATACAACAGCGCCGCCAAGGGCTGACCAATTAATGTGAAGCTGACCCAGAAGATGGTATTGCCCAAGATACGGCCATTGACACTATCCATCTTCTCGAGTGGGAGGGTAATTGCAATAAGTGGTATTTGGGCCACCATGCCGATGAACGCCACACCTATAAGTTGTTAGCAGGTTGAAAACTAAATGGGAAAATTGGGACATGCCAATGATGTTGTGAGTTGGTACTCCGACGAGCAATTCATGCAGAACACCAGAGAATACGAAAACGGCAATACTGGCTGATTTCTGGCTCCAACCTCTACCTACGAGAGGAGAAAAGACATGGCGTTTCATGAATTGATACACAGGTTTGTTCCAAGTTCTCCAGTAGGTCCCCACGCTTGGAGAGTTCCACCAGTCAGTATAAAATTCTCTGTCTCCAAACTTCATGACTTCAGCAAGGGCATTCAAAAAAGACTGGAATAAAGCAAAGAATCCTGCCAGCCATATAACCACAGAGATGGTGGAAAGTTTCATCAGACGTTCGAGAATAGAGGTAAGATCCAGGGTGGCTATCTTATCGAGAGAGTTCCGAAGCACAGGTGCTGCGTATTGGGCGCTGGCTAGCCAGATGAAAACACTTAGTCCGAAAGCCTCAGCCATTCGTTTTCCAACAAATACCCAGCGAATTTTCTGGGTCCGCGGATACACTGGCTGGTAGACCAGAGTTGGTGACCACCAGAAATAGGTGAGATTGCTCAGCGTTATGTTTTGTGGGTACGGGCATTTTGCATATATTTCTGGGAGGGCGTCTTCTTCTCGGTTTGAAGGATGCAGGTATGCATGTCGAATGTCTCGGTTCGTGAATGCGTATGATGCCGTCTTCAACCAGACGATCACGGCGTGAACTTCACTAAGTGTGCCTATCAGAGGATGATAGATGTAGAAGTAAACAATTACGGATGTAATCAAAAGGCAAAGCGACGCATTGGCGCCGTGAAGCCAGGCAATCAATTTCCAAGCCGATTGAAACTTCCGCCTGTCTTCTTCTGTGGGTGATGATGATGCCCCATCCTTCTTCTTGTTCGTCCGTAGTGATAGCTTTGCTTGTTGAGCTGCCGCAAGTTCGATGAGATATGCTACGAGGAGATGACACGGTATGATGAAGTATAGCGCGATGCCGAGCTTGAGATCTTGCTGTCGGTAGTCATGGCATCGTATGCAAATAAGGACGCCATACTAGAACAATTAGTCTGAGTTCTTTAGGTTATCGCAGCGGAAAGCACACCTTTCGGAAATTCTCAATCATGAGCCGCAGATTTCCGACAACTGATAATCATCAGCCAAAGTTATCTGAGGAGAGTATGGGAGCATACTCAAAACGATGACCATGAGATTCCTGAACCCAAGGAAACTTGGAGCGACTTGGGAATCGTGGCTCAAGCAGGATGTCCTCGGCTTCGAATGGATAGCTGCGACATGCCTGTACTTCCTTTTCGCATACGCTCGAAGGGTATTGGGCCTGATTGGTGCCGTGCTGTGTCCATTGCCATTGCCATTGCCATTTGCATTCACATTCAGATTTCCATTTTCCCTTTCATGGGAGTGAGCTGATCGTAAGACTGGAGCGTCGCCTGAACCTTCCACGCCCGTCGTTGTCGCAGTATCAATGGTCGTCGCCATCTCGAAATTGTCCTAAAAAGTGCATCAATGCCCTCGAAATGTGACCACGAAAAATGCTCGAAGTTCGTTGGATCAATTGTTCAGCGCGTAAAAAGAGGTGGCAATACTGCAATGAGGGGAATCGGAGAACAAGGAAGTTTGATGCCAGGATTAGAATCTCGGCGGGAGATTTACAGCTAGCTACTCGTACCCAGGTAGTGAGTGGGGTTCGCGATGGAGAACAGATCGATGACGAAGGAGAAGGGCGATAAGGTCAAGCCTGGACACCGAGGACGAGGGCGATGGTGCTTACGATGACAGTAGGGGCAAAGGAGGATATAATATAGAAAACCTACGCATGCATTTTTAGTTCGTGGCGGCAATTGGAGGAGAGGAGGATTGAGTTAGAGCAGCCGCATGAGGAGAAGTGTTGAGCTTGGAGGGGGAAGTTTACTTTTCTCCAATTCTGCAAGGGCAGGCAGGCTGCTGGGGCTGCTGGGTCTAACCAAGTATACTCTAGCATTTGCTTTATCGACTTTCACATGCGACACATGTTTTCGATAACCCGAAGCCGCCACCAAAAGGGACTCGGTGTGAATCTTTATTGACTTGGTAATTATTGATAGATGTTTCGAAATGCATTGCTTCCATTGTTAAGTGAGTACCTACCTAGCCAGCTTATATGAAACGTAAATGTTGAGACAAGGTTTGGGTCCGGCAAATTCCGATTTCCTCGGCAAAGAATAGGTAAGGAGAAACGGCAGCTCCAGAATTGCGACACAACTTTGAAGGCGACACAGTGCAGAGTGGAATGTAACTCGGGATGCTCTCATATTCAAAGAGAAAGGTTTCCCAACAGTCACTACAAAGGAACTTTTAAATGAATCATTCTACAAAAAAAGCTATTTGCTATCGTTTCTATCCAGCGACTGGTATAAGTCTTTAAGCTACCTACCTATATGGGTAGAAAATCTTGCTGAAGCCACTAACTTAGTAAGAGTAAAACTGTCAAATCTCATGTAAACCGGTAGCTATAAACGACGGACCATTATTCCGAAGCACCTTAACGCCAAACAAACAACTCACGTCACTTATTCTCGCTCTCTCACGACAATTTAGCCATGTATTTGTCTTTACTACGAAACCCAGGTCTGTAAAAATGGAAAGTGTACTCAAGTAAAACCCAGAAACATGAAATCAGCATGCAGATGTTCCTTCTTTGTTTCCCCATTCATATTTTACTTACAGGTATGGATTGGAACAATGGTTGCAGTGATGAGTCCCAATATGCTTCTGGCCCACGGAACACCTGAATTGTGGAACACTACATAAATATTGACATTAGGCTCTTTCCAAATATTTCAAGAACTAAGGCGTGGTTAGCTTGGGTTTGTCGCTAACTGAAAGGCAGATGTAGCAGTAATGCCGTGGCATACAGTTAGGGCCGCTACAGCACTTGCAGCGTACAGCTCAATTGCATCGATGATCTTAATTGAGGGCGCCTTGGAAGATAGTCAAAAATCTCATTGCCACAAAGACTGAATATTGGAGTTAGAATCAGCGAGTGACTACAATGGCCTTCATCACAGTAGCCGAGCACGTTTCAGAGAGCATCAACATCACTGAAGGCAGCCGTGATTCTGGGACAGCTTTGTTTCAATTGGTAGTCAGGCACTTACTGTTAGAGTTTTGGCTCTATATCTTGTAACTGCACCTTAGGAAACTCTTTTAAAACAGCGAGTTTCGTTGTCCCACCCTTGACGGCTCTCCTAGACTAATGTGTAACTGCATAAAAAGGGCTTTCCACTATATATCAGAGATGCTGATTAAATATTTACCGAGCAATTTTATCCATACGCGAGTTTGCATATGTACAAGCTGTGTATATCAAAGCTCCAACTTACGCTTAGTGTTAAACTTTTGATATTCGATTTTTAGCGAGCAGCAACACTTCAAACGTCTCGAGAAAGGTGCATTTGTTGAAAGGATTACAAGAATTTGGCTCTTATATTCTTAATACTGTAAGAAAGGTCTCTGGAAGTTTTCGGATATTCTCGATAGGATTTGAAGGTCAATCTTTAGTAGAAACATATTTCTGCATTAAATTGAGCAACTTAACAAGAGCACAAGCGAGGCACAAACTACTTGATGCTCTCAATCATTCCTTTATTCTTTCATACACAAAAAACCCTTCTGTATTTCCCATAAAGACTCTAATGTAAAGATAAAAGTTAAGCATCCTGTGCATATGGAAAACCGATCAAAAGATCGGGCTGGTGGAGTAGTTTCTCTATCAGCGATCCGAAATGGTAATAATACGTGACCAACATGAGGAACCTAGTAATATCCCACTTTATTGGCCCAACACTATGTGGCCTACGGGATAATACACATATTTCCTGAGTGGCTCAGTCCTAGAATACGAGTTCAACTACCTGAGTAACATCTGCTAGTCCTGTACATGTGTCCGGACAAACTCTACGACCAAATAGATGTGAAGTGTTACTGGAGCATTGCTGAACCGCCAAGAAAATCTTTCCTCACGAAGTTTGGTCAAAGATGAGGTTCGCTCTTCGAGCATAAAGTAATGACCGGATCTGCCTACGAATATCCATGAACTCTCCTCATCTTCAGTTAGCTTGTCTTCTTTCATTATGAAGGCCCTACGTATACTTACAGTCATTAGAATTCTCTTATCTGCATAAGTAGATATCAAATACGATGTCTCTCGGACCCTGTTGTTTCGGGTCATCAGATCAATTCATATAGGCTTAGAGTAGACACGTGCAATCTCTATTGCCGAAATCCATAGTGAGATTAAGAATAGTCTCTGCTTAGCTTCTAAAAATGTCCTGTTTCGTCGATACAGTAAATAGTAAAAACTTACACTGTGATTCAAATACCTTCCTAGAATGTTAATAGAATACAAAATAGATAACACTTGCTATCATTGCTCGTCACACCACTCACTTGAGGTGGTCACAATCCATATACCCAATGGCTGAGTTACAGTAGGGGCAATATTTTAGACTGTCTTTGCTTGGGGCATTGAAATCAACTTTGCTTAATGATTAACATCATACTTCAAGATGTTCGGTCTCTCAATTATTGAATTATGTCCAGTAAGTCAAGGCTGCGTCCAATAACGACCTCAACTTTTACCCTCGACTGCCCATCTGCAGAAAATTTCAACCAAACAGGTCGCACGCATTTACACATAATTGTGCAGAATTGCAACAAAAAGACAAGGTTGCAACGAGAAAATGCGAGGCAGTATAGAGAGATAGAGTACAAGATCTATCCCATACTTCACCCAAAGAATACTCATCGCTTTTACTCGCGGGTTCGTGTTGGTCTTTGTCTTGCCTTAGAAAGCGAGTACCCTAGGATGTTGAGTGCCAGGGAATAGTGGCTCTCGGATAAAGGTTATTACTCTAGCGCCATTCTATTGGTTAGAAAAAGCAGCACTCTGAAATCGCTTCCGAGACGTTGTCTTTGGAGATGACTTAAGACGATTTGAGTGACCGACTTACATTTGGCAACTTGAGCGGTCGAGTGAGACTATAAACAGATTCTATCTCAATCAAAATATTCGAATTTCTGAGTTAGTTTTCGTAACTCATAACTCAAAACTCACGTGCGCAATTCTCTATGTGCCGCTTTATTGTCCATTACAAGGCTTAGCGCGCGAGGCTTCATACAAACACAAGCACTGTCACTCAGAAGCATCTCTCAACCTTGGGCAACAAGAGACCCCATGGCTGAACAACGTGAATTCGGAGGAGGTGGTGGGGCCGGTAGAGGCAGAGGAAGAAGGCCAGTAACAGACTATGCTGCGACTATGATACACTGGAAGCGCCATCAACAACCCAGATACAAGGGAGTACGAGGGGAGATGGAACGACCAAGTCCCAGCTACATTGTAGATGTCAGTTGTTATAGAGCCTTCAAAGGGAGAAAGGGTACTTGCTGACCGAGATCAGATGCTGCCCCCGTTAGCACGCCTCAACAATCCCGCAGACTCCATTCCAGCGCATCATTTGCACTCATCATTGAACAAGATCAAGCACCCCGTCAATGTTGTCCGCTGGACACCCGAAGGACGACGACTACTCACAGCCTCAAGTAGTGGCGAGTTTACGTTATGGAACGGCACGGGATTCAATTTCGAGACGATTATGCAGGCACATGATGTTGCCATCAGAGCGTTGTCATATTCACACAGCGATGACTGGCTCATATCAGCTGATCATGACGGCCTGATCAAATACTGGCAGCCGAATTTCAACAATGTCAAGGTCATCCAAGGCCATAGCGATCCAATTAGAGATCTCGCATTCAGTCCCAGCGACTCAAAATTTGTTACGGCTTCTGATGATTCTTCATTGAAGATCTTTGATTTTGCGGGAGGTGTTGAGGAATCTGTCTTGACGGGCCACGGATGGGATGCAAAGAGCGTCGACTGGCATCCTACCAAAGGACTGCTCGTATCTGGGTCTAAAGACCATCTCGTCAAGCTATGGGATCCTCGCACCGGTCGCTGTCTCACGACTCTCCACGGTCACAAAAACACCATAACAAAAACGCTCTTCGAGCGAGTTAGAGGCGATTGTCTCGCAACAGCTGCCCGAGATCAAACAGCACGAGTCTTCGACCTGCGCATGATGCGCGATGTCTGTCTTCTCAAAGGCCACGATAAGGACATTGCAACACTCGCATGGCACCCAATCCACCCAGGCATGCTCAGTACCGGTGGCGCCGATGGAGCTCTCTTCCACTATCTTCTCGATGAACCGAATACACCACCGGGACAAGCACCATCCCTCGCACCCTGGGACTCACCAGATCCCATCACTGCACCAGCCCAAACAATATACCCAGCCCACAAAATAGCCTACGCACACGACTTCGCCATCTGGTCTCTAGACTGGCATCCCTTAGGCCACATCCTCGCATCAGGATCCAACGACCGCGTAACTCGCTTCTGGACACGTGCCCGTCCAGGTGATACGGAAACCTTCAACGACCGCTACCATATTGGCGAAGCCGCCGCTGAAGCTCAAGGAACCTGGGACCGTCGCGGCAACCGAAGGCAACAACAAGAGGAAGAAGAACAAGAAATGGAAGATGAGAGAGAGGGTCTTATCGATCAAACATTGGCTCCCAAGCACATTGTGCCGTCTGGAATTCCTGGAATCTCGGGCTTACCTGGTCTAGGCTCGGGCTTACCTGGTTTAGGTGCAGCTCCTGCACTTCCTGGTTTGGGTAATGCTATTCCCCCACCGCCACCTGGATTTCCAGCTCCGCCACCAGGCTTCGATCCCGCAAAGCTGGCTGAATTGATGAGATTAGCAGCCGCAAATGGTCAATTGCCTGCTGGCCTACCACCTCCACCTCCGGGCATGTTGCCTCCGGGTATGCTCCCCCAATTCCCACCTGGATTCCCCCCTCCTCCTGCAGGCGCTGGTGGTATTCCTGGAATGGGATTTGCGGGACAACAAACTTCTCCTGCGCCTCAAGCAGAGAGTGGTGGAAGTGGAAGCGGAAGTGGAGGTGGAGGAAGTGTTAGGAGGAGAGGACCTTTGCCCAGTCAGGAAGAAGCTCTACAGAGTTTGCAGCAGAAGGGTCAGTACAGGAAGGCGAGGTGAGGTGAGATAAGGAGAGAAATATCATTTAAGGGCTTGATTGCAATGTCTTGTCTTAGAGATCAACAGTGGAAGGAGAGCGAGTTTGTTTGAGTATTTTAGCACCGGTAGCGACCGGACATTGATACCACGGCGTTTACGTTGGGCTGGCGAAGCATCAAAAGAGACATGGCTGTATTATTGAGAACCAGGCACGAAAGAATCGAAGGAATGACAAAGCGTCTGCAAGATGCTTTCGAGTAGCCCAGACTCATTCAACAACTTGAAACTCTTGTTTGCTTCAGTCTCATCAATCTCAGTGCTGTTGCCTCATGCAGTGGATTTACCCAGGTACCCAGAGATGGCATTGTGTTCCTGTGTTCTGTGCGTACTACTGTTCTTCTGAAAGCAATAGAAGTCATTGAGAGCATAAGATGCTAGTCTTAATTAAGAGGGTATTGTGGGTATTCTATTCTACTATGTCTCCTTACAAACCAAATGCTATGTATGCCATGCCGATATGCGACAGTGGTCAAATATCGAAAAGATATGAATCCGAAATTCAAAGGAAAGCTCCTAGAACGCTATATGCTATGCCGACCACTATCTTGCAATGTTGCCTTGAAACATTATTCAAGGGTAAAGACCCAAATCAGAACGCGACGCCATGCTGCCATATGATGCAAACGCAATGTGAGTTGTCGTCTCTCTTCAAGACCCAAAATCAGACTGTCCGTCGCTCTTGCGAGCTATTCCTACACTGTAACTCTGGCCCACACATAGTCAACTAACTTCTCCCCCACTCTTCACAAGTTCGAAATAGCTGCGTTTCGAGGACTTGACCTTGTGGGAGCACTTATTTGCTTCGCATCCTTGCCAAATGCTTTCTGTCTGTCTGCATATTCCCTAATAACCAACGCGCAGACTGTGTCTGCACAAAGTCTCTTCCTCCTCTGTATTGGTAATTTGCTTGCGAATTCCAACCCGCTTGCTCTCTCCACAGCCTCAACTGGTACTTCGAAATCCGTCAATGGCTTCTCATTGGGAATAACTGCATTGGGCAATACGAATGCGCCTACGGCCACTGGTCCTTGTGCTGTCCCATCTTCTGCAAATATGACCTTATAGAAATGTGTTGGGACGGCAATATTTGGAGGATTGCCGATGACTTCGTAAGAGACCTTCCACTTTCCATCACTCGGATCCCTCTTGGGTAGGTATAAAGGCCCAGTAACGATCCTCACACTCGGATATCTCGATGTAAGCCTGCGGCAGAAATCTTCAAAATGCGCCCAGTAATCCCGGTTGAAGCCTTCTCCCACCTGCGGACACATGTTGCTCAAGAAGAACGTATCGTTCATGGCATCTTGACTCCATTTCGCATCTGCTGCTGGCACCTGATGCCCTCTGTCGTAGCCCGAGCGAAAATAGTCCTTAAGTTTCCCGCGGAACTTCTCAGGGATCGAAGGGTCCTCTACGAAGGAGCTGTGTTTGCGGTCGCCGCCTGATGCTGCGAGTGATTCAGCAGTGATGTGTTCGGCGACCCAGGAGGGATTTCGGAGTCGTCTGTCAAAGGAGGATATTAGGGCGTGTCGCGTTGCGAGGTCTGCTACTGGACCTGGGAACCCGTATTGGAAGAGACCCGCTGGATCAACTGGAGGGATTATTTCTTTTGCTGAAAGGATTGGTGCTTGTGCTGGGTATGGTGCTGGAACACTGGTGGTAGAAGATGCAGTGACGGATGTTGAAGAAACCACAGCCTGGACCTTCTTCTCAGAACGTGTGTTATACATTGCCGCTGTCCAATCAGTATATATGACGCGCTGCCTTGTGGAGGATATAATCACCAGTGATCGCTGCGGAAGTGGACGCGCTGAGAGCGGCAATAATTGCTATTGTAGTTTTGGACATGGCGAGAGGAAAGGCCCCAAGAGCTGGGCGCCGGGCTCGTGGGGGTATTTATTTGATTCTGGGCAGTTTGGGGACTGTCGCGTGGGTTGAGCGTCGCTGTGTGGGTAGTGACCGTCTGGTGAGTTGAGAGAGTTGTCCCGTGGGATAGACGTTGACCGTAGGTATCCAGCTCGTGATGTTGATGTTGAAGAAATGTTCCAGTGTCCAGTCGCGAACGCGTGATGAATCACATGATGAGGCTATCGTCCTGACTCGAGTCCCTAAAGCGGCACAGGAAAGCTCAAACTTGTCGTGGCTCATCGTCGCTCTGTAGCTTTAAAGCTACTGGTGGCCGTTGCGTGCTTCAAGGTCGCGGGGGACACCAGGTAACTCCACGCCAGGGAAACAAGCACTTCTCGATTTTCAAGCCAGTTGAATTCTGTTTGCCGCCTTTAGCACGCGACTCGAGGCTGAAGGCGGTATTGGCAGGGATACGTCGACAAGTGCAGCTGAAGCACCTTGATGTCTACTACAGCATCTCAGAGGGAAGTGGTGGATGGAAAATGGGAGAACATGCTTGGTTGGTGTTCTCATCCTCAAGTTTCTTACTTTCCCATCTCACCTCTCTCGTTCTCCTTCCACCTTCCGACCTCCTACTTGCTTCACACTATATTTTCTTTTAGGTATTCTTAGCCAATACAGCTCCTTGCTATTGTTTCTATCTACGTCACTCGCCCACAACACCAGACCTCAACAGGAACAAAGAAGCGCGGTTACCGCACGAGACAATACAGCGTTCCCTCGACCACAAAATGGAGGTTATGGCGATTCCTAATGATACCCGGGGCTGGATTATGACCGTGGTCAGCGGCATAGGTAGGAATGCAGCAAATGCAGCCTCGTAACTATGTACTGATACGTGTATAGCTTGCACGGTCGGAGCTAGTATTATATGCGTCGACCTCATCATTTGCCAAATACCTGGCAAGAAAGACTTCAGGCTTGAGCAGAGCAATGCCTTTACCGCTGCCTCCATGAGCCTGAGTTTCGGTGTCATGGTGAGTGGATTAGAAGCTGGGCTCGGGGGTGCGAAAAGCTAACATGCATAGGCCTTTACTTCATTGTATGGCATGCTCCCTTCCTCGAAACAATATCTTTTAAAGGGAGGTATGTCGCCTTCGCATGCAGCATGGACAATGATTGGATGCTTCGTCGCGGGCTTTGTGGGGATACAAATTGCAATGAGAATTATACATAAATGGATGCCTTCGAATGTTGTCGACTGCGGACATAGCCATGAAGAGTCGAAGGCACATGTGAATGGGGTGCAGGATCGAAGACATGACGCCAATGGGTGTGTGGGTGGATTTGATGGATCAGCATCCGAGACAACACCATTACTGCCTACTCATGAGAATGGAAATCAAAAGCCATCGCATCGGCCATCATTGCCATCACTGCTGATGGAAGTAAATGCGCAAGACTTCGGCGATCACATTCATCGACACTCGTCAAATACTTCGAGTCATGTACATTCCATATCAACAAGTACAGATCGTAGGCCTTCTTTCCAAGGAGTTGGAAACAGAGTCATGTCCTTTGTCAAGGATAAAAAAAGTAATTGTGATTCAACTGGTCCTTGTTTTGGTTACTCAGAACCGTGTGGAAAAGAATGTCTGAAGAACAAAGTCACATTGCACCTTTCTCCTAGCAGTGGCCTCCTCCGTAAAGCAACAAACAATCGTTTAGCTTCAGCAACTCCGGCAGTAGGCACTGATGAGGAATGTCATTCTGTAGCACATTCTGGCGAGGAAGAAAGAGAAAGTAGAAAGTCCGCACGAAGTCATTCATCAACGACTCATGAGATCCGTGGTGTGGACGAAGAAGCTGCATATCCTGATTTGAATGGACACCCTGAAGGCGGTTCACAACATCACCATCACGTTCCACAGAATGCATTTCTCTCTATCGGGCTACAGACAACCATCGCCATCGCTCTACACAAACTTCCCGAGGGGTTCATCACCTACGCAACAAACCACGCCAATCCGGCTCTCGGTCTGTCTGTGTTCATGGCTCTCTTCATTCACAACGTCACTGAAGGCTTTGCTATGGCTCTCCCTCTCTATCTTGCCCTTGGTAATCGCTGGAAAGCCATGGCATGGTCTTCTTTGTTAGGAGGAATAAGCCAACCTTTCGGTGCTGGGATTGCAGCTCTTTGGTTCACACTTGCAGGAAGTACTAATCAACCTGGCGAGACTCTTTATGGCTGCATGTTTGGAATCACGGCTGGACTCATGACGAGCGTGGCCTTAGGACTCTTCATAGAAGGTCTGAGCCAAACCCATAACCGAAATCTCTGTACGTTTTTTGCCTTGGTCGGAATGGCGATCATGGGCATCAGTAATGCCCTTACAGCTTAAGCTAGGAAGAGCTTGTTTACAATGATCACCAAGATAAAACGAAGCAATTCTGGACGTTGGCCTCTCGTTTCCCTTCATGAATTGTTGCATAATAAGATGGGTGGAGTTTGGTTGCTTTGGGCTTATAAGATCGTGCATTGAGATTGTATAATCATTATAGTTAGAAATACCATGCATGGACGGCATATAGACTAGATACCCCGGGAAAGGAATTGAGTTACCCAGTTAATTTCTTATAAGAGATGTGAACATTGATCCTCAACGTACCGGTACTGGTGATATACAAAAGCCTCTGTTCGAGCATTGAACTTCGAGCAAGCAAAGATGAGTGTGGAGCTTGACCGTACCGCACTCAACTTGTGTTGCTCAAGCCAAGTTCATGATTGACAACAAGCACAAAGGCACACTGCCTTAGCCATCAACTTAGTCTATGTGTCCAGGAGCATACAGAGTTGTGACTACTTTGGAGTCCTAACCCTGCCGATTCGAGTACACAAGCCCAATTTAGCTATCATGAGCATTACGTTAGGCAATCCTCTATATAGCAGCACTCTCATTACGGACAAATAAGTAGAAGAAATCTACCTTAGTGAAAGAAGCCTTCTAAGATGAAAGTCCTCGTTAGTGCTACAGCCTCGAAGATTCCGTTCCCAACATCTCGTCTTGAAGTAGAAAGAGCGGTCACGTCCGTTCAGATAACACGAACTTTCATACCTCTGGGATGGGGGTGGTGTGAATGGCTACGGGAGATTGCGTTGGAAGAGGAGAACTGATTGTTGGAGATTCGTTGATACAGGTTTCCTCTGATACTCGTCTGCGAAGGGCGACAAAGATGATTAACTGTGTGGCACCACAGCTACACAAACACGAGACTTCTTTGTTTGTGTTGTAGTCGATGCACAGTTGCTGTTCTCGCGCCTAGTTCGATAAGATCCTGCTCCTTTTCTTGTTGCCAATCAAGGGCAGGCACATAAAAATGGGTTATGTCCACAGAGACCAGTTCCCACCCGCTCCAAGTCTGGAGCTATTCTGGACCTTTTGATCATGGAAGTAACTGCTTCTTACCAGGACATGACGAACTTAACAGGACGTTTTGGGAGAAATAACAAGCAATGAAGACTTCTTGACCTGGATTTCCACACCATAGCTCACAAACGTGATCCAGATAACCTCCAGCAGCAATCAAATGAAGTCGCTAGCCAAAGAAATCTCCAGGGTTGACTTCCTCCCAATCATTCCACATTCCATCTTATTGATTGGCGAGTTTCTTCCATTACGAACCCTTTACATATTACAGATGGTCCCATATTGTGGCCGTGTCGTACATAATCACACATATGATACAACGCTCCTGATCCTACAGTCTTCTATGCCGCTGTGTCGTTCCTTACTGCTCGATTCCATCTCCCTCGTAGTCAATCCTTAAAATATGCCTCCACTGCCAGATCCCTTTCCGTTTTCCTGCTGTATCCTTCCAATATACTGTCGACTGACCGTGTTCCACGCCGCCATGTACTTCTCCATGCACTGTGTAAAGCAGGTTGTTTCGCCGCTACTCAACGAGGCTCCGGGTTTGGGGACGCATTTATCGAAGCAGTGTTCATTGACTTTCTGTTTTTGCGAGTTAATTATATTCCACAAAAAGGATTTGAAGAAACAATGTCAAGCAAATTGCTTACCTCGATCAATTGGCGCGCATTGGTCATGGCAGCTTCTTGCCGGACTTGGTTCATTAAGGCTGTTTTGGGATCTGAGGCGCCACCGAAGCCGAGACTGCTGCTGACATTGTCCATGATTGAGTTATGGCGAGGATGCGAGGAGCTTGGAACGGGCAAATGTGGTGTAGATGAGACCGAGTGAGAGCAGTTTATGTTGTTGTTTTCCAGCAACCTGGAACTTTTTCTCGAGGTCATCCAAGCCAGCCACTCAAGCCACTTAAGCGGCCGAAACAGCCACCGCCACAGCACTTGAACAGGGGTAAATCCAGCCTGAGCCTGATCCCCGGACTTCGAGAACAGGCCAGCTTGACGGTTCACAAGTAGTTCGTATTTTGAACGTCCGAACTGCGAACTGCTGGTTTCCACTCTTCCTCCTCCTCCTCCTCCTCCTCCTCCTTCAACCTCGCAGCCAGCACATACTCTCCTTACGCAATTTATTTTTCTTTGTTTTCTCTTCTCGTTCTTCATTTGCAGCTTCGCACGCGAGTTGCCTAAGAGAGACGACAGCATTCGGAGCTATGCGGCTTTCTTCAGTGCTGCCCGCCTTGGGATGGCTCGCATGTGGATTTGTCCAGGCAGTATCTGAGCCTCCAAATGCGGATGGCATCAGAAGTATACCTGTAAGTTGCGATCGTACTGCGCAAGGCGACTATATATATATGTATATATACTGACTTTTTAACAGCTTCGTACACACACGTTGACCTCGGTACGCCTGTCCTTTCTGCAGCAAGACCACCTTACATGCGCCGCTAACTAATGAGACATAGCCATATCTGGATTCTGATATGCAAAGTCGATGGTTCGATTTTGGAGGCAATACCATAGTGCGCGCGGACAAGTATGTTCTGGTGCTTCTCTCGCCACGATGCTGTGCTGACTCGATGCGCACAGGTACATTCGACTGACTTCGGACCGCCAGTCACAAGAAGGATGGATATTCTCACGAGTTCCCCTAACAGCTACCAATTGGGAGGTAATTACCTGATGCTTATACCTGTCCTATCTGTCGCCGCGTTTAACATGTTCCTCGCCAGATTGAAGTTGAATTCAAGATCCACGGAGCAGGTAACCTCCATGGCGACGGTTTCGCCATGTGGCTCACCAAACAACGCGCAACTCCAGGCCCTGTATTCGGAAGTGTCGATGCTTTCGAAGGCCTCGGAATCTTCTTCGACACGTACAAGAACAACCGACCTGGGACTGTATTCCCATACGTTATGGCCATGATTGGAGACGGACATGCGCCATACGACAAAGGGAACGATGGCAAGATGAACGAGTTCATGGGATGCAGCGCACGCGGAATCAGAAATGCGAACGTGCCTACCAAGGCCAAATTGACATACTTCCAGGATAAAAGCTTGAAGTTCGAGCTGCAGTACAAGGCGGAAGATCAATGGGAGTTGTGCTTTGAGACCTTTGAACCACCTATGATACCCTCTGTTGCATACCTTGGTTTCTCCGCTGAGACTGGGGAGTTGAGCGACAACCACGATATCATCAGTGTAACAACGAAGAATCTATACAACACCAACAAAAACCCCGACAGCTCCAGATCAGGGAATACTGGTGCAGGGAGCCGAGGCAAGGACAGGAGACCAAAGAAGGCAGAGAAGGGTAGCAGCTGGACTTGGTTCTTCTTCAAGATCATTATGTTTTTTATGGTGTGTGGAGGCGCATATGTCGGATTTACTGCTTGGAGAACACAGCAGAAGAGAAGCCACAGGTTTTAAGCAGAGGAACTTTATGGAAGTGAGTTAAGCTATCAGCCATGAGAAGCAGAAGAGAGCGAAGAAGTGCTTTTCCTAGAGTCAAGAGAATGTATGTGAGGGATCCTGAGATGGAGGTCAAATATGTGCATTTTACGGGTTGGGAGCGTGTATACCAGAACTGACTGCAAGCAAGGTTTGTACGAAAATGAAAAAGGCGTTCAGAGTACAAAAGAAAAACATTGCCTGAGCCACTTTGTGGTGAGCTGTTGAACCCTTCTCAAAGGCTCACAGCAATTGACACGAGTCTGTCCAAGTCCGAGTCTCAGTTCATCGTGTCTAGGTATTACTCTACACAGAGAAGACCGACCTGCGACTTCATTCCAGTGAAAGAAAGTTCAAGTTCAATTTCTGCAAGCAAGTGGAGCGATAATTTCCCCAGGCAGGTGTCTACAGTAACAAGTCATAACGCAAAACAACCTACTAAATGTTTGTTCCTGTTACATTAGTAGTATCAAGAAGTGAACGGCACCTGCAGAGAAGTGAGAATTGATAAAATTTCCAAGTGACATATTTGAAGGTTGAGAAGTACGTCTTTGTCCTTTAAGATTTTCTAGGTTCTTTGTTAGTAATATACTGTCCGGGAGATACTTACTATAAACACTTCAGTTTCATGTGTCGTAGTGGCGCTTACTAAACTTTCGAATTATTGAAATCAAGTTGATGGTTAACTTAAATTGCCTCTTAGCAAGCCACATTAGAAGTAGGAGCCGCGCTAAGTGATGCAACTAATAAACGATTCTTTATACTGCTAGCCCTTAATCCACAAGCTACCCTTAGACGAAGGTAAGCCTCCTTAATAATCTAGACATCTTATAGTCTTGTCGCTTAGCAAGTATGTAATGAGCGAGCAAAACAAACACTGCAGTTTTGTCATTTAGCACATTGCTAAGTAGGAAACAGACTTATCGGTAGGTAGCTAATTGCCATAAATAATGACATAAACTTTGTTGGTTAGATAGCTATCTACATAGCATGGATGTGCACTGTTTGATGACCTGCTAGGGTATCAAACAAGTACTCCCTCCACGACTCTTCAATCGCAAATACCATACACCCACCTGCTCTACTTTGTTAATAGAAATAGAAGACTCTGAGTGTGATTCTACAATGATGACCTCCAAGTTTCTAGAGCAAGTCATTACCTATCAATGCCAATTCTATAAATTAGCTTTTTACAGTCATGCTCAGTGGTTACATAATCTGTAGAAATCTCATTGATTCCCACTTAAGCTGGGTTATAGAGCCTTGAAACAAAGATATGTATATACATGTTTATTTAGATCAAAGCAAGACAGAGGAGGAGGATAATCTACCGTGTTACTGTCGTACTATAGTAAGCTTATACAGCTGAGAAATTGAGAAACATAAAAGAAGTAAAGCTAGGTAATAGAGGTGCTTTTACAAGAGGCAAGAGCACTTACCACAGTCCAAGAACAACAAGATTAGAATCAAAGCTACTTCCAAGAGAAGCACTTTGCTAATGCACTTCGAGCGTCTTCAACACTGTTGATTAAACTTATATGTCTTATGATTCAAAGAGAGAATATCCCAAGTGATAACATCCAAGTCAATTTCCAGAACTTTGTTCTTAACCTCTCTACCCTTAGGAATCTAGTTTTCTCCGATCCAAGAGAAGGTGTAGTCACGCATGGCTACTTTATTTGCCCACGTAGTTTTCATGGCGGTTAAAGTGTTAAGGCAACTTGGAAAGTACTACAGTAAGGTAACTAGGTAACCCTAAGCAGAAATTCACAATTAGATAGGAGAAAAGGGTATAGATCGATGATAGATAATTGAAGGGTTTGGCTTATGGGTATAGGTATTGATTGTCAGTACTTGTTAGCGCTTGTAGACTTTGACAACTAGGGGAGAAGTTGAAGATTTGCAGGCTATTAATCGTCTAGCTAAACCCAAGCAACGAGGTTTCATTGTAAATCATCAAGTGTCAATAGATCACTTGTAAGATAGGGTACAGTTGTGAGATCTGGGTTTCATTGGCTGATGTGTTGGTAATTCTTGATATTTTCTTGATATTGCTACATAATGTACAGCCTAAATTCTATACTTTGCTCAAATTCGGGTGCTGATCGCGCTGCCACTTGTGCTTTATGGACGTCGGCTTATTTGCAGACGGGGAAGCTCATAAACAGTTGTTGTGGAGAATTTCTCTTAGACTTTGGTACTAACGAGTACGCAGTTCATTGATGCATTTTATCAGAGGGCCAGAGGTCAGATCGCATATTCGGAGCTCGTTTTGGGTCTGTGATTCACATCCCTCATAGCTGTTCTCCCCTCTTCTTCGCTTCCTCCGCCTCCTTCTTTCTCGCGAGATATCTCTCCTTTGCACTCATAATGTCGCCTTGGGTCTTCGTACTCTTGCTCGCTCTTTCGACCTTCAGTCGCTCTTCCTCTTCCTCCTCTCGGGCTCGCTTCGTAGCTTGTTCAAGCTGAGCCTCCATCATCCTCGACTGCCTTTCCCGCATAGCTTGCTTTCCCCCTCCAGCACCAACAAAGCCTGACAGCCTACTACGGTCGGCCATTGAAGTTCCACCACTCGCTGCATTTGCCGGAGAAGCAGTCTTCGGTTTAGACACAATATTCAGACCTCCTTTCAACAGCTGTCGCTTATCTACTACTTGGCCTTCGTCGTTGACGGCAATAGCTCCAGCTTTCTTCTCGTTGATCTCCCGAGCGATTTCAGCTTCTGTCTTGGTTTTTTCTTCCTCCTCTACTTCCTCCTTAGATCCATTCTTGATAGTCTCTTCCGCCGCTTTCACAATCTCGGCATGTTGCTGCTCTCCTTTGTCGAGCATGGTCTTGTAGAAATTCGTCATTCCAGCACCCTTGTTTTTCTTCTCTTCTTCAGCCTCCCTAATCCGCTCTTCTTCCTCCAACCTTCGATTTTCCTCCTGTTGTTTCTTGTACGCCGAAGTGACAAACTTCTCCTTGTCTGCATATTCCTCCCCTTCAGCCTCTCGTTCCCGAGCTAATTTCTTCTCCTCTGCGATTGTTGCATCGCGTTTCCGCACTGCAGCAGCAGCAAGGAGATTGGTCATGTATTTGGGTTTGCGCTCTTTGTCCTCCTGAGTGGCCTTTTTCTGAGGCTTGAGTGAGTCGTAGACGGCATCATAATCATAAATATTTGCGTCCAGCTCCTCTGCTGTGTCGGCGTGCTTCTTCGAAGTGAACGTTGCTGAAAGGTCGCCGTACATGCTAACAGGTGCTTTCTTTGTAACCCCAAGCTTTGGTTTTCCCTCGAGAGATGACTTCGCGGATCTATGCCCAGAAGCTTTCGGAGCAGGAGAGGGTTCTGAAATTCCACCTATCTCGCCAATTTCTTCAACACCAACCTCCTGCGCGCTCGCATTGTCCCCATCTGAATCATCGTCCTCGTCGAAGATGGCCTTCCGCTTGCCAGGTGGAGGTCTGGTGCCTAACGGCTTTTTTGTGATATTGAGGCCGTAAGATAGTCCTCTGCCTGACATGTTGAATCAATGGAAGAACTTGTAAATGCGACGAGGTTGTGGCGCACGAGTAGTCGAGGTGAGGCCTGATAGCAAAGCGCGCTAGTGGATAAGGAGATTCCAAGGTTCTTATCGAGAATAATGCGCTTGAGCAACCTAGCAACCTAGCAACCTTGCCCCCCACAACAAACAACAACCACCACGGTCTCAGCCCTACGAATGAACAAAACTCGCATTACGATTTCAATAACACTCAAAGTACTCAACGCGCACAGCAGATTTGATGGTTGAAAGTTCAGGGGGCCGGAGAAATCGAACATGGAACGCGACCGAAGAGAAGGGGCTGTGGAGGTGGGGAGACAACAGAATGATGGGAACGAGTATGAGACATCCAGAAGATCCAGGTTCCGCTTCAAGTCAGCGAAAAGAACCACATACCACCGCCAAAATTCAGATGCGCGCGAATCTTCTCGCGACGAAGAGAGGGCGCATCGTCACCACCATCGGTCCAAGAGGCGCAGACCGTCTCCATCAGTCACCCAACCACCCGACGATCCCTCTCTCTACGATGATACGTATTTGCCCAATGCCTCATCGAAAGAATACGTGAATCCGGACATCGCTTTCAGAGAGAGTCTCTTCGATGCTATGGCGGATGATGAAGGCGCACAATTTTGGGAGGGAGTCTATGGCCAGCCAATTCATACGTACCCAGATGTCAAAGAAGGGCCAGATGGAGAGTTAGAGCGCATGACTGATGAAGAATACACTGCATTTGTTAGGGGGAAGATGTATGAGAAGACGCATCAGCATCTGATCGAGGAAAAGGCTAGGAGAGATGCAGCCAAGAAGGAACGAGAGAGGATAGCAAAGTCGAGCATGAAGGAGGAGCGAGAGGCAGAAAAATTCAGGAGGAAAGTAGAGGAGAGTTTGAAGAGGGGCCAGGAACGAAAGAGCAGAAAGACTTGGGCGGATAAATGGGACAATTACACTAAGAAATGGGAGGAATTTGGGAAGAGTGGCTCGAAAGTGCACATTGCTTCCATACCCTGGCCTGTTGAGAGTGGATATCGCAAAGATATCAAGTTGGAACAGATGGAACGCTTCTTCCTCCATGCACCAAGTGCCGGGCAGCCTACAGAGACTCAACTTGGAAAGGTCCTCAAGCTGGAACGAGTACGCTGGCATCCTGATAAGATCCAACAAAAGTTAGGTGGTCAGGATGTAGATGAGGCTGTGATGCAGGCTGTCACTGAGGTTTTCCAGATTATAGATCGCATGTGGTCCGACTTGCGTGATGAGAAGAGCTGATTCTCTTGAGGGTGAAATAATTGAAGACACTTCGGGGCATTGTTTGTTTAGCGACGGCGTTCGGGATGGAGGCTGCGATCTGAGATACACATGGGGACATTGCACAAATATGGTTTTGAGCGCAAGGGACGGGTTTATAGCAGCGGAGCATGCCGTGGAGCAGGCCAGCTCAAGTATAGCTGAGTTCTGTACTGGTACTGGGATTGCATGTTGTGGAATCCAGAATTAAGACGATCGAAATACATAACCGTCATTTTATCTAAGTTCGTTCAGGTTGTTTCTTATCGGGGCCGACGATTTACAGTATCAAGGTCCATGTGATTCGACCGCCCTTAGTGTAGAAGCGTGTGAGCCAAGCCAGGCGCTGGGAAGAAGAAACCATAAAGCACAACAGCTGACGGACCGGCATCTCCATCAATCAGGTCTCCTCCTCTCGGGCCCGAGTTGACCTCGTCGAAACAAAGATGCCCATGCTCGCGCCTTGTGTGGCATTTCGTCGTCGTCGTCGACGTGTGTGTTGTCTGCGGGCGTGCGGCCATCTAACATTGCCGGAGATAAGCATCGCATCATCGTGTTGTCGTAATTGTGACCGACAGTAGCCTCCATCGTCAGGTAGGGACCGGCCACACCACGCTAAACCCCAGTCTTGCTGTAGTGGGGTGGGCTCGCAGCAGCCAAATCGCTCCCGTGCCGTGCGCCAGACAACCTCCCTCCTCCTCCTCCTCCTCCTCCTCCTCCTCTGCTGTTCACTTCTGCTGCCCTCCCTCCCTCTCTCCTCGCTTGGTGACAATTGCATCTCCTCATCTTACTCTCAATTGACTCTCTCTAATCCCTAAGCACGCCCATCGCTTTGCTCCCATCTCAACTTCATGGATCAGCCTTAAATCCTCCATCTGTCCCAACTCCCCCACCAAACTTCCGCCCGCGCCAGCCAGCCCTCTTTGCGACAGGTAGCTAGCTTGCGCAGCCTGCAGCAACCCGCACACCACATTCCTCACTCTCGGAGCTGTGTCTGCAGAGTCGCCGCAGCCAGCATATCGAGACATTCCAGAAAACCTTCGTTCAACCCTTTCTTGTCGTGGCTTCAGACTAGTCCCAACCTGCGCTTTCGTTTTCAGCACTGTGTACATAACACGGCCTGACATCGGCTTTTGCAGTCCTGCTTGGTCGACATCCCAGCTCGACGTCAACAACACCTTGCCATTGCTTCATATGCCGACTCTCGGATTTCTCAAGAAGAAACGGACGAAGGAGTCGCCGGGGCAGAAAGACCTGAACTCCCCAACTTCAACTTCTAGCCAGACAACAAGCCCCATAACCCCAACGTCCTCTAAAGGCTTCGACAATCCTGTGGCTGCCTCTGTATCGACACAATCTACCATCTCCCACAATTCATCCCAACCCGCAGACGCAGCGGTCGAGACCCCCACATCTGCGGGTGAGCAGACACCAATGCCCCAGGCAGGATCACAAGAAAGAGGTTTCGGGCAGGCTTCTCCGCACACTGTAGGGGCTCAAGTCTATGGTCAACAGAATCTCCCCAGTATCAACAACCTCATCAATTCTCCGCAGGTTGACGGTGCTACTCAGTCCTACAATTCTCAGCAAATGAATCCCAACAATGGCTCTGCCGCTTCGAATGGCGGTACCTCCACCATTAATTCCCACCCTGCACAGCAGATTCTTCAGCAGATTCCGCAGTATCACCCAGAACCTCAAGTGGTCCGACAGACCAAAGGGAAATACTCTCTGGGCGATTTTGAGATACAACGTACGTTGGGAACCGGAAGTTTTGGTCGTGTACACCTCGTTCAATCGAAGCATAATCAGCGATACTACGCAGTCAAGGTGTTGAAGAAGGCCCAGGTGGTCAAGATGAAGCAGGTGGAACATACCAATGATGAACGAAGAATGTTGCAAGAAGTCAAGCATCCATTCCTTATCACCCTTTGGGGAACATTCCAAGATTCTAAGAATTTGTATATGGTCATGGACTTTGTGGAAGGAGGGGAGCTATTTTCGCTTTTGCGAAAGTCCCAGGTACTACCCCACCCCTTGCGATGTATACTTGGATCTTGTTAAGCAACCTTTAGCGATTTCCCAATCCCGTCGCCAAATTTTATGCTGCTGAGGTCACCTTAGCACTTGAGTATCTACACTCAAAGGAGATCATATACAGGGACTTGAAACCTGAGAACCTGCTCCTCGATCGGCATGGGCATCTCAAGATCACCGACTTCGGTTTCGCAAAGAGAGTTCCAGATATCACATGGACTTTGTGCGGAACCCCAGATTATCTTGCCCCAGAGGTTGTCTCCAGCAAAGGATACAACAAGTCTGTTGACTGGTGAATACAACCTATGCATGTCTCCTAGTCGCAATCTAACGTTTTATATAGGTGGTCCCTAGGGATATTAATATTCGAAATGCTTTGCGGCTTCACGCCGTTCTGGGATGGCGGTTCCCCTATGAAGATTTATGAGAATATCTTGAAAGGTCGCGTAAAGTATCCACCATACGTCCATCCAGACGCTGTAGATCTTCTCACGAGACTCATCACCGCCGACTTGACGAAACGACTGGGTAATCTCGTTGGAGGTCCGGAGGATGTCAAGAATCATCAGTGGTTTGCCGAGGTGACTTGGGAAAGATTAGCGAAGAAGGATATCGATGCGCCGTATGTCCCGCCCGTCAAGGCCGGAGTTGGTGATGCCAGCCAATTCGATAAGTATCCAGAGGAGACGGAGCAGTATGGACAGACTGGAAAGGATGAGTACGTATTCTTTAATCTCCATTTGAAACCTGTTAACATTTTGCAGACACCACAGCCTCTTCCGTGATTTCTAACCGCCGTGTACAATCCTTGTTGGCAGGATAAGCAGGATAAACTCCTGTAGTTCAATACACAAGCCACAAAAACGACTTTCTATAGTCAGTCTCTTTATCTTTAGTGCTCGAATGGTTGGCGGCGAAAATTGGGGGTTATGGAACGGAAGGGGGGTGGATAATACGGAAAGGCAATGGATTCGGACTTTGCGCGTTCAACTGGATATCGCTTGCTGATGGTGTTGGACAAAACCACGTCCAAGTCACATACGTGAAGCGGAGTACCTAGGCCTATTGGATTCGAAGTAGGACTCGAGTATCCTAAGCTATAAATGAAGCTGCACAAACTCCCTTTTCGGGAACTATCACGACTCCAAAAAAAATCCCTTCGAGGGTAATTCCACATCTGAATTAAGGGTCAAAAACTGTAATATAAATATCATTTCCAAGGGTATCATTTCCGTACATTTATCAACTTCGAGAACGTATTTCCTACCAACCATACCTGCTACTCGCTTCAGCCCGATTGCTCTTTCCCTTGTTGAAGCTCTCCTCCAAGGCTTCCTTTTGAGTCTGGGCTGCATTGACAAGTTGCTTCAAGCTATGTTTGCCCGGCGCAATCGCCCTGACTGGATTGTGCACCACGGTCTCTCCAGAAGCCCTCAATTCTTCATTATGCAGATACTCCTTGTCTGTATTGAAGTTTATGACTTTTGTAGCTGAGAAGGCCTGGCTTCCTTTGCCTCCTTTCTGGCGCCCGAAGAGTTGTCGACGCTCGGCAGCGCTAAGATTTAGGTCGCCCGCTATGTCGGAGAGTGATTGCGATGCTGGGGGTGTGGGGACGAAGGGTGGTGGAGCACTGTAGTGGGTTGCTGTGGGTGTGTACTCTTCGTAAGTAGCTTCGTGGAAACTTGATGAAGCTTCGTCGTCGTCTACTTCTTGTGGTGTTGATGTTTCGTACATAATAGATTGGTAATCGCCCTTTGTTATAGGCGTTGAAGTTGCAGACTCGGCTCCAATTGAAAATAACGAGACTTTGGGTCTTGGTTCCTTCTTGGCTTCTGGTTGTGGGGTACTGGGCCCCGGGCTCTCGATGGAATCTGGTCGTTGGACCGAGACCAAGGGCGACCCTACCGAAGGCTTCTTCTTCTTTGTTGACTTCCTCGACACTGACAATGGTCTAAACATCAATGGCTTGCCAACCAATTTGACCTCTTCTGCTGGCTTCGGGGCCTCGCTGCTTGACGCTGCCTTTGGACGTGGTAGACTGAGCCCTGATCCGCCTGTGGCACCCGCAGAATCTTCTTCCTTCTCATCTGCTGCTTCATAATCCCTCTCAGGTTCCGGCTCCCTGCTGAATCCAGGCGTAGCTCCAGTCTTCAGATTCACACCAGCCCCCAATCCTCTCTTCGCACCATTGCCACCTCCCAAAGCTACAGCACTACCGGCCACTCCAGTCCGTTTCGGCGCAGGGAGGAATGAATTAAACCCCCCGAAATTGCCACCCCCTCCTCCTATCTTTGCGCGTTTCGTGGGTGGTTCATCGTCTTTGTTTGCGGAAGAGGTTTGAGGGAGCGACACTCGAATTTTGCCCGGATTGGAGCGATCGACTACTTTTTGGAAGCCAGTTTTTGATACGGGTGGTATAGGCGCAGGTTTGAGGGCAGCAACCCCTTCATTATCTGAAGCATCAGAGTCTGAGTAGTCGACGAGTCCCATTCTGTGGTCGTGATGTTGTATTGATGTTGATGATGGCCTTCAAAGTTTAGGTAGATTAGAGTTGGACTAGCGTATTACTAGCGCGATTTTGAAAGTGTGGGGGTACAAGGCTGAGGAGCCCCCAAGCAACCACTGACTTTGCACCTCTTGAGTGCTCGCCCACTGCATCTGCGTTTTATGTGACCGTGTATCTGCTCTTCACTGGAATCGTTTGCACATATGATCTTTCAGCTGGCTGAATTTGACTATTGAAAGGAAACGCGTCATGTCCGTCATCCAAGTAGAAGAGTACGTATGCAGCACCGTCGCAGTATCATACCAGCAGTTCAGTAGACTGATCCCTTGAATAGTCTTGTATCATACCAATTGCGAACGAATTATCTGAACACCATCGCGGATGGCGTCGGCGAACGTCTGATAACCATCAACGATGCCTTCCTCAATACCGCAGGCTTTAAAGCCGCTGGCTGGCGATCCAATCCCGCTAGTATAAAGCGAACACATTCGCCGCCAATCCCTACCGCAATTGCATCCGAGTATTTCCAAGCGCCTCCACGACCCACTGGTCTGAATGGTTTAGGTCATGAGGATGAGGGTGAGGAAGGAGGAATGGTTAGAGGCGGGGGCGCTGGAGACACCGTCGGACCAAGCATTGCTACGAAGAGGAGACGTAGGCGCGAGCAGATGGAAGAAGAAGACAGTAGTGATTTGAGTGATGACAGTGAGGATGATGGGGAACAGCGGGCAGCTCAGCAGATCAAGTTTGCCAAGATGCCTGTACGGAATCGCTCTGGATCATCTCCTATCCGTGGCTCGAACCTTCGACAAGAGTCAACTCTCACATCTCCAACCAAATCGCCAGGAAAACAACCGCGAAGAGGCTCACAATCAGCCTTAGAGACAGTCAAGGAAAGGGCGCGGCGAGATACTGTTACCAGCAGTGAGATGTCATCAGAGACCGAGTTTGATGCCTCGGCCTTCCAGAGGCAGCGAGAAGCAGGAAGAAACGCCGCAAAGGCAGGCAAGGCTCTCACCAAAGTGACTTCAAACGATCCAGCTGTTGGAGTGAAGAGACAGGAAAGTGAACTTTTGGAAGGGGAAGAGGAAGACTCTGACGGGTCAGATATGTCTTCTGCTTTTGCAGAAAGTATCGACTCTGCTTCAATTTTGGACAGCGTAGCTGGTGCCTTAAACGGCTCACCCGATACTCATCTTGTTGGGACATTGCCACGAGAGCTCACCAAAGCATCTCCAAAGAAGTCAAAGGCAGCCCCGGCAGTTTTGGCACCATTACCTCCTCAGCGACCGGTTAGTACAATAATTCCGAAGAGTCTCTTGGGCATGGCTATCAAAGCAAAAAGATCAAAGGCAGCAATGCCCTTCGAAAGTTTCGCAGCACTTTCCGGGCAAGGAGATCCGAATCCCTTGTCACTGCGCATCTGGGTACCTTTCACGTCATCTCCAACCAAATACTATGAAGTTCTCATTCGGAGAAGCATTCATGAAGATCAAGAAAATGATCGGCAAGTCACAGTCGGTGATCTTATTGGGTTGAGTCTCTGGAGGTACGCTGAAGAGAAACTTGAGCCTCAGATTGCATCAGAGAAATTGCACGTCAACCGATGGACTCTGCGACTGGTTGAAGATGAGGAGGTGGATTATGATTTTCCTGCACTTGAGCGTACCAAGCCCGTGGTATCCTTTACGACAGCAAACAATAGAGCTGCGAGATCTAGGTCGAATACGAGACCATATGATGAATTTGCACTAGTCGAGGCCACAGATGAACAGTTCCAGCAAAACGAAGCTGCCACCCCCCATTTCAAGCAAGAAGCAGCTGCAACAGCTGAATCCATGGACGACGACCTCACCCCAAAGAACAGTCCCATGCCACAACCAGCATCGTTGGCAGGGACACAACCCCGGCAGAATCCTCTTTTAACAACGATGACTGCTCTTCGTCAGAATGCATCTCTGGCAGATATGCCAAGTACGGCAAATCCTGCTCCCGTGGCTGCAAGAGGAGGTGGTGGTGCTCAGAAACTGCTGAGAATTCACATCCATTCTGCAGACGCAACTCCAGGACAGATGGTCACTTTGGATGTAACAACCCAGACTTACCTCGCCGATGTTCTTGATATCGTCTGCAAAAAGCGACAGTTGGAGAAAGCAAACCACGTGTTGAAATTGACAGGATCAGGTACAGTCGTGCTTCTTGACCGGACGGTCGAGTCCATCGGGAACCGGACAGAGTTAGATTTATACAGACGACGTTTCGCAACCGATGGACCGTTGACAATGTCCGGCTCACCAAGCAGCGCCAGCTCTCCTAGGATGCCAATGATGGCAGATGGAGCAGGGGTACGGAAAATTAGAAAGGGCCCGATGATGGGAGCCCATCCCCTTGCACAAGAGGCCGTGAAACAGGATGAACTTGGAAGTGCCAATTACAGAAAGTACACTGTCTGGAGGAAGCAGCCCATGAGATTTGTCGGAATGAATGAGAGAGTGCTGGCCATCGACGGCGAGTACCTGCATATCATGCCCGCCTCAACCGGCAAGACGATGTTTGAGGGCCAGGGGAAAACAACCACGGTGCATTTTAGTAACGTGGTCGGCTGCAAAGTTACGAGGAGACATCCTACCAATTTCAAGGTGCGATATAGTTTAGATTTGCTTTTTGGATGGCATGCTGACATGAACAGGTGGTCGTATACAAGGCAAATGAATCCAAGCGGTATGATTTCGAGGCCAAAAGTGCCGATGAAGCAGCAGAAATTGTGTTTGAGATCAAGAAGGGTATCTCCCCATACCACAATATCTAGCCCATGATTTCTGAGGTCAGACATAATATGACATGAATAAGCCGGGGATGGACGTTTATAAGATGTGGCCATGACTTTTCGCTTCGTATCATCGTATGGAACGGACGGATGAAATGCCGGGATTGGTCGCCGTACCTGCATCAAACAGAAATCCCGAGCAACCATATGCATGAAACATAATAATGTCGCCGCCCCCCAAGCCACACGGGCTCTGCCACGATCTCACCGAAGGAATAGCTGGGGGGCAACCAACGGTGGTGGCACAGCGACAACACACGCAGCTCCAACCCTCCACTCAGAAGCTCGTGTTCTAGACGGTACGTAATAATGGCATTATGGCAATGTGGCTAGGGCGGTTTGGGCTTCCGATGCGATGAGCTGAACGCACCTGTGTATGGTGTATGGTCGATGGTCATGATGGAACGAACATATTGCACCCTTCGTCCTCGTAGAGTAGTAGCGAAACACGCCGCAGAGGCGGATTCATGGAGCCATGGACTCATGGTTCTCTTCTCTTCACTCAACAACGGCCGGTGGGCGCGACGACGACGTGTGGATATTGCGCTTAGGGGAATCTTGGATCTTGGTGACCTTGGTAACTTGGCTGGATGCTGGATCTAGAGCTGGCAGAGCGTCAACCGCATCATAGGCCACCATATGAAGCGAGCTAAGAGCGCCAAGTATGGGGTGCCGGGTAGGATCCTGGCGCCGATCCTTCATCAGATTTTAGGCTTGTGCTCTAGGTTTCGAATGTTACCTTACACTGCGTACTCCGTATTACTGCGCGTTCGAGGACTCACGCGCACAGGAGTCCTACGGCACCAGAAAATGGCACATTGGCCTTTGCATTATTGATGTTTGATTTGCGGGAGTTCTGTCAGGCAAAAGGCAAATTGCACCTGCAGTATTGAAGGCAAACAAAGGCCACTCAGCGCCAAGATAGCCAAGTACGTTCGTCGCGTTGTCAAAAGTCGTCAAGCTCTCGTCGACCTGTGTGTCGGTTATGCCAGCCAGCCAGCCGTTTTACCGGTAGTGCCAAGGTACTTGCGATCCAGTCGACGATGGGGAACACGATACGGTCGTTGCTGAACGTTCCAATATTCTGCTCGAGGCGCTTTTCATTTGCTCATAGAACGAACGAACAAACAAACAAACAAACAAACAAATAAACAGACAAACAAACAGACAAACAAACAGACAAACAAACAAACAAACAAACAAACAAACAAAACAAAAAACTCAACTAAAGTTACCTTCTGCTTCTATAAATCCACTTAGATCACGGAGCAAGATATAAAGCAGGGAAGACCTGAAGGAGTGGATTCGGCAACCTCGGGCCATTAAGCAAGGCTTCGTTCGGGGTCCTGAATCTGCGCTTGGGACGAAGGTACTTCGGTCCCTTGCTACGGCGAGTAGGATGGGCTTTTGCGAGTCAACGACGACGGCATGGGGATCTGCTGATTTGCCCCTACATGTGGATGGCAGATTACCTGAGCAGGGCCTCCTCAGCTTTGAAGTCAAAACCCATGGCCCATGGCTGGTGGTGCAGTCTGACCGACCCACTTCCTTCCAGCCACGGCGCTGGTGGTCGTGGTCTAGCTGCAATAGTGCACCTAGTCGGTAGTTGCCCCATCTGGCTCGCCAAACATGGAGGCCAAGCAAGGACAGCAGCAGTCAGCGCATCCAACGAAGCATCCCACTGCGGCTGTCACAGCCTCAACACCTCCTACCGGACAATGCTGACTGTTCCACGAGCACTCCTTCCTGTAAGGCGTCGAGTCGGCCTGCGGTCCTGTCGTGTCCTGTCCGTCCTGTCCTCCGTAGTGCCCAAGTCACGTCGATGGAGGCTGGACGCGGCACACTTGCACTTGCACTGAATCCCAGACACCAAACATCGAGCACCCCCTTTCGCATCTCAGCAGGCTCATTCATCATCTTACCGCACAGGCCTGGTCGCCTCCGCGCCGGATGGGCCCACGTAGAGGTGACGTCGGTTTGCATTGCATCGCCTATTTGTGCGAGTAAACAAGAGGCACGGCTTTCATGCTGCTCACCACTGCCTTGAACAAAATAGGGAGCTTCGACTAGACCGTGTCGGACCATCGGTAGTCCAGCGGCTATATAACCCGCAGGTCCTCCTCGTGTCCCTTCGCTCAGTACTCGTTCCACTTCTCATAATAAAAGCCAATCTTCTTCTGCTTCTTCAACACCAATAACAACAACAACAACAACAACAATACCCACACACACCTCCATACTCAACCTCACCAAACCGCAAATATGCAGTTCAAGAACCTCGCTGTCTTGGCTCTCGCCACCGCTGTTTCCGTACGCGCTCCGAACATCTCCTCCCAATTGGACTTCCTGCTAACAGTGATACCCCACAGGCGCAAACCTCCTCTGATGCCTTCTCTTCTCTCAGCTCTGTCGTCAGCTCCCTGACCTCCTCGGCTGGCACTGCTCTCTCATCCGCCACCTCTGCTGCCGGCTCTGCAGCCTCTTCCATCTCCTCTGCAGGTTCTAGCCTGTCCTCCTCCCTCGCATCTGAGGCTTCAACTGCCACTGGCACTGGCGCCCTCTCCTCTGCCTCCTCCAAGGCTTCCTCTATCTCCTCATCTCTCTCGAGCAAGGCTTCATCAGTCGAGTCCTCGCTCAGCTCCAAGGCCTCTTCCGCCTCGGGCGTTGTTGTCACAACCACCAACTCTGCTGGCTCTACCATCACTAGCACTTCTTCGTCGACTGGTGGCGCCGCTTTCCAGACTGGTGCTATGGGTGCTGCTGCTCTTTTCGGAGGTGCCGCTGCTTTCGCTGCCAACATGTAAGGAGTGAGAGGATAATTGAGAGGAAGATCATGACTTTGGCTGGGTTGAACGTATGATGATGAGAATTGGTTGTTGTAATTAAGATAGTACTTTATTCACCACGGATACAGATTGCATTCACGTCTACACGATCTTTTACGTTCTAGTGCTTTTTAATAAGGCTTGTTCAATGTATTCATAAAGCCATCCATCGCAAACCTCAAGAATTTGTATGGTTACATCCTGTTTAATGGCAATCGCAATACAGCGTCGAATATGCTTACCATACATAATGCATGAAGTTAATCCTCCCCATGACTTGTAACCTATTCACGTTGCATGATGTCACACAATATTACCCCTCATCTTATGTTAAAGTCCAAAGTAACTCCCTCAATAATTTCGTCATACCCTCCAGATGGAATGTTTTTAAATATTACTATTACTTCTTGTCAAACTCTATTCTACGCAGTATCTTCGGGGTTGGTACCGCCCGCAATACCGCCACACAATAGAACTATCCGTAGTTGCACACAGCCACATGCGAGACCGCCATCGCCACACCCCGGATCTCTACTTACAACCTGGACCTGGTACGGAAGGCACCGGTACTTGTCTACAGACCCACTGCCTCTGGTTTCCACAAGGAACCCCTCTTCAACTCCACCTCGGGCACGAGAGTGGTGCATATCGCGACGATGTACCGGTATGTAAGAGGGCGTATGTAGTTAGCTCAGTAGAGTAGGTACGAGACTACGAGTACAGGACGAAGAAGTAACCAAGTTCAACCAGTAAGTGAACTCCAACACGACCCTTGCTTAATTTCGGCTCCGAGGCAGGGGATGGGAGGGAGAGAGAGAGAGAGAGAGAGAGAGAGTCGAAGCTTTGAGATGGAAGCTTGAAAGTGGAGATTGGAAGCTTGGAGTCATCACGATCGAGATTGACTTCGGAAAGTAGAGTCTAGAAGGTGGTGGTGAGGGATGTTAGTTGAAACAGTAAGTACAGTAAGCTTTGTCCTACGGTACGTGGACTTTTACAGGGTGGCTTGCTACTACTGTAAGGGTGCTGCTGCTAGTAGTGGTTAGAAAGATTATTGTAAGTTTCAATAATACTTACTGGTATAGTGTGATACCTACAGTAAGCGGGATATAGTACTACTGTACGGTACTATATCGGTAGGTTCCCTATAGTTCGATGAGATTAATATCAGTGATATCATTATTATATCAGATGAGAAATAACCACCTACCTATACTATATATAGGTAGATACTTTCTGTAGTTTGTTAGTTTATTTATAGGAATTGTAGTAGTAGAATACCGAGTTTATAGATTAAGTAGAGGAGAAAGACTAGGCCTAGGTATGTAAGTAGGAGTGTGTGAGAGAGAAAGGGTTTGTTTAATAGTATAGGTAGGAATGTTAGAATGAAGGATAGGGGATTGATATATTAATAGCCATTAAGGTATAGATAATGTCCTACAAAGTAGTTGTAAGAAAGATAATTAGTAACTAGAGGAAAAGTAACTTATAATACTTTTGTTATAAAGCAGTACTTATACATAGGTTTTGTATATTATAAAACAATGCTTTCAAGTGTAAGTGTTAACTAGGCATAAGTAACATAGATAGAGTGTGTTACTTGTTTAAGGAAATTATTCTTGCTAGGAAGGCTGTTAAGTTATAGTTTTAACACAGTTCATAGGCTTTCACATCCTCGTCTTTACCATCTAATCACCTGTTTTTATTTCAACTTATCGAGTCATCATACTCGGATAGACAAGAAGAAGTGGAAGTATGTATTTCTTAATAAGTATATACAAGAAAATATCTAAGGATCAAGTACTCTTCAAAAGTCATATACGAACCAACAGTAAGAAAGCACCAAGCCATATTTTAAACCCCCAGATCCAAAAGCAGCACTTGCTATCGAACCATGCAAATATTCAAACGCCATCATAAAAGTCGTAAAAGATGCTCATACCTCCGAATTCAGCAAGTCTCCACAGCAGCTGTCCTAGCATCCATTCCTACCAAAAGAAAACTCCATTCTCCCTTCGTAACGGGCGTAACATCATCATATCTATTGGGTGTGCCGGGACCTCTCAGATGAGGACCACGGTCCTCTCTGAAGCTGCTCAGATCCGTGACGACTTCCAAGCCACCAAAACGGCCAGCTCCAGGCAGAGCACCACCGTAAAATTTCTCGCGCGTTGGCGAAACCTCGGGATCTGGTCCCTGTGCTGATTCACCGAATTCTACTAGCGAGGTAGAAGACGTCGATGCAGTGTTGACGTTATTGAAAGACAGGGTCAACTTGGTATTCATGCGCGAGATATCCCTTGTGTAAAAGTCCGTCTTCATCAATGGTGGAGGGGGTCTCCGTTCCAATTCCCCAGCCTCAATTCCACCCAGCCTCTCAACGCCTCCATAACCAACCTTGTATCTTTCATTGACCTCTGCAAGTGCAGCGAGTGAGACACCAAGCCACTCATATGCTTTCATCAGGTATGTCTTGGAGATAGGTCGGCCTTGTTGAGCAAGGACTAGACGCCGGAGTTCGTCGACTGCGATGGTGAGGGCTGGGTGAGAGAGAGTATGGGAATAGGTGTTTAGGCTGCTTTTGAAGATGTAGAGGTGGTCTAGCGAGAGGAGAGTTAGCCCGTCGCTGGTGAAGAGGATTTCATTTTGCTGTAGCGAGCGGTGAATTAGGTCGGCTACCATGGGGCAGGTGGTGGAGGTAGAGAGGGGTTGGGAAGACAACCAGCCGGATCTGCGGACAGAAATTAGTTGCCTTTGTGATAAGTCTTGGACAAGGAGTAAGTAGCTTACCCAATACCAAACTTCTTCTCTGCCTTAGTAATTGTCTGGCGAAGGATCTTCTCGGCCCTCGGTGTCAAGGTGGTGGCGTGCATGAGAGAGAGGCCATATTGGTTTGGTGTAGTGGGAGTGCTAGGCGACGAGCACTCTGAGCTTGCAGAGCTTGCCGAGGAGAATGACGAGCCAGATGGAGACGAAGGCTTGGGGGAAGACGGCAGAGAAGGGTATTGTGTTCGCGAAGAGGAGCTTGAGGGCGAAGAGGAGGAGGCCAGAGAGCCAATGCTCGAGTGTTTGGAGAGAGTTCGCGATATGGTGCTCGATGCGCTGCTGAAGAGTGATCGTGCCGGCGAGTGCGCGATCACGCTCGGCAGCCGTGGTGACTGAGGTGGGCTAATTGGGAGCTGTGTGTCTTTCCAGACGACGACCAGAGAGAGGTGGAGCTGTTTGCGTGCGAGGCGTGTCGAGACGTATTCGAGGGCAGAGGTGAGTTCAGATGGAAGTTGCCTGGCATCAAGAAGAGACGTCCCAGCCTCCAGAGGCGAAGAGATGCGAGCTTTGGAGATGGTCATGATGGAGAGTACGACGGGTGGGGAGGAAACCAGAAACCACTTGGAGTCCTCGACGAAGATATATAAAATACACACCACAACACATACGAGACGGTTGACGGCATGAGAGCTCGAAAATAGAAGCACCGGACAGGTACTTGGGTACTTTCGTCCCTTCCCTTCCTCACCTGCCGATAAGCGCTGGGCCATCAGAATAAACATTCCATGATGCTATTTTGGACCGGTGTGGGGAACAAACATGTCTGCCCATTGGCTGCTGCAAATAGAAGGTGGTCCATGCATCGCTTACGCTGCAAGCTCTGGTGCCTTGTATTTTTAGCTGTCTAAGCGAGACCCGCGGTGGAGATCTGGGGACGAGGGTGTGAGCAAGGACGAACGGTCTGTAGTCCTCTGACAATACGTACAAAAGGTACATACATTGTGAACTCCAGCAGCTCAATCCTTACTTGCGGAACGGCAGATGTAGGTACAGACAGCTTTCGAGGAGATATTGGCCTGCCTTCTTCTTACAGCCGACATCTTAAATCAAGTTGGGTCTGCCAAGAAGCCAATACTGTCAAGGCACGCGTCGCTCTCAGTCTGTAAGATCGTGAGCGATCATGCAAAGAACCCCCCCACCACTTCGCGGGACATCTCGAAGAATAACCCCAAAGAGCCGCCCCCAAAGATGTCCCTCACCAGGGTGGGGTTGAATCCTTAATGGTTTGTCACGCACTCACGCCCCTCAGAATCCCTTTACGATGCCCAACCAGAGTGCATATGTACGGCTGCCCTTCATATATGGGAAACACGTCTTGCAAGCTCCATCACTTTTATCTTGCATCAGACGGAAAAAGGACAAAATGAGAACATCTCCACCTACAATAGCGACCAATCCTAAAAGAGATTTCAGAGCTCCCCAAAGGTTGATCATCAGCACTGAATTTGGTCCCAGTCATTCCTGGCCACTCCTACACTTTGGTATGCCCATCTCCAGAGCGGCTACATGCACCTAAACCCTCCTCACGAGCACGTTCCATGGGGAACACTTAGCGTGGCTTACAAAGAGGCTATTTGTATTTTGGTCCTGTAATCCCCCGCAGCCCTGTAAGATACCCCAAACAAGACAGTCAAAGAGAATCTCAACGCCATCTATCTCTGAGCTATGACAAGCTGCCTGCTGAAAAGGCAAAAACCATGCGGCGCTGTCATATCCATATGCCAATCAATGTATCTTTCGCCCGGATCCACGACTTTGCTCCGTAACAACACCGCAAGAAAACAGGAACATTTAGAAAGCAAAAATAACTATGCTTCTTACCGCACCATCATCCTAAACGCCTGTCCTTGCCGTCTTTGCGCCGGAATCTCCCAGGGCTTTCGAGTTCCAATTTTCCATTTGCACTATTTTTTGGCCCTGATAATAATCCTGCTTGCATGCACCCGCTGAATCAGTAAGAAGCGAAGGAAAATCGTCATGTTTGAAACAACAAAGAAGACCTAGACATTGGCATCGAGGTCATTCAGCTCGTTCAATTCGGCCTGAGAGGACGAATAGCCTCCAACTTCATCTGCACTGTCCCAATCTATGTCATGTTAGCTTTGTCGGATTGTCATTTGGGCATGGGCCAGTATACCTGAGGCTTCTTCATCGACCTCGTCGATGTATAATTTGCGCAGAGATTGCAGGATATCTAGAGACATTAGCATATGTGTTTCAAAAGCTTGGTAAGATTCGCGGAGCTCACCTGTTCTATGTTCCTTGTAATCACGTCCCGACTGCAGATCATCCTCGCTCTCCTCGTCATAAAAGGTTGCTGCACGACTCATTACGGCAATGACATTTTGAGCACATGCTGTGATGATCTCTCGACGCGGACGGACGTGGTTTTCGCTAAGGTATCTTAGACACGAACGAGCCAACTGCTGAGCCGTGGTCATGACAACATGGGCTCTGGCAAGATCATCATTGGAGTCCCCAAAATCCATATTCGGACCCCATTGGAGAACGACATCATCAATGAACTGCGTTGTATTGTCTCTCACCGTCTGGTCATAATGGGCAAGGAGTCCAGGAGCCCAAATCTGTATCATCTCCATAGAGATAATGGCGAGGTCTTCTTTCGTAATCTCGTGAAGATTGCCTGGAAAACTGTGCAAGTCTTTGAAGAACTGTAAGAAATCCCTACCGTCCGAGTTTGCTTCCGAATTTCCAGCAATTCTAGCAATTTGCCGGAGCATAGTGTCAACGCTCTCCCTGTTTTCAGAATGCTCACAGTAAGTGAGGGCCGCTCTGAGGTACGGACCAGAAGGCGTGAACGCTGAGGCTTTCTTGATCCCCTGAATGATCGCATGGTTTATTTGCTGATCCAGATTGCTCCAAGGCCAATGCAGGAGAAACATGATAATATTTCGAGTTGCCAAATCGTTCTGGTGAATGCTGAGCAGTTTCTCCGTCAAGATATGCACATTGCTGTTGGTCCAATACTGAACCAGTATGCCATTCTCGGCCTGTGATAAAGGGACAGAGAGCTCTTCGGATTGCATCGATGCCGCTGCTGCGATGGCGGTGTCAAATCTTAGTACATCGTCTTGTATTGGCGGAGCTTCCCGATCGGCCAGGGTAAGAAGTCTGTAAAGAAGAGCGATGACGCTCTCATACGAGACTGGACGGGTCGCGATACGCTTGGAGATAATTGCCAGCATCCGATTGTACTGGTGATCTTGTTGGAGATTGACGTCAGCCGTAACAACTTCCAATGTCCGACGAAGGAAGCCATAATCAATGAGAACGAGTGCTTCAGCATCCCCCAAATCCGCAATGTTGAGAAGGAGGCCAAAATACTCGGGCCAAGCTCTTGTATTTGTATGGAACGCATCCCATAGCATGGCAAGCGCTTTAACAATTTGCTGAAGCAACTGCGGAACGGCGTCCATGGAATCATTGTCATCCATGAGACCATACGCATATGTCGCTTCCGCCTTGACTTTGACCAAAGCCGCAAATATTGATGATGCTATGTCTGTCCGGACTAAGCCCTCGGGATTTCGTAGTAGAAGGTAGCGCAAACCATCGGGATGGTCGTAAAACCACTGAAGATAATCACGACTACATTCGGCACAGTTGTGACAGATGTGCCGAAGAGATGCCATGAAGGCAGGAAAGTCCGGGACATCTTTCGTGCGGGCAACGACTTGGTCTAAGTGGTTGAGAGCAATCTCTAGCACCTTTTTCTCTGCCGCGTGTGGTTCGGAACACTTGCCCCCGTTGAGGTGCCTCATGTTCCCAAGCATCTTCAAGACAAAGGCTGAATGAGATGGATCATACAAGCAGAACCTCCGCATCAATAGTTCGTTGTCACATGCAATTTGGTTGTGCTGTGCTGTAGGAATCGGCAATCGGACCGGGCTAGGAATACCCGATTGTTCCAAGTCGAGCTTCTGAGCAGCAAGCACAGAGGATCGCTGATAGAAGAGCATGTACGCGCTGTAATTCTTGTCGTAAACTGCGTTATTATCCATTGAGCCTCCGAAGCAGCTGTTTTCCATATCTTCTGGTTTCCAAGAGCTGACCGTATCGTCATTAAATTCGACCCAAGTCTCTTTGTTATTTGACGGTCGTTCTCGAATGTAAGAATAGTAGTGCCCAGATTCTGCGGTTCCAGCGTGGACTAGAATACCAACAAGTTCAAACCAATCCTCTGGACACTCTTCGGGAGAGGACATGATGTGCTCGACTTTGTAGGGACGCATGTCTATCTTAGTAGGAAATCCAAAGTAATCGTTGATCTTACTGCGCATAAGGGTACGCAGGTTGAAATCAAACCGCTTCAAGTGGAATATAAGATTATCCGGAACATCTTTGAGGCATGCTCTGAGAATAATTGTTAGCGTGGTCTTCTTGCCTCTGGGGCTATTGATACATACCTCTTGACAGCATCTACATGGCGATCGCATGTTGAGCATTTGTATTTGTTGTCTATAACGTTAGCACACGCAGCATCGGTTCCTTCGGGACCACGCACCTCCTTCCATCACTTCGCCATCAACATAGGCTTGCAAACTCTCCTGGAGGCTACTCTTGCCCTTGATATCGCACTGGATCGCTGAGAAGGGTTCCAGACGTTCTGAAATATGGGGACATTCCTTGGATTTTACTTGCTGGACAAGCTGGCCTCCGTAGAACGATCTGAATCGTTTCTTTGCGTCTGGTGACAGGATCTGTCCTTCCCAACGATCAAAAAGAAGGTTGTAGAACTCATCCACATCCATTTGAATACTAACGTCGATGTTAGTTTCTTCGTATGTCCGAATAGAGTTAGCCACTGCTTCTGGTGAAACGAATCTCTGTAAGCTATTCTGCATATTGCTGAAGAGCACTTGTGTTTCAATCAGCAGTTTCTGTTCATCGACGTCGGCAACATTGGCTGTTAACATGAAGTGTCGAAAGGTGACATTCATGAATAACTGCGTAAATAGAGAATTGAGGTAACACGTGTTAGAGAGGTTACGTAGTCCGACATATCCTGTTGGTGATCGTATGGCTCGGTTGCGCTCGAAATTAAAGCTCAATTCAAAGCCGTAAGGTGGTTCTGTTCTAGGTGAGTATGAGCCTGAGACAGTTGGAAGAGAGATACAAACCGTCGGCGTTCATATCGTACGGCAGAAGTGCTCCTATGAAATTAATGATGCGTCTGTACTGCTGTGGATCATCTTTGATTAAGAAGAAAATTGTCTCTGCCATTGTACGCCTCGTCATGCTATTGAGTAAGGGGATACGCTGTGTAATCTCATTCGTGCCATTCACGGGTGTAATTGGAGGAAATAGATGTTTCTGAAGAAGAGACTTGGCAATGACACTGACTTTGTCAGCAATTTCTACCAAATTTGACAGGAGTGGAACTTGCCTGCAAGCTGGACTTAATACAGGTTGTTGCAAGGCCTCACTACGACCTTGTGCAAATGAGGCGGCGCAATGTAAAAGGTTCGAGAGACCCTGAGCAACGACATCGATACTATCTGGCATGCCAATTTGCTTTGCAATCATTAGTCTTACTCAGTGTGACAGTCTTTACGAGTACCTACCTCCTTGGGGACATGGTAGAGTAGCAGATTTCCCCATTGCTGTACATATCCTTCCAGAGCCGAATATTCATCCGAGGTTTCAAGTAATTTTTTGAACAAGGTATGGGCCAACAATAATGTTTCCTCGGATTGCTCTGGTTTCGTGACAGCTTGGGCTATCAGTACGGACAGTATAGGCCAGAACGCTTCCTTAAATTCCATTGTGGTGACTTTAGCCAGACTGTGATGTTGGGTTAGATCTGAGGAGCTTGTTTGAAGATCAGGGGACTCTTACCTGGGACTGAAACTACATTTCTCAGTTATCTGTTTTGAAACAGTCTTCCGGATGACACTACGTTCATCGTCGAGAATTAAATCTCGCACCAGAGAATCTCGCAGATGTGGTTTGAATGCGTCCCAGAGTAGAGGGTTATTGAGACAGGCCTCAAGGATGGCCTCGAATGACCTGCATATCAAGCGAACGGAATTTTCAGAAGTCGCAACAGATCTTGCTCCATAGAGCAACTGCAGAAGGCGCTCAAGGAGTTTATCATTAAGATATGGAGCAACTGTGTCGGGAAACGAGGTTTCTTTGCGGGTTAGCAAATATGACCACCGGGAAATTTTATAGGATCCATACCTCTCAGAAACTTTGTCAGGCATTCGATGAGACTCAGAGCGAGTGCATCCCGCAGATGCTCGCTTCCACTAGAGCCAAGCACGTTAGGATCCGATATCGCCGCCACGATCAACTCAATAGCTCTTGTCAATGATGGCCCACCAATGTTTCCCTATGACGAGTTAGCCAATGTGACCAAATGTTGGTTACGGCGATAATTACATACCTTTTGCGTTTGATCTGTTGATACGTACTCCTTCAACGCATGCACAGCGTACAGGCATTTGAAAGGCTGACCGAGTGGAAATATATCCGAATGTGATGCATCGGTGGTTGCGAAGGACTTCAGTAGCTTATCGTACACTGGAAACTTGATCAAGAAGAGGTAGATCTGCGAAACTGGGTCAGAGAAAGTTCTCCAAAATCGTGTCTACGTGGCTTGCATACCTCTTGTGCCACCTTTTCGTGCATGCCTAGATAACCCCACAGTTCATCAAAATGCTGCAATATCTCGCCTTCAAGTGTTGCGTTCTTCCCTGCTGAATCCGTGGGTCCCTCCAAATCCTCGCGACGATGTACTAAGACCAAGCCATTGAGTTTTAGATCTTCCAACGATTTGCAGATTTCAATCTCGTCTGGAACAAATTCTTTACCTCCGTAATAAACTTTATAACTCTTGAAGCCTGTAGCCTTTTGGAGACTTGCGAACAAGGAAGCAGCCGTGTTCAGTGTTCCAAGTGTCAGAACTTGGACTTCAGTGTGCTTGTTACCATCGAAGGATTGATACCTTACTGTCAAAGGCTCCCCTTCGACAGTGCTCGGAGCATTGGACAACACGGCTCTCGGTTTTGGCTTGGAAAATTGAGGCTTACTATGATACGCCTTCAGAAATTCTCGCAATACAGCCAGAGAGCGCGCAAAAATGGTCTCCTGCTCGCGGAACTCGGAGACTGTAGCAACAATTTCCATAGCTTCATCGACGCTCCTTGAAGGAGAGCTTTCAAATGCTTTGAGCTTGGTCGCTGCTGCGGCCAGCTGCTTTAAACACCGGTTGACCAAAGCCAAGTGGATGATGCGCGCCTGGGTGCGAGGCATTGCCGTAATAGGTCCAGAGTCAATGTAGACTTCTACGAGAAGAACGATAGCAGGAGCATCAATGCTGTTCGGAGGGGCAGTGAGGATCATACGCCACAGCTGCTCAAGTGCATCAGATTCGAAGGGTCGATCTTCCCAAAGCGCGTCATAAGGAGCTTGTTGTAGCCACCGGAAGATGGCTACCTTTGCAAAGTCCAGTGCCCCTAGAGTGAAGCAATCTGGTGGCAGATTTGGGAGGAAATCTTGAAGGCAAGCGGTTATGAACACATTGTCTGGTCCAGACCTGTTCACTGCACCATTCAACATTTGCCATGCACTTGTACGACCAGCAACACTTCTGGACTGACTTCCTACCAAAACATCCCAGAGCCGTACGCCTAAACCTGGTGAGATGGTCTCTGGGTGCGAAATGATGATGCTCAGCAACAAATCGCGGCGCGCTTGAAAGGCAGGGCTGCCAGGATTGGATGACTCGTGGTCGCCTGAGATGGTAGATTCAAGCTCCTCAATCACCATTTCCGTGAGGCCATGTTGTGTAGTCAGCATAAAGAGATCGGCCTCCCTGTTGCTTCTGGCCAGCAAAGAGTTGATGGCGCAGATGCTGCCAGCAGTTGTTGCTGTCCTTGCGGATATATCTTTAATGCAGCTAACATATAGACTATTGCGGACTTCTGACGTCGGACCATATGCGAGAAGTTGCCGAAGGCGCAATGTGGCAAAGACTTGAATGTCAGGGTATCCTGCAGGTCTTTCGGGTGTGATGATTGATGATTCCCGGATGAGTCTGATACAAAGTTCATATGGTGGAGCATCAACAGGTTGAATTGCAGACTCGCGTGCTTGCTTGACAAGGCTGTGGAACAACTCTTCGCAGAATTCCCGCATAACTGGCGTAAAGGCCTCCAGCGGAAGATCGCTCACCTTCTGGCAGATGTAAAGAAGACTAGGGTAGTCATATAAGTTCAGACTGCCCTTGACCAGTTGACGGACAATAGCTTCTACAACCCTAGGATCTTGACTCGTCATGATTGTTCTCCATATTGTGTCGGTCAGTTCCGGAGTGAAGGTCCGAGTAGCAACAAGAAATCCAAAAATATTCTTGCTCTCATTTATGATCTCAGGATGGGAACCTACTCCAACGATATATTCGATGAGTTTATTCTGCAGAACAATCTGTGCGAAGTGAAGGAGCACTGGGCTTCGGCCTGCATCAGGTCCTTTGTGTTGGCTATGAAGTGTAAGGAGGTCACCGGACATGGTTGTGACCCCAACAACTCTGAGCTGCATCTGTGCCGAAGTAATGAGCTTGAGAAGTATGGAGAACCGCCATTCTCTGGATATGACTCTTGGACAAACAATATCGGAAAATTGGGGGTGTGCATGGCGCCATGTGGCGAGCTTCTCTGCCGCAGAGCCACCATCGACGAAACACAAAGTACTTTCGAGAATTCCTGTAAGGTCATTCATAAATTCAAGGGCCGTGTTTGGCGTCAGCGATGTGACGTGCTTTTCAATTATAGTCTCGAGTCCAGCAGACATTACCGTGAAAAATTCATCGCCCTGCGTGATATCCCGAGAAGCATCCTCCGCAAATTGTCGGTGACGAAGATCTAGGATCCTCATAGCCTCGAGGACCGCCCTGTGAGCTAAACGGGTGGGCTCCATCATATTCTCGATAAGCTTTGGGTGACGGGGTAGTACTTTAACATATTCTCGAGCAAGATCGGTAAGTTCCTTCAGGGTGCCACCGTGGTGCGTAAAGCTGTCTGTCATCGTCTCGATATCATCGTTCCAATTCCAAGAGTAATGCACTTCCAAGTTGCGGCCGATATGCATATTTATATTTTCCTCTTTCCGAAGCAAGTAGCTGTAATTACTGAGGTATACGCGAGAAATAAGCTCGGGCTCTTGGCTGTTGTCATTTTGCCGGTTGTATTGCTTGAGTATCTGTTTGTCCAGGAGAATAAATCTACCAGTAAGAGCAGCAAATTGAGCCAAAAACTCGCTGAGCGCTAGGCGACCCAGGCGACTATCTTTCAGGAACGCTCCAAAGTACATTCTGGGAGCTGTAAGAAAAAGAATTTGGAAGAAGACAATGGCTCACTTTACCTTCGAGCACTCAAAGCGTACACAATTTCTGGAAAGGCACTCCAAAACTCATGATGCAGTATGTATGATTCAAGCCCCAGATCACTACTGTCACTGTAGAATTTGAGGTAGCGAGCAATCCAGTCTCTCAATTTGCACCAAACTTCTTCGGTTTCAATCAAGTCTGATTCACATTTAGCTGGATATTAGGAATCAAGCCAGAGCTTGGGAACATACCGTTTTGCATATGTCTCTTCAACTTCACGACTGTTGATACCAAGGAATCACGCCCGTCGTTGTACGGGAAATCGGACATGGGATCCATAAGAACGTCATCGTCCTCAATAATGGCGACCGGTGGGCTTCGGTTTCCAAATTCTGGATCGTCCTCGCTCATGATCATTTCTATCTCCGGACTACCAGGCGCAGATGGAGAGGAGGATGGCGTCTCCATGGCGGCTGCAGTGGAGAGTGCATCGCTTCCAGACTCCACACTAATTCTAGTGTTTCTGTCCACGCTGTTTATCATTTTCGAGGGAGATATTGGGGATGGTGGGGAGGAAGGTATCGACTCGAGTCTACGCGGCGCACTCCGAAGGTTTATGGTGAACTTGCTGGGTGTTAATTCGGCTTGAAGCTGTTTGGAAGCTGGGCGGGTTGGCGTATGGGGTACAGAGGAGGAGGCTGCTTGGACGTCTATGGGATCGTCTTGGTCGGGCATAGATTCTGATATGATATCCGTAGCTCTAGAAGCTCTTGCAGTGTCCGCCGATCGACTTCTCGATCCGCCGCGGGAGACTCTCTGGCGTTTTCGTGAAGAATGACCGTCGTCGTCGTCATATGGATTAGGTCTGGCAGAAGTCGAGCCAGGCTCTGAAGAGGCTGCACGTTGTAGCCGCAGCTCGCCAGGGTCGTGGTCCATTTGGTGGAGACGATGGCAGTGGTTAATCCGGGGGAAAGGGTCTTCGCGACGGCGGCAGCTCTGTAGCAGAAAGCTCAAAAGCTTTTAGCTCCCTACGGATATCGCATGGGGTTGGGTTGGAATTAGATCGCAAAGATGCCGTGTATTTGTACGGGGGGTGGGTTGGTTGAGGTTTAGGCGACCATAGAAAGCTCCGGCGTCATCGATGATGAGGGCGCAAGGCCGGCGCGTTGGAAGCTGAGAGGTGAATATGAATGGCAGATAGACCAAAGAGTCTTTGAGGGAAAGATGAATCTGCAAGACGCGTAGAGGACGAAGCGCAAGGCAAAACCACCCGTAACAAAGATATGGACGGGGGAGCTGTAAAGAAGAGCTTGGTACTACGTTAACGGTGCTGAAATCAATCCATGCCATGGAGCTTCAAGTGGCATCAAGAAGTCCAATCGAAGAGGTGGGGCACGCGTTGCTGATTCGGTGATTGGTCCGTCAATCAGATATCTAGCGTGCAGTACCTTAGGCAGCAACCAGGCCAGGGCCCATGGCTTATGTCAGCCAAGCTACTTGACTAGGGAAAACTTAAGCGCAAGCGCGAGCCTGCTGGGCTTTGCAGCCGCATCATCCCATGATGAGGGACTGGACTTTCGTACTCACTCCTTTGCACCTTGCCCGCCATAAGTGAATGGATTCACAAACCCCGTTGGAGGGCATTACTACTACAGCGTAGCACTTCAACTGAGGCATTGTTCTTCATCCCATCATCAGCATCATCGAAAGAGTCATCTCTGCTGCTCCGTAACTAGATTAATCGTCAACAATCACGCCTGAGGTTCAGCAGCCAAAGGTTTACGTTAGCCAAAGCTTTGAATGATGTGCTATCCTCCTATAGCTGTCATCTAGACCTTATCTCTTGCCTCTGCTCTCTCCTAGTGCAGCTGAAACAACCTCTCAGTGCCCACCACCTCAACGATGGACCAAAGACCAAAAACCGTATTCCAGCTGGATTCTCCTTTCACATCCCCCCAATGGTGAGTCAAAGAGGCGCCATCTCAACACCCACCAATTTACAAACTAATGCAGAACAGGCCTCAATTACCTGAAGCTAGTCAGAACACAATTCTCGAAATTCTTTGCAGCACTCTGTCTGCCATAGGTCGACACCGTGAGAATCACATCACCCCATCCAAAGGCAAGCGCAGCAAAAAAAGAAAGCGCCAAGATGCCGAGGTGAAACAGGAAACCAAACTTTTAAGCCTACCGCCAGCTCCAGAAATTCACAGCTTTGTGGTAGTTGGCCTAAAGAACATCACACGAATTCTGGAACACTCATCGCAAAGATCAAAACCACCAGCATTATCGAGTGCAACAGATTCTAAGCTAGTCGATGGCATTTTGCAGTCTCCCCGTGATCCTGCTACCGGGAGTGTGGAACTGAACAGTATCCGAAACTTGTCCCAAGATCGTTCGATTCCTGCCAAACAAGGCCATTTCACATCCATCTTTGTTCTACGCTCTTCTCAGCCAGCAATATTGCATACGCACTTGCCACATCTTGTTACCACAGCCTCACTCGCATATCCGGACCTGCAGCCGACCAAACTTGTTCAACTGCCCAGAGGTTGTGATGCTCGTATTTGTGAAGCTCTTGGATTACCGAGAGTATCGTTCATTGGTATCTTGGAGAGCGCACCTCATTGCAAAGCTCTTACGGATGTGGTGCGAGAGAATGTTCCGGATATCCAAGTGCCGTGGTTGAAAGAGGCCCACTCCCACGAATATCTGCCACTGAAGATCAATGCCATCGAAACCTTCCAATCTACTGCGAAGGTCAAATTGAAGAGTTAATAGACTATTGCGACCCAAAAGAGCACCCATAGTCTTTCATTGACGCAGTGCATATGCGATGCATAGAAGAGGTTAATATCCAAGAACCCCTCTGGTCGAGGCAGTGTCTGTCCTTGCAATCCTAATGGGGCTCATTCTGCATCAACCTGCCATGAGTAGTCTACTGCCAACCCCCGGTTCTATGTTCTTTGGTAAAGCGAAATTTCGTATCCATGACACAGAGATTGTTCCTGCTTTTATAAGCCCGCCTGGTGGAGAATATGACGAAGACGGAGCAACTGATAAAGGCACGTTAACTGGGAGATTCGTGCACATAAAATTAAAATACACCGACAAAAGGTACAAGCAGCATCCAGTATTGGGCAGAAATGGGGCATTGTGCTATAAGAATACAAGTTGAAAGATTGAAAGACTAAGAGGCCTCATCATAAAGAAAGTGTGATGCAATCTCTACCAGGACTTTATCCCTTTCAAAAGTATTTTGTGCTATTTTCCTTTACCATTATAAGATAAAGTAAGCAACGCTGCCTAAGTCAACCTCTCTGGTTCATCCAACACTCCCGGCTTTCTACCACCGGAGAGAGCCTTTCGCATAAGATCTTTCTCGCTGATCATATTCAAAATTCGAACCTCTCAGTCATTGACAACAATCATCAATTTGGTATTCCACATTATCCAGCAAATATGGCCGAAGATCGGCGACGTGGTCGTCCAAATGTTCGTGGCGCTTCTTCTGGCCATGGAACGAGTACTCGCAATACCGGTGATCGTCAAGACAGTCGTGGTAGATATACCGATATCGTCATTAGGTCTCAGAAAGAAGTGGTTGGGTTAGTCGCTTCTTATTGTGCATTTCTGGAGAAGAAATTAACAGAATTGCAGAGGCACTCCACACCAACCGGATAATCTAATCGACAAATCCGACAATCAGAGTGAAGAGACAGAAAACCGTCATGCTTCCGCCCAGCTTGGTCTTAGAGGCTCACAAGATGATGGAAATATCCCTCATCAAAGCAGTTCTGTCTTCAAGGGGTGCAATGGGCTCTTTGACAGTATCATTTCCGACGCTACTCGACAAGATATTGGGTTTTCCGATATTCTTGTGGAGGCTTTATGCAGTCATGTTGTGAAACAGGAGAAAAAAACCACTGAATGTACAACCATGTTCAGTGACACTCGCGAAGACAACATCCACACGGCCTTACAGATCCTGGCAGACGGTATTCATGGTAAGTACTGTGTATGCTCTCGTTGATTTCTAGCTAACCAATTCTAGGCCTCAACGCCTGCCAAGACTTTCTCATGCTCTCTCCTGATGACGTCGAAAACATCAAGCGACACCTAGGTAGGTTGCATGTTATTGACACTAATTCTTTTGTACATGAAAATACTGATGAGTTATCGTATCCCAGAATCAGCTGCAGCTTCACAACTATCTCACCCAGTTCAACTCGTGACTACGTCCAAGCCTGGACGAGAGTCTCTTGTCAAATTGCTACAGCCAACACAGACCAAACTCATCACTACTTCTCCAGGGACTGGAACGGCAGGAGACTCACAGCAAGCCTCAGCTATCAGTAACAGTCATCTTCCAGAAGTTTCCACGATAAGCGACGTTGATGCTGTCCAACTACAAATCGCACGTCTGAAATCCGAGGCAGGCTCTGTTTGGCCTGCGCCCAAGCAATCTGCCTCGAGGGATGATATACTGAATGTTTCAACCAGAAATATTGTTGCAGAGGTGAAGAAGGATCGTATCGACAAGGGAAAGGTCTCAAATATATCTGAGGTTACAGGGTTGACCGGCTCGACGTGGGCAACAAGAAAGCTATTCGTTGACAATTTGTCATCCGACATTGATGTGGCGCGCTTGCGGAGTGGGTTCGATGGGTTTGGTGTTATTACCGAGGCTGGCATCATCATCGATGAAAACACTGGTCAGTCGAAGGGTCGCGGATTCGTTGAATTCGCCGACTCGTCCAATGCTACCGCTGCTCTCCTGGCTAAGAATGGCGCTCAGATCGATGGTCACGCTATTACAGTTCGAGTTGATGAGATCGACCCTCCTCCTTCTCGTGAAAGAGGACAGTTGAAGCAATCATGGATTCTTGCATCGAAGAACAGTAACGAGAACCGTGGCAACTTTAGAAACCGAAGGGGTAGACACACGCGAGCACAGCACAATCAGTTCGACAATGGCAATTACGCCAACTCAGGCTGGGGAGAAAATTCTGGTGACAATGCCACCGAATGGGCACAACCTGGTCCAGCTTGGGGCCAAGGTCCGAAAAGTAACTCAGGCTGGGGAGACAGTTCTGCTGGCAATACCACCGGATACGCAAAACAAAATCCAATGACGCGCCAAAGTGCGGAAGGGCAAGTGGATAAGAAAGAAGGAGAGGATGAGACGGGGCGAGAATGGCCAACAATGGAAGAGGCAGGAGACGAGAAAGATGGATGGGTTGCATCGTAATCGAAGGACCCAGGTTACTGGTAAACGCAGGGTTTCTTACTACTCCTTGATTTTGAGATTTCAAAGTCGAGACGTCTCTTTCTTGACTACCTGGATGCTCCGGAAGACTTGAGTTGACTTCCAGGCACCGTCTCTAGGTGGAAAGCCTTGCTGTTTGGATTGTTTCCACATTAGAGCGGTTTATGGGCATGCAGACCTAATATTGGAGTTTCCTTGGTTTTCCCGCGGGGGTGAGTAGCAATTGTATTTCGGCGTTCTTTTTTGTCTGCCTCGGTTGCCAAATGAAATTGGACGGCGGCTTTTAGTCAATAAGGCTCCTGTGCCTGCGTTTATCCGCCTAGCGGCTGCTAAAGACTGGGCTGTTCTGCGGCTTTGCTGCATCTCCTGTATTTGATCCCTTCTATTGGTGGCCTTTTCCATTCTTTTAGTCCTCGTCTTAGTGGCCTGGCTTCTGCGTACAAGCTTTCCTGTAGCTAAGAAATCCAGGCATCTTTGCGAAAAGTTGCGTGAAGTTGTGAGGGAAAGTGTGCGAATTACTTGCAATGGCGGAGCCACTTCATCGCTTGGCTTAGCATTGTGTCGCTTGTCACACCCTCCCGAGTGTGTTGATTCAAGCAACTCGGACCTTCCATTAGAACGGAGGTCGATATAACACCGCTCGAGGGTATCGGGCATATCGGCTTCGATATATTAAGTCAGCGGTGCTGAGCTCCTTCTCTGGATGCTTTTCCGCTTTACATGTGAATTTTGTGTGACAGCTTCATATCACATCTCAAGTCTAGGTGTGTTACGCTTATTAGGCAGTTCTCCCTCGTTCAGCCTGGATGAACGCCTGCCACCTAGATATTGAATGTCTTAGATCCATGACCTGTTCATCTTAGGTAAGGTACCTATAGCTAGAGATGGAGGTTAGACTACTGTCGATGATAGGGGTCAGGAACCGGCGAGCTGCGAGAGGTTCTACCCTTGAGAAGCAGACGGACAACAATCATAATCGACCAAAGTTCGAACGGTGAGGGTTGCACGTCTGTCAGCTCGGCACTTATGCGGGGGATACGTTACCAACCCAACCAAGCTGACGATCAGTGGATTGCAGGGCCCCTCCACCTGACTACGTACTGCTGGGCGTTCGGGCGTGAGAGCCAGATTAGGACGATACATTACTCGCCATCGCTTGCGCATGTTCAGTCTGCCGTCTGGATTTCGGATGCGAGCGACGAGAAGTTGCAGAAGCTGGAGAAGCTGGAGAAGCTGGGGATGAGATGTGTGGAAGGACAGGTTCAACGCCATGATCGAGAGCTTGCGCATCGGGTGCGACCCTGGCGACAAGATGTGGATTGATTGTTCAGCAGGCTCGGTCTGGCCACGAACGCGAACAGCCACTCGAAGGGCAGCAGGGTCGAGACGATTGTGCAGGTTGCCGTGGCGTTGTTGTGTTCCGTCGCTGGTCCATTCTTGAATGACTCGTACTGGATTGTTTGTTCGCATCATGCTGACCGTCAGAGCCAGCATCGCATTCCAAGCATCTCCCCACACTTCACTGGTTCTCCCGGTAAGCGAGACACAGATGAGATCCGATCGCCGCGCCACGTGCCTCCTGGACCTTTGCGGGGACGACGCACACACCGTCGACCTCCCTTCCAACAATCCAGCATTCCAACACTCTACCAATCACCGGGTTGTGTGCATTGTAACGGCAGCACATCCTCGGCGGAAGATGCAATGCCTCGCATGGTCGCAAGACGCGTCGACGGGAATGCTTCCCTTTCCAGCTTAATGGCGTCTGTTCGCTGGCAGCTTTGCAAGATGGCGCCTTTGCAGTCTCTTGGGAGGCAGAATCTCAGTCGACACACCGCTAGGTCCAAGTGACAAGTATATCCTCCATCGCATACCATGACCTCGACAAGGCCCCACTCTACCGGCGACCGCGGCTCGGAGAACGTCCCTAATAAGTAGAAGTATGTACTTGTCCAGAGGTCATCTGAAGTGCAGAACCCGAAGGTTGACCTGTGCTATTCCGTTCGGACGGGAGTACGAGGATGTTGATGCCCCGCAGATGCCATGGCAAAGCCAGAAGGCATCTTCCATGTGCAAAAACCGCTCGCGGCAAAATAATGAGGACGATGCGGACGCAGAATATGTATATAACGATGGACCTGGTCCCAGATGACGAAGATGTTTCTCTCTGTAGTGAGAGCAGAACAATTCTCACGAGGCTACAGGGAGTCGACATTCGTTCGTAAGGCTTTTCGACTACTACAATCATGAAGCTCTTTAGTATTGCCCTCGTCCTGCTCCCAGTGACTTTTGCAGCACCTACAGAACCTCGAGCCGCAGCGCCAACTGTCACCATTGCCTACCCAGAGGCAACCATCATCGGCATTGCAGGAACTGTAGAAACCTTCAATGGCGTGCCCTTCGCTCAGCCTCCAGTCGGCTCCCTGCGCCTCAAGCCACCACAAGCGATCACATCACCACTCGGCACCGTCGACGCAACTGAGAACGGACTGGCATGTCCTCAGTTCTTCTTCAGCGAGACAATCAACGACGCGATCCCTACCGCGGAAATTGGGTTGCTGTTGGATACGCCCCTGTTCCAAACCATCCTTAATGCTGGCGAGGATTGTCTGGTTCTGAATATCCATCGTCCAGCTGGGACGACGGCCACTAGCAAGTTGCCGGTTCTGTTTTGGATTTTTGGAGGTGGTTTTGAGCTGGGGTGGAATACCATGTATGATGGAGCTGCTTGGGTTAATCCGAGTGTTGCCATGGGGAAGCCGATTATTGTTGTTACTGTCAATGTGCGCATTTTCTCCGAGGCAGATTTATTCTCCCGTCATCCTAGACGTGTAAGGCCGACTGACCACCTGAATAGTACCGAATAGGAGGCTTTGGTTTCCTTCCGGGAGCCGAGGTCCTAGCCGACGGTTCTGCTAATCTAGGACTGCTTGACCAAAGACTTGGTCTCGAATGGGTTGCCGACAATATCGAAGCATTTGGAGGTGATCCAACGAAAGTTACGATTTGGGGTGAATCTGCAGGATCCATCTCCGTGATGGACCAGATGCTTCTCTATGATGGGGATTATACTTACAAAGGCAATCCGCTTTTCCGCGCCGCTATTATGAATTCCGGGTCCCTCGTTCCAGCAGATCCAGTTGACTGCCCTAAAGGACAGGTGATTTACGATATGGTCGTTGCAGCAGCTGGATGTTCATCAGCAAGCGATAGCCTGGAATGCTTGCGAGAAGTGTCATACGACACTCTTTTGGGTGCCACCAATTCCGTTCCGGGACTTCTTAGTTACAGTTCAGTAGCTTTGAGCTACCTCCCACGACCAGACGGAACAGCCCTCACAGACTCCCCCGAAGTCCTCGTCGCAGCCGGAAAGTACGCCCCCGTCCCCTTCATAATTGGAGACCAAGAAGACGAGGGCACAATCTTCGCCCTCTTCCAATCCAACATCACAACCCTCGACGAACTCTCCACCTACCTCCAAGAATACTTCTTTAACGGCGCAAGCACCGCCCAAATGGACGCCCTCATAGCCACCTACCCCGACATCATTAACGACGGCTCCCCTTTCCGAACCCTCGGTCTCAACAACTGGTATCCGCAATACATGCGCCTCGCCGCCATCCTAGGCGATCTAAGCTTCACACTGACCCGACGCGCCCTCCTAACACTCACCACAGCCGTAAAGCCCTCCATTCCAACCTGGTCCTACCTCTCGTCCTACGACTACGGTACCCCCTTCCTCGGTACTTTCCACGGCTCCGACATCCTACAGATCTTCTTCGGCATCGTGCCCGACTATGCTTCTTCGGCTACGTATAACTACTACCTTAACTTCATCAATAATCTCGATCCTAATAATGGGACGACGGCTTCTACGTTTCAGAATTGGCCCCAGTGGGCGGGGAGTCAGATGTTGATGAACTTTTATAATGTTGCGGAGGTTTTGATACCAGATGATTTCAGGAGTGATACTTTTGATTATCTGACGGTGAATATTGCTAGTTTGCATATTTAGGCGTTTTGTTTCTTTTGTTCTTTTTGTTTGGCCTTTTGGCGCTAGAAGGGATGGAATTTTAGGGTTTGAACTTCGGAAAAATGGGGAATTGGGTAATATGCAGTATTATTATAGGTATACTATAATGTGAAACTTTTAAAGCTACTTTAAATAATGATCATAATATCCTTGTCTTAAAACGTCATTTAATAGTCTGTTCTTATATAAAACCTTAAGTAGGTAAGTTAAGAGTAAACTATAGTATATCTCTGTTTAGACTCTTAACAGAAAATCTTCTCTATCTCTACTAACTTACTTTATTAATTACTTAAATAACTACTTAAGAAAGTATAGACAGTTAGATAGTTAGTTAAACCTTATATAGAATATTTAAGAGATAGAATTTATCACTATATAAGCTATTCTGTCTATAGTGTTAAATGGTTAGATACAGAGCAGTAATATATAGGGTAATTGTATGTATTAAGGAACTGTTGTCTTTTATAGAGCTGTGCTGGTTAAGCGAGCCTTAGCGAGCTAAACAGGCCAAACAGAGTCACATGACTGTTACCGTATTTCTGTTCTCTAGTCTATATGAAGAGAAGAGGAAAAGGCTGGTGCTAGAGCTTATACTTGCACCTTAATAGCCTGCTAGAAGGCGAGGGGAACTTCTCGTAAATAATCATGCGACTAAATGTATTGCTTATAGATAGAAAAGGGGGTGCTATGCTAGTGCGCCTATGATTGATTCGCTTAAATTTATAAATTCCTTCTAAATTCATGAACTTTTACCTACTTTTCTACCTCAAATCTAAGGTAGAAGTTAATTTAGTTACCTCGGGGGATTCATGAATCTATTTAAATCTATGAATCGCCTAATATTCATGAATTCAAAGGGTGCAAGATGTGAGGTTGAAATAAAGGGGGGTTTTCTTTCTTAGTTGTATAGTTCTGTTAGACTATTGTTGATACTTTTTTTGTAATATGTTGATTTCTTGAGGTGTTCGAATGTTAGAGGACGTGGGTTATATAAGGTATGATTGTAATGTCGTTCGTGTGCTGTATCTACCTACCTACCTGTGAGGCTACAACATCTATCTCTCTTAACTCAACCACCGCCCTCACACTTCGCCCCCAAAGACTTAAAGTTGCATAGGCACAGTACACAGTGTACAGAACGTATAGCCACCATCCATCGCCACCAGATGTTGTTCGACTTTTTGGTGCCCGAAATCTCTATGCACTGCTCCTACACCGCCGAGTTCTCAGCCTCATCTCTGCCCGAAAAGTACAACGCATCAACTCTTTCATTCGTCAACCGAATCATCTCACTGCATCATGCAGAGGTCAATCACCGCCATCGCCCTTTATGCAGCCCCAAGGATTTGAGACCACGCAACCGATCGAACATTTCGCAATCTTTGGGGGGATTGGTGGATTTGAGATGGACCATGCAGCGATTGGAAATTGATTCGTATTTTTCTTTTTATTAATTCCTTCACAGCCCCATGAAAGTAGCCCTCACTGCCGCCTGTAACCATCGGCCGTAAATTGAACGCCAAGACGCCCTCCAAAATGACGGCAATGGCTACAATCATGTAGTCGAACCACAAGTTCCAAGCTGCTCAAAAGTGCCTTCTTCATTCGAGACTGGCCTTGGAATAACTTTTGAATCCGTTTTAGCTCCATTCCAGCCGCTTCAGAGGCCTGTTTCCTTCGGTCAAAGTCCTGCTTTCTTCGGCCAAAGCACCAATGTAGCCTTGGGCATGTCCAATTTCCAGGCTCCTTTTTCGCTTGGCTACGAGCAAAGCACAACTGGTCCTGCAGCTCAAAACAAGCTAGAATGCCAACAACTGGCCAGCCGAAGCCTCGAGTGTCATGCTTTATTCTCACGCCTAAGCGATGGTGATCGTCGCCTCTAAACTGTTCACTTTAAGGTCGCCGCTTACCATTGTACACATGTAGGCTGTGAGGATAATAATGGGAAGAGGTATTGTCGTGAGAATAAGATGAAGGAGCATGTTCGGAAGATTCATGGGGGCCTTTAGACTTGCGGTGTCTTTGGGTATCGAGACTTCTGCTTTAGTATCTTGAGATAATTCTGTCTTGCTTTATTATTTATTTTTGTTTCATGGGCTGTTATCGATTTCACTCATTTGTTCTTTGGTTCCTACACTGAATAGATCTATCAATTCATCACGGTCGTTATCATGGCTGTGCGCCTTCTTTTTTAGGACTGCAGTGTTTACTAAGTGATCTAGTGTCAATATGCAAACCCCTTTTTGATCCTCAAATCTTGATCATCAAATCTAGAAAAGGCATCAAAGGTCTCATCGAATCGTCAACCCTAGATCCATAAGATTGAAAGAAAGGAACCAAGGAGTTGGGTGACAAAATGAGGCTCTCGAGGAAGGCGCAACCCCAGCTCGCTTAAACCGCCCTCTTACCCTTACCCCCAGAACCTAACCAAGCGAGAGCAAAAAACATATAACCACTTTCTTCCCCCTCGAGACTTTTACTCGATTTTCGGCATCTCCCCTACCATTTTTGCACCAAGTTGGAGTTTATCAGCCTTATTTTCGAGGATCACAACAACCCGCTTTCTCATCTGTCCACATCAACATGCAGACGCCACCGCCCTCCACTCAGCCCCCGGTGCAACCTCAGGGGTTCGAAACCAACACACCGATGTTGGGCTACGACGACATGAGACAGAACTTTCAGTCAGCCTGGCTGTACGACGACAACACACTTTCCTCCAACATGTACGGGAATACGGCAGCTGTACAAGCCCAGGCTTTCGAAAACCTGCACCCGCCGTCGATGGGAAATTCTGCTGGAATTGGGACTTTTGAGGGAATCAAAATAGGACAAGGCTGGAACGAGCCGATGTCCTTTTCTTCGAACTCCAACGCCATGTTGTACGACGTACAAGCACCTCCGAATTTCAACATCGCCCAGCCAGCGGGTTTCAATGGCGCATTTGGGATGGAGACAATGCAATCAAGCCTCAACCCGGCGACGACTCATTGGCCAAACGAAACGACATCCTTCATCGATCACATGCAAACACCACTACCCGTGCATTGGATGGAATCCCAGAGCCTCAACAACATGGTGCAAAGTGACTCTTTTGGCGCGACAGGGCTGGCAACCAACTACGACCAGACTGTGCCTCTTTGGTCGAACGGCACTGAAACTACCGATACCTCATTTGGAGACATGCTGGCGCCACCGCCCTTTCACTCTACGCAACCACAAAGCTTGGACGCCTTTCAACCAATGGGTTACTTGGGTGGACTTGATGGAATCGAGATGAACCACTCTTCATCTGAGGATTGGTTCGTCTGACCCTTTTTTTTTACTAATATGATGGTAGGCCACCCTCCCTCCAATGGAGCGAGTTCAGGCTTCCAAAGTTCCTCGCGCACTCTGCGCTGCCACAGTCTGCACAGTCTTCCGCCCTTCGGAGAAACCACGAGAACTCTCCTATTAAAGCTAGAGATTCCACGTACGACGGCCAACCACAACTCCTCTCCGTCATTAATTCGGATCCTTTTGGTCCTGGACCAGAACTCAATGCTAAAAGCTTACTGGAAATCACACAGCATTCAAATGTTGCCGTGGCTCCCGGGAGTCGAGCAAGCTGCGGCTACTGCGGCAAAGACTTTTCCAGGCCCAGTGATCGAGATCGTCACCTTCAAAATGTCCACTTCAAGGCTGTATCTTACAACTGTCCACATATTCGTTGCTATAACAACAAAGGGCAAGGGTACTGTCGTAAGGATAAGTTGAAGGAGCATGTTCGGAGACAACACCCTGGTTAGATTGCGAAAGATGTTCACTGTGACTGGATTGTATGTCGTGTCTTTCAACTTGGAACTTTCATGAATTTTGTGTCTGTCTATGCTGTGGGGCATCATTCTTTGGGGTTCATCCTTCAGAATACAGTTTGTTGTTAATTAAAGGAAGTTTCTTTATTTATTAGTTTTCAGAATAGAACTAAACTGCAAAGCGTTTCCTCCTTTATGGAGTATGCAGCACCAGTGAGAGCATTTCACTCATCAAATCAGAACTACTTTACATTAGACTACAGACATAGAACGAAGTTTGAAAATTCCGCAAATCCCATCCTTGTGTGAGTTCAAATCTCGAATGGACTTTCGTTCCAAAAATATTATTATGCAAAGCATTACAAAACCGGGCCTCAAATCTCTCAGGTCATCTCTCTAAGACTCATAACTTTCTCTTCTTACGAACTTCAAGGGGCCCAACAGCCCACTTCTCTTCTTTGCTAGTTCTCACAATTGTAGGGATCCCAGTATCCTGAACCTCACGTACTTTAGAGGCGGTGACTTTGTGCGTGCTTCTCAAGTGTCTTCGCCATTGATCTATTGTAGCAAATCCCCTGCAATACTCTGCCTCCCATTGTGAATTTTGGTCTAGTTCATACATTTCTGCATCACAAGGTGTGATAGGACAGCAGTACATTTTTATCCGATTATGAACACGATTATCGTGACGTTCTCGGTCTTTAGGAGTTGGAAATCTTTCATCGCATTCTTGGCACTGGTATGGACGGGTGTGACACTTGATGTGACGACTATCTCTGATTAGTGAGTGGAAGAAGTTAAGAGGTGGAAGACGGACTTGAGATCACACTGTCGACTAAACGTCTTATTACACATTTCGGGTTCCTGATCTTCCTGCTCTTCCTGCTCTGCCTGATATCCCTGCTCTGCCTGCTCTACCTGACGTGCAATATATTGCAGAAATGCCTGATTTGCCTGCGTGGCCTTCAGATATTGCAGAGCTGCCCGCGTTTCCTGCACCCAAGTCTCTCTCGCCTTTGTCTCTCTCACTCTCTTCTCTTCTCTCGCCTCTGCCTCTCTCACTCTCCACTCTTTTCTCATCTTTTCCCGTTCCCTTTTCCAAAACGGCTTCTCTTTCTGATACGGGCAAGCAAAGTTATTCTGTGTTGCTGAAACTGCCGTCGGGAAGCTCTTGGCCCAACGCACTGCTAGTTGCGAGGAGGATTCCATATTTAAAATCGACGAAGCAGGATATTCGAACAAAGAGTTACAGCATGAGTGATGCTTACACGGCGATTTAGAGTGAGTGGATGGGAATCGTGAATGTGAGTTGTGAAGGTGAGTCGCGAATGTGAGGTTAAAGTGGTGGAAAAGGTAGTCTGGAAACTTGGGTTTAGAGCTACTCGCTTTAGCGACACAGAAGACTGAGATGACAATGCGATTAATTGACTTCGAGCAATTTGAAGATGCGCAGGCTTTTACAGAGCCGCATTTGGAATGGCGACGAATCACAGCTTGCAGCGTGCTTTTATTGTGTGCGACACCTCATATGCATGCTCGTTCATAGCCCCTTTGTGCAATTGGCTCTTGTCAATCGATCCCTGCAGATAAAGGCGCAAGCCACCGCCCTCTTCCTCGCCCTCGCCCTCAAGTCTGACCAATTGTAATAACTGCCAGCCTGGCCACGTAGGCTGTGTTACTTCTCATGCTACCTAAAAGTCCGACAAGCTGTTTCCTCACTCCTCCAATAAAGTAACGTCAAGACCCCTCTTAATAGTTCATGTGATATTTTGCTACAATTGTCGCACTATTATCCACAATCGCTTATCGTGGGCGATGTACCTTCATCTTGACAGCAATTCCAGGCAGTTCGTAATTTGCCCGTATCGATCTACGTGCAAGTTGGTTTTGTCCGGAGGCTGATACCACACATCCCAAATTTGCAAGATATTACTGTATACTGGGGGTGTGCACTCGTTGATCATTTGGGTTTAAAAAGGTTCAGTCGCTGGTTGGTGTCTAGGAAAGGGGGGACTAGCGCAAATTTAGCGAGACCCGTTTCTTGGCAACTCATACCCAGTTCTCGTTTCTTCCGAATAGCATTTTCCTTCAACATCTTTCTAATTTATATTTGGCATTTGTGCATATTGAATTTATTTCAGTAAAGTTGTGTTGAATGTAGTAGTCGGGTGATTACTCAATCACTAATGTTTCAGCTCTAGCCCTTTAGAGGATATAAAAGTTATCTTTTATACTCGCTATTCTTCTATGAACCTTAAATTATCATCACATAGATTGTAACTAAGTTATTTACAACGACGAGGTTTACAAGAAAGTGGCTCTGATAACATTTTGGCACAACGCGCCAACAACTGATAATTAACTAACTGCCTAGAGAAATTCAGGGCTTCTTGCAGCATTAATCATCAAGTCAGATTCCAAGCAAATTCTGTGACTCGTAGTGGCTTGAGCTCAACCCTGTGCTTATTATGTCAATGCTCTACTTAGTACGAACAAACTTTCATACTGTATACAAGGCAAAAGTCTTAATTTTCTGTAACGCAGCAATAAAAGTTCCCGACCCACAACGACCTCGTTGACATATAATCAACCTAGATTTTGAGGCTCCGTACAAGGATTCAATAAAGCTTTTGCGAAGTAGAGATGTTCGGGCAGCGGGCGATTCTTTTTGGAGACAACTCAAATTGCCCATGACACGGAACACTGACCTTTTAAGATTCGAGGTAGTGAAGAACATCAGAACTCGCACTATCGTGCGTATGTGAAGTTTTTGCAACTGTCATGATTCTATGTCTTGACTCGATCTACAAGTCTTCGACTCTTTATGCCTATCACCAAATTTGACTTTATATACACGACCCTTGTGCATCTATTAGTGCCCGTCCAATCATTCAAATCATTCGCCAGCACACTTCGCTTTCTCTATTGCAGATATCTACTTCTAATCCTCGACCCTAAAGGATCTATATCCGTCCGAATGACTTTCTTTGCACCCACCTAATCTGGTTGTTTTGCCTCCACCATTGCCTCCACCATCGCCCTCTTTGGATTCATGGTAGACTAATTCGAAGAATTACTGGTCGTAGTCGAAGCGTTGACGCCGCTACCAAGAAACTGCTTAACTGGCACAATGGTCGTAAGAACCAGCGGATTAAACACTTTCTCGTAATACGTAAGACGTTTTCCGTTGAAAGTTGTGGTATTCCCTGTAGCTTGGATCTCGAACGTGCCGTTCGCAGCGAGTCCCGGCTGCGCTTTTGCAATGGCGTTGAAGTTTGAGGCAATAGTCTGAAGGCTGATTGTTGCCTTTAATGGTATGATGTTGCTGCCGGGTGCGAGAAAAACGTTTTCCATTGTCGCGTTACCAATGCTGATATTGCTAATTGCAAGATTCAGGGTTAAGTTTCCCTTATGGATGTTAGCGAATATTTAACCGGTCTTGAAAGGAAGCAGTTCTGCGGAAGTGACTTACCATCTCGAAGGATACTACCGAGTAGTTGGGAATCACAGCTGTTCCCAGTAGATTTGTGCCGTCTGCTCGCGCCGTTGTGAGGAGTTGGGAGTCGGTGAGAGCGAAACCTGAGAGGTTCTGGAGTCCTGTGTATAGATGTTGAGACTGACCCTTGTTGAGTAGACAAGAATCACGTACCGGCCATTTCAATCTGCTTGTTCAAATTAATCGGAGCCTTTATAGCCCCAAGAAGATATCCGACTTGCCTGTTACCCTCATCGTGAAATTCTTATTGTACATAGCACTCGCCAGAAAACTCTCAAAAGCTGCCATATGGGTAATTGTAGCTGTTTGGTCTGTAACCTGGATAGAAGTCTTGCCGTTCAACATCTTTTCTGGCAACTGAATTGATGTAAATAAGGTATTGTCGTTCAGACCTGACAGGCTAAGATTCAACGGCTTGAGCGACGTTGTAAATGCGGTTGGCGTATCGATGGAGGAGAAGAGGGACATTTGTACGCTGTCTGGTGTGGGAGCCATCAGCCTCGCCGAATATACTGGGAGGTCATTTTTGTCGACTATTCCTTGTACTACTGCTGGAATGATGGCAACAAATCTGGATTTTGTTTAGTAATTTGGGAAGTGATCAGATTAAGAGCTGCGTACAGTATTACAAGGACCAAAGCGAGTAGAACAAGAAATCCTGGCAAATAGTAATACCAGTAGCGATGGAGGTGGCCCGAGATTCCTCCTTTCCGTGTAACTTCTCTCCGTACTGCCTAGCTGCTATCCTGTGATGGTTTACTATTCTCTCCAAGCTCCCGATAGATCGGTGGCCTCCAATCTAAGCGCGACATCTTTCTAACTGTGACGTTTGCTTTGTCTGGTACGGATATCAAGTCGACCCTGGTGCCGTTGCAAAAGAGCGATTTCAAAACTACGAACTTGAGCGACGGATGCAGATGGATTGTATTAAAGAGCCATGGAACAGCCCCCGGAACACCAGAAGGCTGATTTTGTAAAGCTGTTATCGAACATGCGTCCACTTCAAAAAGGCCTCATAGTTTGTGGGTAATTAGGCGATTGGCTGTTATAAGATGTCACAACAGGCGTCGTCCGTCCGCGAGAAACTAGCTGATGTGGATAGATGTTGAGTTTGTTTAAGGGCTATTCTCATGGGTTCCCGCTTTTGGACCTTGGCATTGACCCTCTAGTGAGATGTTCAGATCGACACATAAAATGGATGTTATAGACAGCCGAAAATCCCCAACGAGGCTAAAGCTGCCAATGCTTAAGCGGCTTTGAACTTTCCCCGCCTTTAGTTCCCCAGATTTGCTGGGTTGTTCAAATTATCGGCAATGGCGTTAGTTGTGCTAGGAAAGAAAATTTTACGAGTATAATGAGCTTCAGCCTAATCGATAGACTAGAACCCTGATACCCCTGCTGAACCCCTGGGAATATTCTTTTGGTGCTCGATTTATGCTGATTCGTTCTTAGTTGAGGCTCCGAGTTCCGAGGTATGTATGTTGCTGCATTTTTCAAACTGTCGTTCTTTGATGTCGTTGAAGGAAGGTGTCGTCGGACACTACTGTAGTTGAAGTAAGGTCAGTGTTTTACATAATAGGACCTCGAAGTCCATGATTGAAAGTTTAAAATCTCAAATAACAAAGGACAAGTTTAGCGAGATCCTTCTAGCGTTTCACGATTTTGCAAACATACCACTTCAAGTCGTTAAATACACATCTAAGCACCATTTATAATATATTTGAATGGAACAAATATCTTAAAAGTGCTGTGAGAAAAGCAAAGAAATGACTTGCTTTAGGGAATTAAAATGCTGCACAGAATCAAGAAATTTTAAAAGTAAGTTGCTTGATAAGACTTGGCCACTCGCTGGCTGCCCTACAAAGCGCAACTACAGACACTACTCGTCAGAAAAGTCGCCGATTGCACGACGATAGCACGTGGCTATGGAACCAGGAAACCATCCAAGCACTATTACTAATATAGGAGTCTAAGACCCTACAATTGTCTGTGCAGAAGGTGATGCACAGAACACCTGTAGAAGGAAATGCACGGATGGATTTAATTGTTTGGCGGGCATTTCACGCCATTTACGCCATCCAATGAGTCGAACGAACTTCCAACCAGCCAAAGCGTTTCTAGGTCCCGGCAATAAAGCCTACGTTGTGGGTGCGGGTTATGTGTAGCTTACCAAGAAAACATCGGAAAGCAGTTTTCACTAGACAACAATAGTAGTCTGTCACGGAGAATGACCTAGTTTTCTTTGAACGCGCTCGGCTACCATCGCCGCGTTCCTTCGACGCTGTTAATTCGCGATCGACTCTCTACTTAGCATGCTTAACTATAATACTGCTCTCCCTTCGGTCCTCTTGCTAAATGAGTATGCTTCACTTAGTTTTGCCATCTCACCCCGGTTGCCGCATGTGGCTGTGATGAGTTGTCCTTCGCCTAATCCCTTGATTAAAACATGGGTGGGATACAATCTTGTCTTCCGGCTCCCAGCGAGTCTGCATGTGCTCCATGTACCGTGCTCTTTATATAACCCACAGAGCTAGCAACAATTGACGGCCGTGCATGCTTGCTTAAATGTATATTTATAGTTATTTCTTTGTCGAAGACTTTTGTACCAGGTCCAAGTTTGCAAGAAAGCTCGGTAAACCCAAGTGAGGTATTCATCTGGAGGCCCAGGGAGCACATCCATGAAGTACCGAAAGATGCTAGCGATGAGAGTGGTACATGCGGTGGTAAGGAAAGATCTTAGGACCTATTAGAACATTAGCATTAACCTTCAGTGTTGAATGTAGTTACCAACCCCGATACCAACAACATCAGGAAGAACACTGAAAGTCATCAAGTCGTACATACTGGTACGATTGATTGAGTCACCACAAACAGCCATATGGCTATCTATTCAATGGAAGTCGTGTTGGTCGGATAAGTGAAACTACTCAGCCTCTAATATAGAGTCCCCGGGTCACAAATCCTAAACTTCAATAACTTCATCTACATAACCATCCCCGCTACAAACCAGTTCCAAGCATTTCAATAAACGCAGTCACTGAAAACCTTGAGTTCTCTTGAACTACAAACCGCTGTCTGTCTCACGCTCTCTTTCACTTCCGATGATATCAACACACAAGTCTAGAGGTCGGGACGAGGCCTTATAGGGCACCCGTTTGACTTATCCCTAATCTATTGATAGTCCACTACTCAGACCTAGGCTAAGACCCCATAGATGGATAGAGATACCTGTCAATCTACCCATGGGACACTACAGACTAGGTATCCGTGGGGGATGAGTGCCCACTCGCGAGACAAAACAAAGTTCTCCCTCGTAATTCATTAAATTAGAATCATAAGCGAACTCAACATTACAGTCTCACGAATAATACGGCGTTGACGAGGGTGCATAAATTTGTGGAGAGGTTGTCATGAGGGTGATAGGAAGATAATTGGATTCTGGAGTTGATAGTGTATTTGTCTATAGTATTGATTAGGAAATTCTAACGTACGGCAAACGATCTACTCCATCTGACGGCACGGGGAAAATATTATGTCAAGGCATATATTAGCCCATAAGTACATGCAAAGTGCAAAGAAAGACTCAAGACATTTTGTGGTTTCATCCGTTCATTCATTGATCCTAATTCAAACACTACACACACACAGAAACACTGACAGTACAGTAAGATAAGTAGGTAATTACGCCACCCCATAGCAAGACCCCCTATAACACAAAAACGTTTCACCCAATCCACTTACGCTACTCCCACCACCCTACTTCAGCTCACAGAACAGAAAACACAAGAAGCAGAGACAAAAGAAAAGAACCCAAACGATAGACTTTTTGATTTGGAGTCCGGTCCGTCATAAGTGCAAAAAATAGACGCCAACCTGGGCAGAAGCGAAGAATATGTGTGCGTGAAGGCGACCGCGAAGTCTGATCGAGATGTATGTCCGAGACCAGAAAACTGGCGAGTGAATGAATAGTCGTGCGGGTCGTAGTCCATAAAATCCGTAAACGACATTCGTAATCATCATCCATAAAATTTACCATTTTGAATCGTCATCGTGGAGGAATTAAAGGATCATACTCTTGGTCCTCACATGGTTCCGGGCCTTTCCACCACTCACAGAGCGCTGCTCGTTGATCCTTCTTCTTATGGTCTCTTCGCGCTTTAATACCATGTCGCACCATCCGCCCTTGGGAGCAGCTCCCTCTTTCCCAACACAGGCATCAAGAACTTTCATCCAGCCCTCTTTATCCGCTGCAGTGTCGGCGTAGAAGTCGATGACTTCACCGTTGTTGAATCGGATCCGGAAACCTTCTTCGACAAACATGTAACCTTCTTCCTCCTCAGCAAAACCTGATTTTCGTCGACTGCCACCCTTACCGATAGTCTCCCTCTGAGTGAGAGCGCGACGATCATCGATCAGCTTTGAGGCATTGGCCAGGTTGATCGTTGCGCGGGGTTGACGAGTTGATTCGTGGTATGCAGTAAGCTTGCTGCCTACGAGCTTGAAGAACCGACGACGCCAGTACTATCTTTTGTTAGTGACACAAACAAACAACATATCATCGGAAACTTACTGGACAATCACCACCCTGCTGACTGAGGTGGCCTTCCCAGTTACGTGCATCGGCTTGCTCAGCTTCTTTCATTTCTCGAATGCAGGAGTTCATGCTCTTTGGCATATCATCATCAGTAGCACCTCTTGGCTTTGGCACGAAGAGAAGCTGGAGTTCTAGCTTGGCAACCTTGTAGGGGGCGCGTTTCTGCACTTGAATCGTATTGCCACGCTTGCTCTTCACACTTGAGGGAATTGAAGTTTCTTCAGTCGCCCACTCATTGAAAGCGGCAACGTCGACAATATAAGGACGTCCATAACAATGTGTTTCGTGATCCTTCAGACAGACGTATGACCGTCCAAAGCTGCCGTCCTCAGCTGCAAGGGGTGAGATAAGATCCCAGGCTGTCGGAGCGGTTGTCATTTTCGCTTGGACGTCTCTTTGCCTCTGCTCGGCGATACGTTGCTCCTCTTGCTTCTGCCTCATCTCAAGTTCCTTGCGCTTCTTTGGCGAAGCAAATACCCGACTGAAGGTGGACGGCTTTTGCACCTTCTTTACAGGAGATTCAACGACCCGCTTAGGTGCTGGCTTCTCTAGTTTCGCATTGAGTGTCAATTGGAATTCGAGATCGTTGGGTACGACAAGCTCAAATTCCTGGCCTATTGGTGCATTTCTTCCAAGTTCAAGCCATGCGGTCGTAACGCAGTGGACGCCATTATCAAGAGTCAGACTGAACCAAGTACGCTCATCTAAATAAGAAAATTAGCAGCGTGACTCAAGAAGATAGGGTAAAACCTACTTTTCGGCAATGGAAGATCCAAGTCTTTCACACCAATGACCTTCACGAATAGTCTACCTCTCTCGCCAACTTCTCCGGGAGCTGCGTTAGCTGCCGCGTCTTCTGATAGTGAGGATAAACCAGTTGCATTGCTTTCCTGTCCGGGAAGTGGAGGCGCTGGTCCAGAAGCAGTCTTCTTCCGTGTGTTAGAGCGATTGTGGATGCTGCTCTTGCGTGTTTGTCCGTTCCATGGCTCAACAGTCCAAGACTGTGGTCGCTGTGTCTTAACGGGAGAATTGCCTGCTGAGCGAGTGGCCTTACCAACGTCACTGCTAGCCACAACGACTTTTGTATTCTGTCTCATTAGATAGCCACGCTGTTTTCGCGACGAAACGTTAGCATTAAGTTTATGAAGAGGAGTGTCTCTGGTCTCCTTGCCAGACGCTTGTCTAGTGCCGGGGGTGGAAGAATTCGATTGTGAATAAGATTGGGCAAAAGCAACCTTTTGAGCCTCGACGATCCGGTCAAAGTCTGTGTCGAGACTTAAACCGAGATCGGCGCCGATATCCAACGTCAAGCTTCTCTTCTTGAAGCTTGGACGTCTCTCCATGACCTCTTCGCCAAGATCAAGTTCTTCGCGGTCCAAGGTTAAAGAAGGGCGATTTCGGTGTCGTAAAGGTATGGGTGGAATGTTTTGCAACTCGCCGCTGACTATTCGACGAGCCTCTCTCATTGTCTGAAGATCTGTGGGAGTAGCAGATGGCCGCGTTTTGAGCTTTGAACCAGCCGACGACTTGATTGTGGCCATCCGTTCGGGGATAGCTGGTGATTCACGTGGTGGCGAGGGCGGTATTATTGGGTGACGAATGACAGAGTCTGGAGTACCTGGATCCTCATATTCTTCCTCTTCTGGCCCCCAACCTGCCCCGTCATAATCAGGAACTGAGGTATCAAAATCACGCTGCTCTGGGGTCTGGGGTCGTTGTTCTGGAGTTTCCGGACGTTGCATGTATGCTTGAGCAGCTGTCATTTTGGGGCTATCCAACTTTGGTAGCTCGGGCTGGTCGACCTCTTGTGATGGTGGAGGTGATGGAGTCATGTAAGAAGACAGACTCATTCCAAAATCTTGGTTTTTGAAGCCAGAAAAATCTGGAAGAGACGACGCTCCTTGTTCCTGCCGAACGGGATACGTAGGGGTTAAAGGATCTGCTGGCATCTGGCGGGGTGTTGGTGGAGTATCATCCTCAAAAAGCGGACTAGCATTTTGAGGTGTCGGGTCCGAATACTGGCTTTCACTCTCAGCATCGTCCTGATTAGCTTGATGTACTTCTTCCTCCATTGGGTAATCTTCAGTTCTTGATTGCAATGCTGATTCGTTGCGCTGGTACATGTCTGGAATGTCATAGACATCAACTTCGTCCTCGCTCTGTGGCTCGCGTTTGATGATAATGCTCGTATCTGCTTCTTCCTCCTCCTCTTCTTCCTCGAGCAAAGATCTGTCCTCCGTGGATGGAAGAGGGGTGTCAGGATCTATAACAGTGTGGCGCTCGGGACTTGAGCTAGGCATTGGAGAAGAAAAATTGTAGTCTGATTCACGAGCGTAGGAGTCTTGGCCGTTTACCTTCCGTAGGATTGATTCTCGCGAAATCCGAGGTGGCAATTGGTAACTACCCAAGCCGGGAAAGTCATCCATGGTATCTTCATCTTCATGAATGCTGATTTCTTGCTCTGGTGTTTGACTACCTCTCTCACGAGGAACGGCACGTCTCATACGGCGCTCTCGTTGCTGTTCCGCGGCTGATTTCGGCTTATCGTCGTCTTGAATCATCATCAGTTGTAGGCGCTCCTCAAGAGACATTTTACCACCACTCATTCTCTGGATCTCAGATTTACTGATAGAGGCGGCACTTGGCGGAGATGGAAGACTTCTGCTACTAGCACGTTCTGCGGCTGCAGCAAGACCAGTACTTGGGCTGCGAACCAGTCCAGGCAGAGGAGGAAGCGGTCGATGATCACCATTCGAATTCAGCGAGTCAGTACGGGACCCAGATGGACGCTGCTCGGCTGAGGAATTTGGGCGCGCATCTGGCATTGGGCTGCCCTCAGGACCATCAAACCGATCTGCGAATTGTCCGCCAGTAGTTCCATTGGCATGGTCAGCAGGACTGGAATGTCTCCAATGTTCAGGTCCTACAACCGGTGTCTTGTCTGTATCTTCCAGCGAGTCATCAAAACTATCCTCCCGCTCCATTTCATCCCCCTGAAGGTAGCTGTCTTCCTCGTCCTCCTCCTCGGCAGAATCGTAGCTATTTTCGCGGGAATTGTCTCCGATTGAGGACAAGTCAGGCGTAGCCATCTCGTACTCATTGACTTGTGGTGGGGCCGCATCAAATGTGACGCTCTTCGCATGTCGGTGTAGGATTCTTCCCGGAGGAAGCTCGCGCTCATCCTGCGAATGATCCTCGGACCATGTGCCAGTCTCAGAATCAAAGCTGGCTTTTCCGTTGAAGCGGCCTGTAGCAAGTGAAGACTTTGTCGGGGAAATTTGATCTTTACTTGGTCGCCGGAACCCATCTGTGCTATTCGTTGGCGTGAGAGGAGGCTTACTTGGGGTGTATCTGGGGCCAGATGGACTGTACAGCGGAATGCTGCTCGTACTACTATGCTTCTTGTGTCCAAAACGGTCTGCAGATCGAAGTCCCTCCAGCCCTGCTCCCCCGTATGCGTTTCCTTGTAGCTGCTTTGCCAGCGGCCGCTCGATAACAGGTACTGACGTCGGGTCGTATTCCATTTTTTGCTCGCGCGCGTACATGTTGCTGTTCTTCACACGCGACGCGCGCTGGAGTCGTTCGATGGATGAACGTCTGGTCGGTGACGGGGAACTCTCTCTTGGAGCAAACAGGTTCTCTGTATTGAATCGGATCGGCGTCGTCGGCTCACGGCCTTTCCAGAAGAGTCGTGGTGACGAATTGCCCTCTGAGGCGTTGAAGGGCGACGTCTGGAATGGAGACGAGTCCCCATTGGAAACCATTTTCTGCATGGCCTGAATATTAGCACCTAATTCTCCGAGTGGCTGATGCAACCCTCTGTAAAGTCCGTACCTTGGTAGTTTGATTGAAGCTGGGCGAGTTCCTCCTCTTCTCTGTGGGCGAAAGCTCTGTTAATGCACGTGGTAATGAAGAGTTTCCCTTTACTGGAATAGGGGTGCCTTTCTGGATACGCAGTGGATGTACCTAGGGCGCGTTAGAAACCTCGATGTTCATTTCCCCCACCGCCCCTCGCGCCTGTGCTGATCCATCGTCAACAAACTATTGTTTGCGCTTACCGATTGTGAAGGCGATGCCATCTCCGCTACACCCAAGGTCCACCAGCGATAGCCAAGCTGTCAGTAGCACAGTATTCCTAGCACAGCGTCGCCAGATTGGATATGGTGCGGTGAAGGAAGAATGTGGTGTTTATGTAAGGCTCACGAGAGGAATGCGCGTCGAGGTGCTATGGGAATGTGGCAAAGCACCACACTTGATGCGATACCCCAAGAGATCGAGTGCGAATGGACCGAAAAAAAAGAGAGACAACAGCGCAAAGAAGAAGGGAAGAGTGTGTGAAGTTCCCAGCAAGTTGTTGATACTTGAAGAGATATTGGTAAACTCTATGGCACGACTCCTTGAGTGGCTGGAAACAACAAACTCAGCTGTAATTACGTTTATCCGGTCCTAGCGCCTGCTTAACTCCTGATTGCGTTGCTAGGGACAACGATGACGCTAAATTTGAAACGGAAAATCCTACGCGAGGTGGCTGGACAGGGGGCGGCGGCTTGTTCCCTGATTTCTCGCTTCGAACCCCTTTTCGCACACAGATGGGCAGATCTGGGCTCCCGCTCCTGTAGATCTTTTACCCTGATGACGATAGTGCCAAAGAAACACTAACATACAACACTTCAAAGACCCTTACTATTGCTGTATTCTTTGTTTTAGTTCTTGAGAAACCAAAATCCGTATAGAAGGTGAATTGTAAGTTGTTCGGAGAACTACCCTAGTCACTGGGATACCCTTACAAATACTTTTTACTCTCTAAAATGTCGACTGTATTTAAAGAAAAGCACAACTTGAGTTCCTCCACGAAGAGTGAGAATCGAATGCAAATGCAGGGTCGCACATGTCAATACAATAGAAGTAATCCGCAAAGCACTTCTCTTAAGCGCTTATAATATTAAGCGACCATATAGCCTTGGTTGACTTCCTAGTCATTCACCTAAAACCTCCATTTTTATTATAATGTTTAGACTATCACGACTTCAATCACATTTGATCTAGTTGAGAAACGAGAATGTGGCATTCATGTCATTGATCTCTTTGTATCTCTCGCAGTTCAGCAGTTACGACCTTGCAAGAACTTCCTGACACAAATCTCCCGATGCCATTTCCATCCAGCTAGCCATTGCATAGCAATACACGTCTCGCCAGTGCAATCGTAACCCACTTTAAGCCACCCAGAGACCCAGATCACAGTACATCCTATGAGTGTAATCCAAAGCCACTTCTATCCAGCTAGCAGCAGCCATAGCAATCCACATCCATCTTACCAGTGCAAACCAATGGCCCTTCTAACTGATAGCAACACACTTCCAACCAGTCCAACCCATCACCAATCTTTGTCCATCTAGCCAGAAGCTTCAGTCCTCGTCGCTAAGGTCGACCAGGGTGAATAGAGTGTAACCCGTCGTCCGTGGTCCGTACCGTGATTTCGTATCCTCCAAAGTCTCACCGATGGGCTCTCGCGAAGATTCATACTCCCTAGCTCGCAAGGGCTTTGGTGCATAGCTTCCACTTCGTCCAACAACGTCATTGTAGGCAGGCGAGGTATCAGCGCTTTCATCCTCTTTATCCTTGCCCTTGCCCTTTCCCTTGCCCTTTTCATCCGACGACGACGACCTAGAAAACAGCCTCTTGCCAGCATTAGCTGCAGCAGTCCAAGCTGAAACTTTTGGTTCTTCCTTCTTGAGAGTGCTCCATCCCTTGTCTTTCCAAGTCTCCTTACACTTCGGACAGAGCCCCATCTTCACATCCTTGATATCATGGGACATGAAGCTATCCGAAGTGCATTCTCGATTGCGATTGGAGGCGTAAAGGCAAGGCTTGAGCCAGGCTGGAGGGGATTCGTGATGGCAGAGCTCGTAGACGTGTACCAGGAACTCGCACATGGTGGCGAGGATTTGATAGTGCGCCGCGCGAGTGAGATGGGGGAGGATTGATGCGGTCTTGAATTAATGCTTTACAAGATGTTGTAATGTGTATTGTGTATATTGAAGAGATGATCGGCGAGAATCGCGAGGTTTTCAAGGTGGTCGACTCCAAGTCGCGTTCTTGAGGAAGTTGCGATGGTGAGATAGATGGGACGGAAGCGTGGGACTTGTAACTTCCTCGTTTAAGCGACGTGCTGGCAGAACAATTCTCGAATTAGGCGAGATACTAAGACGTGCATGGAGATCGAGGAACTCCTGCCAACTGAAAAATCTACGTCTTTACTGATTATATTAACGGAGGCTAGAGACAAGATTGTAGTTTTACTGCGCTGGTAGCATCAGTTGAAGAAATACTAATCTCATCATGGTACAGAGAGGATATTGAGTTTCCTGAGAACCTTGACGGATCATCTTCAGGATGTGCTAGCAAAAAGAAAAAAAAAACGTCGCGCTCAAAACACTACCATCCTATTACAAGCCTTCTTCATGGTTGAAATTGATAATTCTGGGGACATAGTATTTTAGGATGGCATGTATCAGAACCTAGCTGCTCCAAATAATGATCATTTTAACGAAGCTACTTGGCAGAGAAATTTTTGAAACATCCCAACAAGTTAATTCTTTGTCGCTTAATCATGAGGATTTCGGTTTTGGTATTTCAAGCGAGTGATATTGCAAAGACATCTTAGTTCATCACCACAAGGGCCATTCCCATTGCCAGTCCCTATTGCCTCTATGAATCTATTAGTTCTGATTGTCTTGCCCTAAAGATGAATCCACCTTCACCACGATTTTCAATTCGCTGTCGACAATGCCTCTTCAGTCTGTGCCTTTGAATTTACTGGAGGCTTTACACGAGGTACAGTACAGTACAAATCAGCTTGATTTAACATAATATAATATGCCACTCATACCACTCCTAACTCTTGCTACTCGACGAGAATTCCCAATTCCAAGAATCCACACAAATTCACTTGACTGTGATTTCTGGATAGATATCGACGTGGGTACCCGGAACAAAATACCATAGGGGCCGAGCACCCAATGGGTGGGTGGAACAGATTTCTGCTAGGATACGAGTACCCGCGGGTAGCGGATCGGCCCGTTGGAAACCTCATACCCTTCGTATACCCACACGTTACTTACCTAATAATTGCCACAAAGATTACTTCATAATATTTCATATTTTCCATAAGCTCTGCACTTTGTCCTTTTGGGCTTTGCGTTGTCTACTCGGCGAGTCTACACTTTCTACTTTCTACACCGCTACTCCTTGTTGTATAGCCTGGTTACGTACTCTACTCGCTGCCTGGCCCGTTGCCACGTTTGCCTGCGCTCTAGTTTGCGCTTCAGGCGGTGAATCTCTACTTCAAAGTTCAAAGTCCAGGTTGAGCTTCCCCTTTTTCTAGAAAGGTCAAATTGGCGAAGAATACGAAGTATAAGAGGGGTGGGTTTGACTTTGTTTGATTCAGATACTTAGCCTGAACTAGAAAGATGTTAAGCAGAGCGAAGGGGCCAGAAAGGCTGGTAAGCCATTTTGTTCCTTCGTGTTAAGTATTTTGTGTAAGCCTCCCAAAAAATCTTGGTAGCGTGGCCAATGTGTGAATTGAAAAGAAGAAAGAAAAATTTGGGGTTACAAAAAGATGAGACTCGATAAGATAAGATCACGATAGTTTAGATTAGAGGCGACCTTAACAGTATCGAATGAGCCCAGGGCCAGGCTGCTGCATCGGTCCCGAAAACTTGGGTTTGGATTCTTGAGCAAGCAATTGACATCCTTGGTGTTTTCTCTGGTCTTTGGCTAGCTGCACTGATAAGGGACCAGCACCGGGAAAATATCAAATTCAAGATTGATTATGATATAGAATCGATATTGCCGAGGATGGCGAGACCATACTTCTTTACTGGTTGAATGAGCAAGTGTATCATAAATTTTCAACGAGAACTTTCATCCGAGATACAGAAATACACAAGGAATCTCCTTCTGCCACTACAAAAGACTTAAAATTCGAACAGATGGCGCAGTGGTGACCTTGACGGTAGATGCATCCAGATAGCTGCACTAGCTCTATAGCATTATACTCCCCTTAGACGCTTTTTGGACATTTTGGAGCGAGGACCATATGTGCTTATAATAGATATCCAAAGATGTAGTAGGAAAAGTGCGTCCCTAGAATTTGTAACCACTAAAAAATCGCACTGCGTCGATCAATTCTTAATCCGAAATGGTTTGTACGTAATGTAGCCATGAGATCGAGCGATGAGATCATGCAATCGAGATAAGAGGTAGGATTGCCGATCAAGAGATATTCGTCATTTATCCCCTGCTTACGACCTAAATGCTCCCGTAGTTGGTATGACTGAAGGCCTCAAATCCATCTCTTTCCATAAGCAAGAAGATTGCTGAGCGCAGAAGTCCTCAAGCCACAACACAACTTTCAATGCATCCATGAATTGCTCCAGAGACTTCAAATCCATGAAAAAAACAACTCTTTCCAACAGCTTAACAAAGTACTGTCTTTCAGATAGACCAGACGTTGCCACGCCACCCATGAAAAGAATCCAAAGCAGCAAGTAGAGGTCATTTTCCCATACAATCAGCAAGTCACCGGAGACAGTCTCCAGTGTAGATTTAAGTCTCTTTACTAGGGTCTGGATTATCACTGCTGTTTTTGGAAACTCGCGCAATGCGAGGTAGAGATAGAGGTATGCTGCTAAACGACAGGATCCATAGACGTGTGAATTGCGAAGGGTGCTGCATATTGTGGATGTCTTTTCGGAAGTGCTCCCTTCGTCCAAGACTGTTAGTAGTCTGTATTCTACAACGTAGATACCTCGTGTGAATGCTTTAAGACCAAAGGTGGAGAAGTCCTTTTTGGCCATAATGGATGATAGAAGGCGCATGCTTTGAAGGACCTGGCTCATCTCGCCAAAAAGATCTGCGGGGCTACTCAAATCTGTCGAGTACAGTGGACTAACATGCTCTATGAATTGATCAAGAGTTCCTTCGCATTCGTCTGTTTGGATGACGGGGAATTGAGGAACTCGATCCCAAGATGATGCATAGGAGAGATCTGACCTTGATTCGAACTTCTGAGTCAGTTTTTTTTAATAAAGATTGAAACCAGTGACTTACCAACCGACAGTCTTTTGCAAAAGTGACTTTTCTTCCAACCCGAGCAGTCCACCACGCTTAGAGACCATTTGCATCAACGCATCCAGATGCGTCGTTGCACTTGTGAAGGTCCCATTGGTTATCTACGGCGAAGAAACAAGGATGCTGTTAGTAATTATACTGTTGGTAATCATGTTGGTGGATGGAGTAAAGAAGAATAAAACCCACATCAAAACTAGCAAGCGAGGCAACAGCCCCAATAGTCCCATCACTCAAAACCTCGGATGAAGTGCGTAAGCGCTCATTGACTATGCGTAGTGCTTCTCCTCTATGGAAAAGAGATGCTGTGGACAGAGCCCTCCCATTACTTAGATCGTAGTGCAACGAGACAAGAGAGAGGGTGGCATTAAGCCACGCCGGATCTGTATCGACATATGAGACTGTTAGGTTGCCGGAGTTGAAAACGAAGGAGGTTCGCTTGAAGGCAGCATCTTCTGTCGGCGAGGTTAGTAGGGCAGTTGTGCTAGATATAGACACTAGCGCTGACGATATATTACCAAGGCCTTCTGTCGAGGTCCGAACATGATTGGTAGTGTATCAAATGGGTCAAATGATCCATCTCCTGGCCCAGTGATCAAAGAATTCTGGCACCATTCAAGACCTTTAAGACACTTGCCCCTGCAACTTTCATGATCTTCATGACCCTCGTAGAGGACTGCGTGGCAACTTGGTCTGTCTTGCTTGGGTGCTGCTTGCACTTGATTCTTTGCCTTCGTCTTTGGTTTGTGTAATCGAAACTTTCCTGTGTGCTCTGCCTGAGATTTCGCTGTTGCTGCTGCTTTTGCAGTTGGGTTTGTGTGCCCTGGAGCATTTTGCAACTGTCTCACCTTTCTCTTCCGGATCGCATCGCGAATTGCATGGGAGCGGACGATCTTCCGCGATTCATCGTCGTTGGGCCTGTTCGGGTTAAATGTTAAGAATCGTAGCGATTGGTCGGCAAAATTAGATATCTCCATTGTTTTTTCGGTACTACTTAATTCATTTGCTGCTTTGAGGAATATTGCGAAGAGTGGTACTGTAGTCGAAATGTCGAAGTTTTGTAGAAGCTCACCGCAGCCGATTCGTATTCGCCAGTTAGTATACCGTACTAAGCCGTGTGCTGTGCACGTGCCTCCTCAAGAATTCCCTCTTTAGGAAAATGAGCAGGGAAGTTGACAAAGGCAAAATTTAAATCGCATTTGAAAAGGTATAAATCGCCTTTTGCTAAAATATCTTAGTAGGAAATACACTAAAGGTAAACTTACATTAGGTTTACAGTACTTCTAGTAACCTTTTTTTTATAGATATATTCCCTTCTACCTCTAATCCTAAACTAACCCTAATAGTAACCTCCTAACCCTAACACCTATGTTGTAGAGAAATACATATACCGAGCTACTTTTCCTACTAAGATTTTAGCGAAAGGCGATTCTAGGTTTAGGTCTTATTAAATGCGACTTAAATTTTATCTTGACAAAGCATACCTGTTTGCCAAGACTAGTGACAAACCATGGCTCGCAACTTCCTTTTCTTACCCCGCCGACAGCACGCTACCACCGGAATGTAAGATTGTATAACTTGGAGGAATGGCAATTGTAAAATATAATAACAGCTGAGCTGTTGAACGACATACCTAGCACAAAGGTTTCCTTAAATAGAATACAACAGTTATAGCTCTTGTGCTCACTCACACCACAAGACTATCAATGTAGAAACAAAATGTATGCATTAAAGGTAAAGGTATCTTATAACAACAAAGGATGAAAACTACACAAACTTGATCTCTCCAAACAAGCTTGCTCTAACCTGTAGAAGAGCGGCCAGCTCCATGACAAACTCCTGAAGGATAATGACATTCGTTAAGACATGACTTACACTAACCAGCTTCTCTTCCTCTCCTGTATCCCCGCTACCTGGCGTTTTGGATGCCGGTTTCTGATCGCCATCGCCATCACCACTAACACTCGAAGCTTCAGACTGTCCAGATGCTCGCAGATTTGGAAACGGGATGGGGTTGATTTCTCCATGGGCAGGTGGCAGTCCCACTTTGCGAGCAAGAATACTCTGATCCACAGCAGCAAATGCAGCTGCCTGACTTGCAGGAACTCCTCGATGCTTCATGGCCTCAGCATCTCGCAATGAACTTGATGTACCACGCGAGCTGGCTCTTGGTGGTGTTTCCGGGCCCATCGGAAATTGAGGCGGTGGTCTTTGACCGGAAGTGCGTGAACTCGTCGGAGTTGCAAATCCGTATCCACCACTCATGCTATTATAGTCTCCACTCCGTCGCCCACGAGGAGATCTTGAGCGAGATGGGCTTGCAAGCTCTGGGAATAGCTTCTGCGCTATCGCATCGAGCCTTGATGGTCTGGGCGGCGAGGGTGAGGGTGACTCATGACTTGAGCGGGGAGGTGGCCGATGAGGTGTGTGAATTGGGATTGGTGCGGTCGTAACATTAGAGGCAGCTTGAAATGTTTCCCGGCGTTGTTGTAGCAGCTCCTCGAAACGTGGAATTGACGTCTTGTAAGTTGATGCCTGATGGACAAGTTTTTGTAGTTGCGTCAGCAATGCTGGTATCTGAGACGCAGACCAATTCGGGTGACGACGAGCTTTTTTGAGCGCACGAAGCTGGACTCTTTCTGCGATGTCCTCTGGTTCCCCGAGCTCGCAGACTCCATGCATAAGGACATCTTCTCCCATTGTTTCCTCGTCTACTTCCCAAATTTCCTCCTCTTCATCATAAACATATTTGTTCGGATCCGGCACAAGCCAGCCTTCGACATGTATGTAGCCACATGTGGCCATGTCGAATATAGTTCCCGTGAGACCGAGGTTGGTCTCTACAGAGTTTGTGAAAAAGGTGCCCAGTATACCAGTCAGAATTTCTAGCATAGGGTCTTCAGGTCGGAGAGTATGTGCACGAATATCTCGGGGCGCGCCAGGAACTGTTGCTTGCCCTCCAGGAAACCTGGACGTACCACCCGCTGATTTGGGTGCGATAAGCGTTACGGAGCACGGATGGCTCTCCAATGCATTCCTGCAGTCGTCAAGACATGCGTCGTAGAGGTCATCGAAATTGCCATCTCCTCCCAAACCATTTACTATTTCTTGAAGAATTTCCATTTCTTTTTCATGGGCGCCAATAGTGCGTTGTGGTCCCTCAGTCTTAACTTGTGCTGTCCGAAGCAGCGTAGAAACAGCATATCTATGGTGGCGCCTTAGGATAACTGAGACTAACTGCAAGGTGACATCAATTGTCTGTTGGCTGTGAGATCGTAAACTTCCCAGAATAAGATCGACCAGATTAAAAAGGGCTGGTGTTGAATGCAACTCCATTACTTGATTCGACATCATCAGAGTCGCAAGATCCAAAGACTTTCGCTTTCGAGCAGCACTAACAGCTGCTTGTGAGCCCGATGGCACCATAGAAGATGTCTCGGGCAGAGCCAGAAGGTAGTGCAGTATAAGTTGGATCATGTCAGGGTGATCTAAGGATTCAAGGATGCGTCTAAGATAAAAGAGCACAGCAACAGAGGACCCTCCATCAACGTCAGAAGACTCCAAGAGTGATGGATATCTATTTCCCATCAGCGTTTACTTAACAACAGGTGGTGAGATACTTACAGCAATTGTTGAAGAAATATGACCTGGAAATGTTCCAGTAGTGTCGCCTTGACCTCGGTGGACTTGCAGTGGTTCAAGACATCCTGCCAGAACATGAGGTGGGAGAGGAACGTATCCATATGAACTTGGAAACTCGGTGATGCCGAACTGACAATCTCGGAATTCGAGATGGGGTGTTCATAGTCCGAGAATGCCAAACTCGGTGGCAGCTCGTCTGGAGGGTGATCAATGACTAGCTTTCTACTCAACTGCCCGTATAAAGCTCCCAGACCTGTGGCCATCATTGTTGCTAAATCACTCTCAACTATCCACTGCTCGAGAGCCACGGAATTCGAGGCAGCTTCGATGATGTAGAGGAGGCCTGTCCTTGCAAAGTCTCCAATTCTCCCTTCCTCGTGTATATAATCTATCAAGAGATAGAACAACGGAAAGTCCTCCTTGTGTGTTTTTCCTGTAAACTTCTCGTGGGCATTTCTGCTTTCAGATCCCTCCTCGCGATGTTGGGCCGTGAACCATGCTGGCAGAACCTCCGGTTCTAGTCGAATCTTTGTGGTGATATTGAAAGACAGCTCCACAACTTCGACCTCCGTCTCTCGACCCAATCGTATGCTGTTTGCTCCGGTGATCCGAACCAGCAGGTTCATAAGACTTTTGGCGAAGATATCATTCTCCACAAAACTCTCCTCCTCGCTCTCAATGAGTGTTGAAAATAAAGCTACGGCTTCTCGGACAATGTATTCATCATATGAGGTTGTAGCTATCTTGCCTATTGGTATGTATATCTTCTCTTGTGATGCGAAGCCGATGCATGGATGGGGTAAGGGACGTCTCGATTCATCGCTGAGTAGTGCAGTGAGGTCTTGAATACACTCTCGAATGTCGTCTGCCGCTTCGTGGTCTTGCGAGAGGTTGGATGAGCGCTGCCATATTGACTAGAAGCCCAAAGTTAGCAATTCCATCTGCTGCGAGAGATAGGAGGTAATCGTACCAGAAGTTGGTTATACTGTCTCCTGAAACGTGCCAGACGCTTGTCCGGGTTGTTTGTAGACTTTCTGGATGCTGCCGGAGCAAGGGATGTACCCGCAATCAAGCGTGACCACTGTGTTGACTGTTAGCTATGTTCTGAGGTAATAGATAGGATGCCTTACAAAGTCCATGGCTGGATCAGCGGCATGTTTTTTGATGCATTTGGACGTCAGTTATCGCACTCTTGAAGCCGGAGACGTGTTTCAATGCGCGTGCTATTGACATAGATTTAATGCAGCTGAGTAAGCAAGGCTAGCCTCGCCAGGCTTAGGTGCCTAGCAATACGAGTTGGAGAAATGAAGCATTCCTGTACGGTGTTTTCTTCACAACCTGGAAAAGAATCTCATGTTCAGGATACCCCATAAAATTCATCAGATGATTTTGAGGAATTCGTGATGCGGGGAAGGGTAAATCCCACCGGCACGATTCGCTGTCTCACTAACTTTATAGTATATTTAGCTCGTCGATCCCGAGGGGCTCGAGGTCTTTAACATCACGTCGTGATGCTTCGAAGACTCGCTCCTCGCCAGCCATCATCATCTAAAGTTCCTCAAACTGTCAAGGCAAATTTTCAAAAATGACTCCACTCAGCCCTCATTTCAAGATGTACCAAAACAGAAGGGCATACGGTGGTAAGTGAAGAGCCGAAGGTGTAGTCGTAGCAAGTCGTACTCGGGACTTTCGTATGTTGAGTTACCTACTCAAACTAATTCAGTGACTGCCGCCAGGACTCCCCCAGTGTGATTATGCCGAACTGAATAGTAAGGTAGGAAACCATGTGAAAGCTCGCATGCAAGTTACGAAAGTACAAGCCCAGGGCAAAGCTAATCGGCAATCAGAAGTATTTCCCCAACTACTTTCGTCACCAGCTATCCATGCCGCTGTCCGTCACCTGGTACTGGTATAAAGTCTAATGAAGGTTTGCTCTGGCGTCGCCGGTCGCAGCAGCTTTCTAAGTACTGGTAAATTGTCTCACCAAGTGGTTTCCTATGGTTGCAGTCTGGCGGAAAGTCCCAATAATAAGAAGCCAACAGTCTCGATCACTGGTAATGGGGTAAGCTGCGAGCAAAGGTTTCCAGCCCACTTCACTAAATAAGATTGGAAGTTTCGGGGAAGAAGTGAACAATGATTGTTTTGAGGCCATTACCAGTGGAACATATATCCAGAATATAAGTGTGCGAGTACTTTCCTTATTTCCTGGAAAGATATTACATATGGCAACAGAACATTGTCATCCAGTGGAAATCTCCACCTTTCTGTACTCCCAAAGTTTTGTCCACACATTCCTGCCTCATGTAATGTCTCCTCTCCTATTGCAGCATGAAAACGTCACATGGGCAATACAGCTCTACTCTTGAGGCGTCCGACAAATAGTCAGACTACGCAGCCCATATAATCTGAAGAAGTAGCGATGGTAAAGATGAAGGGGGAGTGGCTGAATCGGATACAAATTCCTCCTGACTAGAGAACTAATCTTAATTATCTCGATTCCTCTGGTGGGATAATTACTTTTGCAATTTGTCCGAGCATAAATTGCAGGTCGGGTCACGTCGCTGAACGCAGATGTGGAAGATGATGCAAATGGCAAATGGCAAATGGGTAGCCGACCACCTCTACAGCGGCCGAGACAGTAGTGTCAGCGCTACTTCTTTTGACAAGAGGATAGCTCTGGAGAAGAAACAACGGTTCCTGCACCAGTTTATTTGGTGGAAATGCTCCGTAGTATGAAGCTCGTGGTAATATTGCTCAGGATCTCAACTTTTGGTTCTGCTCTTTTCACCCATGGTGCTCTAATTTCACTCTACCATAAATTTCTGCAGGCTCGCTGCCTCTTTTCAGATTCAAGGATTCCATGGCCCTTGTGCCCTAGTACCAGTCAAGATCTCAGGCTCTCCCTCTTCCTTGACAAGCAAAATATCCTCGTGCCTAACACCAAACTTGTCTACAAGGTAGATTCCTGGCTCGCTGGTGAACGTCATTCCGGCTTTCAATGTCACATTCACATTGCCTTTATTCAAATAAGGGCTTTCATGAGCTTTAATGCCAATTCCATGACCAACTCGGTGAGTGAACGCTTCACCATATCCAGCATCCGTGATGACTTTGCGAGCAGCAATGTCGACGGATGCAGCGGAATTGCCGGCAACCAGAGCATGCATGGATTGCGTTTGCGCTTCCAGCACAGTGTCCCATACACTGAGCTTTTGTTGGATGCGCGGTGAAAGGGCTTGTCGTTGGGCCAAGTTGGCTGGTTTGGGGAAGAAGGGTGGGAAGAAGGTCCGGCAGATATCGGAGGAATAGCCGTACAGGTGTGCCCTATGATCCATTAGCTTTGGTTATCGCTAACGACTTTATTTTCTTACCCAACATCGATCAGAACGAATGTCTCTGCCTCCAGAATTTTGCTCCCATCTGTTCCGCCATGCGGGTTCGAAGCATCCTCATCTACATTTCTATTAGCCTTTTCATCGTCAACTAAAGTTGAGTTTTGCAACATACCAAACAGTACGATGTCAAAGAAAGGCTCCATCCCAGCAGCTCGAAGGGTGTTGTCCAAGACCTCCATGACTTCATTTTCGGTCAATCCAGCATACATGCATTCCCGCATAGCCCGCACCGCCTCAACAGTGCCAGTATTTACAGCACGAACAATCTCTACCTCTCTGGGTGACTTGGTTTGCTTTACTCTCTCGACATCACCGCCCAACCCCACAACGTCAAACCCGTTGTCACCAAGACCTCTTTGGATGAAATCTCTCATCTCTTCATCAACCATGATTTTCGGTGCCATCAATCCAGCTCGCGGCTTTTTGGCTGTCACGGGTGTGCTCCAAGCTCCCATCAAAGTCTCATAGGGATTCCAGTGCTCTTCCCATGGGACGAACTTCAAGGTCTCTATGAAGGGCATCCCCAACAGTTTGGCCCTTTCAACTTCAAAGCTAGGAGCCAAGAAAGACGTAGCTGCGATGATCTCGCCCGTGGAAGAGTCCTCCTGCGGCTGCACGACCATGAGGAAAGGACGTTCTTCTGGCTCCCACACCTCCCAGTCTTTCTGGCTGATATTGGCATAGTATTGAAAAGTATACCCTGGCTCTACGAGGAAGGCATCAATATCATCGGCAACGAGGGCCTTTGCAAGACGATTCCTTCTCTCGACGAACTCCTCGACCGGAAGAGGAGATGCTGAATCCATGAACGGAAGGCCCGTGGTGAGGAAATTGCTGATGGAGCATTGTTGGAACTGAGCAATAGTCTGCGGTTGTCCAAAGAAGGGATGGTGTTGCCATTGGCCATAGTATCTTGATGCCTTCAAATGAATTAGAAGCAGGAAGAAATTGGGGGCTAAGAGAGGTCTACCAGAAGAAAGCACGCTGCAGCTGCAAGACACCGTCTAGCTCTGGGTCGCACTTTGGGTTCTGCAGGTCCCTGGCCCGCATAGAAAAGCGAGTCCTTGGATGGGGCTTCCATCTCGTTCCTGGTGAGTTTCCACCCTGTTGGTAAATACCTGACAAGCTTCCTCGACAAGACAAAGCCTCTGTTTTCTTCCACGAACAAGTCAACAACGACGATGGACTTACGGATCAGGTGCGAAGGTGGGATATGGCCGTGATACCAACCACCCCGCCAAGACTAGGCGCGAGCCCCAGACTCATCGGTTTCCCACTTTCCCACTTTCCGTCTTTCCCAGTTTCCCTATCTCTGCTCTGCGCCGGCAATCCAGCGCGACAATACCGTAACCGTCGGCATATCCGTCCGTCATGGGGAATGCAGGTGGTCGACCGCTTGGAATGTCCTAAATCACCATCGAGATGCAGCAAATGCTACCTCAGCGGGCCTCACCGGCACTTGCTTGATATCGCTCGGTGTCTTACGATGGACAAGCATTTGTTATCTGCCCCGACGATGGCTCGGCCGAGGTTGTTCATCGCAATTAATATTGGAAAATAATACATCTGCTTTTCTTTTCTTTTACCATCTCGTTACGCGCTTTGCTCTTCTGGCCTTCGGTCGAGTTCAACGCTTCGACAAGATCGCTGCAAGATGGAATCAATTGAGGCTCCAGGAGCAGATCGCAAGAACGAGTCGGTCACCAAGGGAGACGATGTCGTTGTCGTGATGCCAGATGACCATTATGTTGGCAATGGCAAGGGAGAGTCAACATACTCGAAGCTCTCGGTGACTCTGATGGTCATCTTTTCCAGTCTTGCAATTGGCTCCGATGGATTCAATGCCTCAATTATTGGGAACCTGTCTCTGATATTCGCCATCTTGTATCCAGAAGCATTGACTACGACAATGTACTCGCGTCTCTCAAACGCTTTCATGATCGGCATGATCGTTGGAATGTTGGGATTTGGATATATCTCTGATCGATTGGGAAGGAAGAGTGGTGCTGTGTTAACAACGGCCATCTTGGTTCTTGGGATCGCTCTGAGTGCTGCTTCTAGTGGAAAGGATCACACAGGCATGTTCTGGATGTTGGTTGTTAGCCGTGGTATTGCAGGTGTCGGTGCTGGAGGGTAAGTGAAAACATGTATTCCAAAGTATATGAGACCTCAGCTAATAGTGATGATCGTTTCCAGAGAATATCCAGTTGCGGGCGCCGGAGCTACAGAATCAACCGACGAGGACGCCGGAGTCCGTAAGAATCGTGGATTTATCTTTGCTATCATCACAGATCTAGCAGCTACCTTTGGCTTCATCTTCGGTGGACTGGTCCCTCTACTTCTTATCCTATGCTTTCACCAGAACGTGAAGCATTACAACATTGTCTGGAGACTTTCCCTCGCTCTAGGTTTAATCCCCCCCATCTCGATTTTCTGGTTCAGATACAGAATGGCCGTCAGCACTGCGTACAGAAAGAGTTCTGCTCGGAAGCAAAGAATACCATATACGCCCATTATCAAGAGATACTGGAGGTCGTTGCTAGGTTGCTCGATTGGATGGTTCTTGTGAGCTATTTCTCCACATACACCTCGTGTCTCGTTCTAATATCTTGTTCAGATACAACTACATATCATATCCGTTCGGTCTATTCGCCTCAACAATCCTCGTTCGCCTCAATGTTGGCGATTCTCTCGTCAAGAACATGGGCTGGGGCACAGTAATCAACTGCTTCTACATCCCAGGCGCCCTCATTGGAGGCATCCTAAGCGACAAGATTGGCAGACGACGAACAATGGCCTTAGGATTCTTCATCCAGGCTATGCTCGGCTTCATCCTCGGCGGAGCGCTCGGCAAAATCCAGGAAATCCTCCCCCTCTTCATCATCCTCTACGGCCTCTTCCTCACCCTCGGCGAAGTTGGACCAGGCGCAACACTGATGCTAACATCCAGCGAATCCTTCCCAACCAGTATCCGTGGCCAATGTCTCGGTCTCATTGCCGCCTTCGGAAAAGCAGGCGCTGCCATCGGAACCGCCGTCTTCGCGCCCATCCTCGCTAGTTTCGGCGATAGCGAGTACAAGGGAAACCAGGCTGTGTTCTTGATCGGCAGCGCGTTCGCTTTGGCCGGTGCTGTGTCGAGTTATTTCATCATTCCTGATATCAGTAGTCGTCTGGAGAATGAGGATGAGGCTTGGAAGGCTTACTTGCAGGAGAATGGATATGATATTCAGTGGGGTGACCACGAGACCAAGGATCCTGGTGCATTGAAGATGGATGCCGTTACGAGCTAGGAAATACGTTTAGAAAAGGTCCTGAAAGTCTTGGTGCTTGTAATGGCACCACGTTATATCCAAAAAACATAAGAAATACTTCTAAATCCAGACTTGAAAATGCACTTGGTCATATTAACGACATATCCTTGCTCCTCCTATTCTCGTCCCGGAATGAAAATATCCCCTGTCCTCATGGCTGTGCCATTGCTTGGTTCTGCCACAATCAATCACTTTAATCCATAGATCTCATGGCATGGTATTTGGCATTGGTGGTAGCAAAAGCAAATTGTCTTCAAGGACCGTGGTGAACTAAAAGGAGCTCGCTGCTTCCCAACTACTCGATCCCCCGGAGAACCCCCCTTCCTTTGTTTCCCAGAGTTGTTTCATGGAGGTGCTGGATTTCCTGGATTTGTAAAGCAGTTTGACTTTTTCAGGAAGTTTCGCCGTGATCGCTAATTGACAACTAAAGGACTGGTGACAACTGCATGGCTTGACTTTTAAAGAAAGAAAAAAAGAAAGGAGCTTCTTGTTTACTATTGGAAAGAAATTTTTTTATTTTTTTGGAGGGGAGGGGGGAGATGATCCAGAATTTGTTCATTTGCATACCGATTTCCTGGCCTTGCAAGAGTTTTTGACATTTGGTAGATAGCTATTAGACAGACCTTCCGCGGCTTTCTACATGAGCTTTTACTGTAGTCCTTACGAAGCACTAGTTCTAGCGTGACAACTCTGGAAAACTGGAATTGCAGAGCGGAGCCTGGTTTCTTCATGTAGATGAGAGAATTCACGAGTAAAAGTGTGCTAGGGACTATGAAGGAAAGTATATGTACAAGGGGGCGGACTGTTTGCCTGTGTTAAGTACGTTAACTCAAGCCCTTTCAATTGATGTTAATGCTAGGTCAGAGATGTAGGTTAGTTGATTGTGCTGCAAAAAGGCTGAGAGGACTTTTTTTAAAAGCATTCGCCGCATGTTAGGTATCGACAACTGTGTACTGCTTGACAACAATATTGGTTGAAAGGTTCTCCTTAGCCTCTTGCAAGTGAAAGGAGCAATAGTGGTATAGTAATTATGTTAGCCCCCTGGCAGCTTATAGTAGAGAAATGCCGAGAGAAGATTTTTAATTTCTTCTTTTGCAACATGTGTGTGCCAGCCGAGTTCCTCCTAAATCTCATTTTAGAAATTTTGTTAGAACACTAACTTCTATGTTTTTGCACTCTCCATCTTCTGAGATGAAGTAACCTGTCTAAAAAATTTTAGACAAAGAATAATCACTATTTAGTCCATTTTCGAGGTTAAAAAGGATTACCACTACTAACATTATTATTACATCCAACCATCACATGGTATTTAGGGTCGTTGAATTAAAGCTGATTAGCTGAAATCAAGTAATACACTTCCTCATAAACACGGCCGAAGTAGGCCAACTCTTCCCCTTCGGATCGGTCGTCCAATAATACTTTTCCTGACACTTATAAACCTCATATCCCCTCCTCTCATACCAATCCTGGTTTGCAACCTGGTGCAGAAAAAACACAAAATCAGCTCTCAATTTCCCCTTCCCCGAAACTATCAACAAAGTTTGGAACTTACCTTTGGCATCTCTGTTCCCATAGCAGCCCACTTCTCCTTCTTCCCTTTATACTCGCTTGCAGCCGTATGTAGGGTCAATACCTTTGCATTCAATGGTTCTTCCGTAGCCATTTTCTCAACCATATCCATTGCTGCTCGTCCTAAACCACTACTTTGAAGAGCGCGTGTTACGTAGAAAGTCGAGATGCAGTAGACTCCTTCTTGTCGGTTCGCGAGTGTGGAATCAGTGTTTTCAGAGTTGAGTGAAATGTGTCCAACGGGTTGGAAGGGTGTGTTTGTGGGTGTCCGGGGTTTGGCGCCGAGTGTTGTCGCTGTGTCTGCAATCGCTGTACTTTCAGCTGGGTATGCTGCTAGATGCTGGGCAAGTTTTGCATTGGATTCTGGGTCTGCTGGGGATATTATCTGCGGTAACTGGTTAGGTGACGTGTGTAATGGAATGATGTTGGCTTACAATCCAGTGAATGGCCATCTTGCCTTGCCTCTGTAGTTCTTGCCATTTCTCTACTTGGTCCTCATTCCACCCACAGGCTAAGCGTTGTTGATAGAGTCGCTCCACATGCTTTATGGAGTCCGGGTCCCATGGCAGAAGCGTAACTACTGATCTAGGTTTCGATGATAGACTTGAGATTTCCGTCATTTTTGAGTTCAGCTGGTATCTTACTCGTTGTAGAATCTCTTTTTCTTGCTTGTTTTTCTTCAAAAAAAGGAAGCGAATGAATGTAAGGTCTTTGTATTTGATATTAATATTTATAGTTGCAACTATGGCGCAGCTTCTGTGACTCATTGTGGTGCATCATTAATATCCGCCTAAAATACTGTGGTTGACTTAACCGACGACCTGGAATGGAAGGTGGGGGTTTCCTCCCCATATTATACAACAAGTAATACATTGTCAAGATTCTAAAACCTGAATCTTGGCAATTGGTGTGCTTCGCTTAATTGGTGGAAGGACTATGGTACATGCTGTGTTCTGCAAGACGTTCCTTCTGCAACTAGACCACCTCAGACTCTTAATTCTTGAGTCTCATCCGGTTGGGTTTGGCTTGTCAGACGGAACCCTTTTTATTTTGAAGAGGAAAAACGGGTAAAAAGAGTTGGCTACAATGTACTAGATTAAATTTTCTAGCACATGTTGAGATCTTCCATGGTGGTCAAGCGAGCAAAAGTGCGCAACTCGACTGCACTTTAAAGTCGCAAAGATTTGCCAAAGAGCTGTAGCAACAAAGCCTCGAAACTATAACAACAAAAATAAAGTTAAATCTCAGTCAGAAAAAGATCCTCCGCCGTTATACTCCTAACGCTCCTCTGCACCTCCCCTCGTCCTTCCGCCTCAAGCCAACGGATTTTGAAAACAATCATCCGTAGGACGTAATAATCATTGAACAAGTCTTGTTCGTTGGGGTGCATTCCTGAAATGTGTTCGGGAAAACCAGTGAAGAAGACTTGATCCCAGTTTAAATCCCGAACATTGCCTTCACTGCCATCTCTCTTGACAAACATCGCCAAAGCCATTTGAGTACCATGGGCCTCGCAACGGAGATGGACAACGAGATGAGGTGTCGACCGGTAAAGTCTTTCCAATAACCCGCCCTCCCCTGAAAGATCTCCGATGTCCATTTTGCCATTCCTCGCAGTGCTTCGGGCGATTTCTTCATGGTGTCCTTTTTCGCCAGCCGAGGGTATAAACCAGGCTCTGAAGTTGATTTGAGGTTGGTGCTTAACCAGGAAGAAGACGTGAGGCGCATGTTTGATGCGAGCGTTTGTGATATGTTCAGGTGCGGGACCGCGAATATTTTGCAATCTGATGGAAGTGATGAAGGCCCGGAGGCGAGGATCTTGGGTACGATCGGGTAGTGAAAAACCGTCATAATGAGCAGATCGAATATGAGAGCATCCATTGAGTTCGCAGAATTGGGCCTGAGTATCTAAACCATTGATTACCTGTTGATACGTAATGTCAGAAAAGTAAAGCCAAATATGAAGTATGTTGTTAGTTTATATGTGTGTTCAACACTGGTGATTATATCCTCTGTACTTACTTCGATGTTTTGTGGCCCAGCGGGAAAGTCGTGGTGCAACCAGTGAGACATGTTGGAAGTACTAGAGAGTAGTGAGTCTGAAGGAAACAGTAGTAGCGGCTTGAGAGTTATGACTTGGGCGTTGCAGGCCTTTCCTTATTTATACTCACTCTTCTACTTTCATTGCTTCTCGAAATTTCATGGCTGGCATGATCTTGGTTCCTTTGTATGCGTAGAACCTTCGCTAAAACCCTAAATTCTTCTACAAATTCAAAAAGTGGACTGCAATAGCAACTAGAAACAGACTATTGCCTTCTACCTTTCAGTACTTCTTAGTCGCAACACGGCTTTGTTGTTACCTTAGAAGCAATTAGAACAAGATGGCTTAGAGAAGTTCACGCAAGACAAATTAGCCATGAGAGAGAACAGCAAAGAAACTGCCAAGCCTGGATACCTATTATCAAAGAACAGCATTCGTGAAATCTCTAGAAAAGAGCCAGATCACGAGGTCCTACCACAAATTTGCATAACAACGTCCATTCTATATTATCTTCGTTGGCTAGGTCTGAGACTGCTTCTCTACAACGTAGACTTTTCGAAGGTTAAGTATTCTAACGATTAATGATTGACAGCGACATTATATTGACAACAAATACTTCGGACTACCAAATAAAAATTAGCGCAATTTTCGGAAGGTATCCTTAGTTAACTGCAAGAGGTCCCCGCGAGCTTGTCGTTTGCAAGGGTCCCTACACGAAAAAAGCAAGGCAGTCTCCTCTCCCATGAGACGAGTAAACTTAAATTGCGCACATCTTAGCCGCGAGGCGTTGCTGCGGCGAGATTGATTACCGCTATCCGTTTCTGTAATAACCTTAAGTAAGATTTTACCACGGCGACCTCCCGTCAGTCTTCACAGCAAGCCCCTGAACTTCCATCAAAGATTAAGGCCACATTTAACAGTTACAACGCCAAAGGGATGCTACAAAGCCAAAAAAAACCTCTGGATTGGCAAGAGTATCACTTATTCATTTGCCCCAAGGGCTAAACAAATTCTCTGAATATAGATTTCAAAATAGCTACACACCGAGGATCTCCGGAATTTTGAGAGGTGGTGGGGAATGGTAAATCTCATCTTGAGACTGGAAGCAAACCGTGGTCAAAAGGAACTGGTATCGGGACAGAGGACGCGAGGCAAATACCTAAGCATTGAAGTGCAATGGCCACCAAGAACAATCTTTTCTAAAATCCCACGAAGGGGTTGACTCCGACTAATCAATTCGCTCCAACGCTACAGTAATCCGACAAACCTTCCTGCTCAGAAATCATTGATGCAAACGTATAACCTATGACCTGGCAGCCTCCAATTCCAGCTCCAACTGTCTGATTCTCTCACTCTGATCCTGTGTACCTGAGCCGACTCGCACTTTTAGAGTATCAACCTCTTGAGCAAGTCTGCCAATCTTCTCAGTTTGCGCTGTAATGGTTTGGGTTTGTGCTGCTAGCAATTCCTTGATCTGTTGCAGGGAAGACTCGACGGATCCGTTCGAAGCCGCTGGCGGGGTGCCAGTTGCAGAGATAGGTCCGGATGATGTTGAGATTGTGATTGGAGTTGGCGATGCAAGTGGCTGTTGTGTCGATCGTGGGGTGGCTTGAGAGACAGGCTGTGGCTTGATGGGAGATGTTTTAGTGGGGGAGACTGGCTTATGTTCAGCCCTCGCAGCTGCAGGGAAGGACCTTTGGACGGGCTTAGAGATCTCCTCAAAGCTCGAAGTTTCGGCATCATCATCGGAAGCATCGTCATTATCCTGGAACTTTGATGCCATAGCTGAGATAGAACCTTTCTGTTCAGACATGCTTGGTGGAGGAGCTCGCTGAGCAGCCGATTCCGGCTCCCTCTTGGCTGGGGAAGCGGCCTTGACTGGTGTAGGAGCAGGTGCAGCGGTAGGTGGTTTGTAGTCAGCTGGAGCTTCTCTAGGGGCATTTCCCTCGTAAACGCTTTCAAGGTCAATCTTAGCGGGAATACCATCCTTGCCGGAAAGCCACTCTGCAGCGGAAACAGCAGGCCTGGAACCGGTAGCTGGTGGGTAGATGTCCGACTGGAAAACCTCAGCCCTTCTAGGAACGGTGAAAGAAATGGGCTCAATGTATGAATCATTGACGGTCTTGAATGCTCTCATCACCTCGTTCTCATGAACCTATTAATATATTAGTCATGCTTGCTTTAGGGCTTCCTTACCATAGAACTTACATTGATGCCGCGTCTTGGCAGGAAAGCGAGACCTCGCTGAGGATCTCCTGACTTGTATTCGGACAAGAATTCAAATTTGTCATTCTCATACTCGAAGTATCGGATATTGCCATCACTGCGCTAGTCAGTAAATATTCGAGAAGGAATGATAAGAACATACCCTTTGCCTGCAAGATACAAGCACTGCGTTCCATCATCTAGAGCTCTGTTAGTGAGAGTCAAGCTTCAGACCATAATCAGACTTACCCCAAAATGGCATGCAGACACCAGAGATTGAGTCCAAGACAGTGAAACCCCCAATTGGCTCTGCTGGTGCTCCAACATCCCACAAGGCCATTTGACGGTCACTCATCTTTGAAAAACCTGTAGTAGCCAGACGGTTGTGTTCACCCATCCAAGTAACCCTGCTGTTCTTTGCGCCACTATGTCCTGCTACCTCATGTGCTGGCCGTTCCTGTCGAACATCCCAAACTCGAAGTTTCTTGTCTCGTGAGGTAGTTGCGAGAAGGGCTCCGTTCGCACTCCAAGACAAACTCTGTACAATATCTCCATGCTTTAGTGTTAGGTTTGATTGCCCCGTACCAATGTCCCAGAGTTTAATTGTGTAGTCGCCAGAGGCTGAGGCGAGAATGTTTTCAGCGGCGGGGTTGAAAAGGACTTGTCCGACTTTCCTGCGCAAAATTAGAAGTGTTTGAGGTAGCCTGACGCATTTGCGCCTACCTTGAATGCCCAGTCAATTTGCTCACAGGCGCAACATCCGGAGGCTCTTCAGTATCATTGTAGAGGGTGAAGCCCTTGGGTACCTGCCAAATGAATACCTTGCCATCGTCGGATCCAGAAGCGATCACACTGTCATTGAAAGGATTCCTGCAAGCCTGTCAGCGCCCGTTGGTCTGCATGTTGCCTCTATAACTCCTACCAATCCGTGTCTAAAACTGGTCCGGTGTGTCCTCTAAACAGGGGAATCTGCTCAGGCAATCTTCCCTTCTCGTTCAATGGTATAACAGCAAACGCACCACCACCACTGGCCTCCCAATTGACAGAAAGATATTCGGGGTTTGCCTGTGTTCGCGATCAGCTTTCCTGCCCCCGCGAACGTCCTTGGTAAGTTCCCACCTTCACCAAATTTGTATCCCAAGCATTGCGACTGATATGCAGGTTATCGTAGCATCCCTCCTTTCTTGTCGACTTCCCAAATACGTGCCCTGTTCGAAGTTGTTAGCTCGTGTGCCATTCCAGTGCCACTGATTTTGGAAGCTTACGATATTTCGACGCGCGCACGAAACGACCTGCCATTTGCACTCAGCTCATATGCTTGCGAGCAAATATAATATGTAAGTTTGTATCGATATTTGTTGCTAAAGAGCGACGCGCGATCGTGATGATGGGACGAATATGCTCAGTTGCAAGATGTCAGGGACAAAGGAGCTCTGGCGAGGCTACAGATTTGTCTGAAACCAAAAGTAGCCGCGAACTTTTGCTGCGCCCACCTCAGGAAAGTCAGGCTTGAGCTTGGCAGTCTGGTGGATAATGCAACCCCTTTTCTTTGTACTGTACATCTCCTATTTCTTTTCCGGGAAGGCTTTTATATTTTCTACGTTTCTGCTACGTTTCTGTCTGCTCAAGAGAGTTAGCTAGCTTAAAGAGGGTTCAACCTAGTGGTTGGTGACCTTAGTCTCATAGCACAAGGTGTTTATAGTGGACGTCTCTTTATAAATGGATAATAGCACCCTGAATAACTACATCTATGAGCATCTTATACTCCTCTTTTACTGCCCAGTAGGCGCATCGGTCGGCAAGAACAACTCATCCCTCTTGCATCTTCGTGGGGTTTATTCCTTGTTTTGAAAACAAATTGCTGCAATACTTGTCATGTTATCAATGGTTATCACAACCTTCACTTTAGTGCTGATGAGACCCAATCCCAAAGCGACGACACCCACCACCACGCCACCCACACCAGGGCCCCCACTTCAGAACTTCTGCATTGGTGTTATTTACACCTATAACGAACTTGAAATCAAACAAAGCAAACCAAGCAAGTCGTATGGTCTAATGGGTAAGCATCTTCATCCCATGGTAGCACATTCGCAACAGTTGTTAACACATGCAAAAGTTATGATATCTCGTTCACATTGTGTTCATGTTTCCCGAGATGGTTCTGAGTTCGATCCTCAGTACGACTAAATTTTCATTTTTTGGTGGAATCCTCTAATCTTTTGTTCGTTCTTATTGCCGATTGATTGCCAAGCGACCATGTGATATCCAGATGAGCTCTCCTCACGGGCATCTGTGGCTAAATGTGGCGAGTCAAATTTGCCTAGAAAGGTAACGTAGTTACTTAGTTAGCTAAAAGTTACAAGTTTAATAATGCTATCGAGGCGCCGTGGTGGGGTGGTGGTAGACATTGGTCAAGCTCGGACATTCTGCTCTTGCTGCAATCTATAAACTGATTGAGATTTAGTAAGATCATGAGCTTTTCTTAACTACTTAGGTCTCGGGAGTTACTAACAGCACAAAGGGTTGAGAATCGAGACTTACAAGATACTAAAGCAAACCCTACGTTTGGTACTGGGTGAGCTATTGTCAACTTGGGGGGGGTTTTTTTTAAAAAAATAATTGATAACTAAAAGATATGTATTTAGGTAGTTGACGCAGAATGGCAGCGGCTTACCTGCCGTTCGTGAACCTCGAAATATCCAAGGGTCCGAAAGAGGACTGTAGTACCTAGATGATCATTTAATTGTTCACTTTAAGTTCCACTAAACTTCTAAGCTAGAGTAAACCGTGGAAGTAAGTAGGTTATTGAATCGAACTCAATAACTAAGATCGAGTCAGGAATTCGATGATCATAACCTTAACCCAAGCAATAGTTAAAATGCCTCTTGTATTTGATTAAGATTCTAAAATTTGTCCCCTTCGAGATTTATAAGCTAGAGGCTACCCCCCGCAAGAACTATTCTATATCATAGTATATTTTCAATCATTTGTGGCTTGTCAAGCTCCCAGGAAGATAAGCGACGTACTTCTTTCTCGCAGGCAAGAGTAACCATTTTCTCCATACGAAAAGAGGAAAGCCTACATAAAGAGAACACTGATTCCTGTCTACATTTAATCAAGCTGGAATCAATGACGAGGACAGTATTCCCACTAGCAAAGTCCAAAGACTATATAAGGGTGTATCTCAATGAAAACTCTTGAGTATGTGGTTTTCTAGATAATAGACCTATTTGTGAAATACTTCCTTTTAATCATGAAAGATACTGCTATGACTTGGAACCAATCTCAAAATCGACTTCAAATTTCCATATCAGAAAATGGAAGTAGCCAAGTTCTTCATTACTGCAGAAATCACGAATTTATTGTTTAGCCAAACAGCTTCACGTGAATCCAAATCTAGAGTATTTTCATTGCTTTATAATTTTAAACAAGAAATGCACACGAAGTACCTACTATATAATATAAAGCTAATCACCGTGAGTTTTCTGAGCTATTGACCCGGGCAACACGGGTAAAGTAATTGGGGGGTTATGGCGAGAGGTGGCTATCTGTTTTTGCAAAGCATTCGGAGGCCTCATTCGCAATACTAGAACAGATAATCTCACGAAGATCTAACTATAGTCGCCCGGAACCTGCAAAGTGGCAAGCAAGGTCTTGAGCAACTTCGCAAAATCCATGAGGAGAAACCACAACGTGAAAAATACCATTGCAGGCCAGCGCGCTAATTCTCCAGAGTCGACAAGAAACTTCCGTTTGTCAATAATTCTCAGGATTTTCTCCCAAGGAAACTTTCTTCCTAAACAAGAGGCCCCAGAGTTCTCTTGCATTGCTTGAGCTTTACTTCATCTTGGCAGATCTCTCTATGCTTTGCAATTCCTGGCCAGCGTTATGGTTGAACAAACCTTTTCATGTTTCCCAGCTCAGTAATTAGAAGATCGCATTGAAGTCAAGAGTGCATTTGTTTATGGCAGTGGGGTTTGATTTCCCTAGGTCAGACGACTTGCCACTTGTTAAAGTCTGGTGGCCCGTTTATTCTGTTCAACGGTTCGACTAAACGCTGTAAAGGCCCCTTACGTCTCTTATAAAAACCGCCGTTGCTAGTATAGACTTAAATGTCCCATATTTCATTATCCCCAGTAATGGGAATTTGTAAGGCGCAAAGATGAGATCTACCACTATAAAGTTATCCAGGTACCCCCAAACTTGTCCGGGGAGAGAGTGTCACGCTACTTTCTTTTACTCGGTTGTCCCCAATTGAAGGTCAGAAAGAAATCGTCAGCTTAGCTACCAGTTGCTTAGTCTTGAAATATAAGCAACTTCACCTATGAACATATTGCCATGGTGTTTGAACATTACACGATTAAAGACTTGCGGTATGACGCTACACCTACTCTGGGTCGCCGTATTTCTCAGCTTCTTTAGCTGCAGCTCTTTCCTGATCCTCAAACTCCTTCAACGCAGCTTGACCTTCCTCTGTGGTAGCATCGATAATCTGCTCCTCAATAGATAACATGCCGCCCTATTAGTCAGTCAGCAGAGTTTCAAATATCAAATCCGCATGACTTACCTCGCCCAATTGCGCAACGATCTCCTCTGCCTCCTCCACACTCATCTTACCCAGGACCTTATTCACCTCATCCAAGGTTCCCGTCTCTAAGGCTCTCTGTAGTCCTGGTGGGAAAGAATTGAAAATCTCTCTTGCCTTGACTTCCTCAGGATTATCACTTGCAGCTGGTGGGACCGTGATATTGATGGTCGTGCCAGGATCAACGGCGTGAAGCTGGATCTGTTCGACTCCTCCGGAACCATCAGCCTCTTCCTGTGCCCGCTGGTTTGCAATTTCCTTGGACCTCGTCTTGATACGGGCGTAGGTAGAGTTTACATCATCAAAGAAGACTTTCTGGGCTTGGTGGCCTTGCGTGGTAATGCGTTTGAAGAACAGACCCACGCCATCTCGACCTCCTAGCGCCCTGCAGTACTGAAGAAGTAGCGCCTGATGGACACACTGTCTCGCAAAGTCATCCTTGCCTTGCATGGAGCTGTTGAAAGCAAGAACCAACAATCCATCAGTCTCTGACTCTGCGAGCACTTGTGGATTCTGTGAAATGAATTGCAAACAGGTTTTATAATCGCCCATCTTGATCTGTGCAAATTTCTTGCCAAGCTCTGAAGCCTCTACGTCAGCATCGTCCTCTTCGTTATCAACGGGCTCGTCAACATCTGCATCGGCTCCTGAGGATTGTTGGCTATCTTCTCGGTTCAACGGATCTCTCTTCAGCGCATTCGGGTTTAGTACTTCAACAGCTTGGACTTTCTCCTTGGTTGCCTTTTTTGGTTCTGGTGCCGTAGCCTTTTCCTTTGAAACGTGCGAAGTATTGAAACCTGTGTGTATACTCTCGCTTGTAATCTTTCTGCCTTCCTCTCGCTCGAGCTTGTTCATCTCTTCCAATAATTGCCTTTGTAGATCCTCAATCTTCGCAGCATGAGCCTTGACCTCTGAAACATAGGCTTCGTATCTGTTTTCGGGCTTGTCCTCGTCAACCTTCGCCTTGACCTGGTCTATAAGAACTGCCATCATCTTGGAGTAGGAAGGTAACTCTTTCTCCTGAGTGTGTACTCCCTCCGGACGAGGTGGCGGGTTGTCATCGCCCGCAGACTCCATAATTGCTTGGAACATCAACTCATCTGGACTGCGCTTTTCTGCGTCGGCACTGTGTGACTGCAAGGCGGCGAGAAGGCCATTGATCCGGTGGAGAAGTCCATCGTTGATAATCCGCTCGTATTTGAATGTTTCGATTTGGTTTTTGCGTTGGAAGCGCTCTTGGTGGATTTGATTCTGTTTGGCTCGAATGAAGGATCGTTTGTCAACATTGGGGTGGACTTCGATGTCTGAGTCGTCACTCAATTCGAGTGCGTCCTGGAGGGGTATCAGCCTTGAGCTTCAGCCTGATGGTTGGCTAAGGGATCTGGAGAGAAGGGAGATGTCTAATGGCCTTGACTCACCCACTTGCTGTAGTCGACTGGCATTTTGACTTCTGTAAGTTGTTATTGACGCAAATCTTGCATTGATGTTGAGGTTTTCGTAGTTTTGGGAGTACGGAGTGGGTTGACAATTGTACAATGGAATCTTCTGGGAGAGGCAAGGCCGCCCTGCCCGCCTGATGATAAAAGCGGCGCCGAGGGTTCAACTCATTGGCGAAACCTGTGTTGAGGTTACTGGCAGAAAGTGTGGAGCCACTTCTGGTTGGGTTTGACCAAGGAAAAATACCAGGAGAATATAGGATTTCTCGAGATATCTCCAATTCCTTTACTCCAAAGCCATAGCTGCACTTGAAAGCCTTAAACATCACCCCGATGATACCGTCCGCCGCTTTACAGAGCCGGCACGTGCACCAACGCAGGTCAACGAAGCGATCGCGGAAGCTAAAAATGCTCTACCAGTTGATATAATATTAGAGCTCGCCATGACAATGTGCTCAGCGCGACGATGACACTACGACGTCGATACGGCCTTCCAGTAACACGATGATATGAGAGTGTCTGACACTCTCACAAAAGGCTGGACGCAATGCGCTCAGCGATGGTACCGCTTACGCGCGGTTGGGGGACGTCATTCTCGAGTATAGCTACGAAACAGCTCTCAACAACAAGTTCCTCCTCAATAGCCAGTCGATTACGATCCTCTATTGCTGCTCCAGTATTGAAGCAGACTCGGCTCAATCCAAAAGTTGTGTCTGCAAGATCAGCCTTCCATTCGAAGTCCGCAAAGCAAACTCCCTCTCCCCGAATTCTTCAACAATTGCAACCCGGCTTATCCGCACGCTGGCAGCCCGCTGTTTCACAATGGCGGTCTTTCAAGAGTGCGTCGCAGCTTCGCGAGGCACCGAAAGCTACGGACAGGCAGGATTTGATCGAGAAGGCGAAGGCAAAGCGGGAAGAGGAGGAGGAAGATAAATTCGACGAGGACCCAGGTTTTGAAAAGAGTGAAAAGGCTTCGAAGGCAGCACAAGTCAACCTGAGTGCACGGTTGTCTAGCAGTGGGAAGGCACAAAAGAACACTGCAGGAGCAGGAGAAATATGGAGGCTGATCAAAATCGCAAGGCCAGAGGCCAAATGGCTTGGGCTGGCTTTCTTATTTCTGCTGATATCCTCGTCAATTACAATGTCAATTCCATTCTCGATTGGTAAAATCCTCGACCTCGCAACCAAGGACCCTTCTGAAGGCGGCAAATTATTCGGTCTCGATATCAAGCAGTTTTATATCGCCCTTGCAGCCGTGTTAACTGTCGGAGCAGCTGCCAACTATGGACGCATCATCATCTTGCGGATTGTTGGAGAACGAATTGTGGCAAGGCTTCGGTCCCAGCTCTACAGAAGGACATATGTTCAGAATGCAGAGTTTTTTGACGCAAACAGAGTTGGAGATCTGATTTCTCGATTGAGTTCGGACACGGTCATTGTAGGCAAGAGTATCACTCAGAACCTGTCGGATGGTCTACGGGCTATTGTCAGTGGTGGCGCTGGGTTTGCTGCTATGGCTTGGGTCAGTTTGAAGCTTACAAGTATTCTGTGCTTGATGTTTCCACCCATTGCTATTGGCGCATTCTTCTATGGCCGTATGATTCGAAACCTCAGTCGAAAGATCCAACGCAACCTCGGGACTTTAACAAAAATTGCAGAAGAGAGACTTGGAAATGTGCGGACGAGTCAAGCTTTTGCAGGCGAGACCCAGGAAGTCGGGCGGTACAATCACCAAATCAAAAAGATCTTCGCTTTAGGAAAGAGAGAAGCCATCATCAGTGCGACCTTCTTCAGTTCTTCTGGCTTCTTAGGCAACATGACCATTTTGGCTCTGCTTTATTCTGGAGGTTCTATGGTTAAGAGTGGGATGATCAGTATAGGAGATTTAACATCTTTCCTGATGTATACCGCGTATGCAGGATCCAGCTTATTTGGTGTTTCAAGCTTTTACTCTGAGCTCATGAAGGGTGTAGGTGCAGCCAGTCGTCTGTTTGAACTTCAAGATCGGAAGCCTACAATCCCAGCAACAGTTGGCACCAAAGTAGTTTCTGCACAAGGACCGATCAAGTTCTCGAATGTGTCCTTCGCATATCCAACTCGGCCGGCAGTCAAAATTTTTGACGGTCTTGATTTCGAGATTGCTCCGGGTACGAATGTAGCTATCGTTGGGCCTAGTGGAGGAGGAAAGTCTACGATTGGTTCACTACTGCTGAGATTCTATAATCCGACCGAGGGGACGATCATGATTAACGGCAAGGACATTTCGACGATGAACGGAAAATCCCTTCGTCGAAGAATCGGTATGGTTGGTCAAGAACCAGTTCTCATGTCTGGATCAATTGCAGAAAACATCGCCTATGGAAAGCCTCATGCGTCGAGAGCAGAGATCATTGCTGCTGCCCGGAAAGCAAATTGCCAGTTTATCAGTGACTTCCCAGATGGTTTGGATACATCTGTTGGAGCACGAGGAGCACAATTATCTGGCGGACAGAAACAACGAATTGCCATTGCTAGAGCCTTGCTCAAGAATCCTGATATCCTGATTCTCGACGAAGCAACGTCAGCTCTGGATGCTGAATCCGAGACTCTTGTTAACTCGGCCCTAGCTGCACTTCTCAAGGGCCAAAACACGACCATCTCGATTGCTCATCGACTCTCCACCATCAAACGGTCAGATGTGATCATTGTATTAGGCAATGATGGGAAGGTCTCCGAAACTGGAAGCTACGCCCAACTTTCAAACAACCCAGAGTCTGCATTCTCAAAATTGATGGAGTGGCAAATGAGCGGCGGCGAAGCAGAATATGGGTCCAAACCAGGCAAGATTTCGGAGACGGAGGTTATTGCAGATGATATTGAACAGATAGACGACTCGGATGACGACTTCGATGAGAAGGCACGCGGAGCCGAGGATTCAGAGGCTGAAGCCGTGTTGGAAAAGACCAACGAGAGGAAATAGAGTTTGGGACTTCGTATTCTCTCTTTTGTTTTGCCTTCTTGGTGTCTGGTAATTGCATTGGGATGGGGTTTGGCTCACGCATACAATGTGGGTTTATTTGTGTACTATACTCCGCTCGATACAGACATATACAGGGCATATTAAACTAATAATGATCACCTGCTTGTATAAAGTATTCTGCGCTTTCTTTACACCACGCATCCTTCCCAAGAAACCAAACATGCGGGGGATGAGTGAATTTTCGGCAACTAACCAAGACTGAAATCCGTCTGTGGCTCAAGTGAGGATATCAACTTTCTCGCGGCTACCATCCTAACACTCCAGTTAAACTTGGCCAAATCTTCACCACTAATCTGGAAGTGTGTCTGAATGTCCCGGAGCATTATATTGTCAAACGCAGCAAGCACGAGGAGACTTGCTTCCACCGACTCCAGACCTTGAATTGCATAGTCCTTCTACGGTCATCAATGTACCCGTTATACTTGCAACGGACGCGGATAAGGGTGAGCCATTGGACATTCTTTCCTTCCGGAATCCGGCGCCCTTGAGAATGAGCAGGACAGTAATCACTTCACCCCATCAGCCACTTTATGGACAGGGAAAAACCACAAAGCAGGAAATCTTCTGGGGGGCTGACTAACCGGCAAAGTCGTACTTGATGCATGGTGCAATAGCCCTAGAGTCAAGCAACAGCACAGGCTTACATAGTCCTCGAAAATTCCTCGTCTTGTAGGACACCCACCATCACAAAGGAAAACCACATACCGAAGATATATTCTTATTTGGAATATCCCATAACTGTGAAACCACTCTCATTGTTCTCCACTCTCTTAATCTCATCCTTTGTTTGAGCTCATTGTGCTTTACACAGAATACAACTGCATCCAATCTCATGTTCCACTTCCCCTCCAACATTTCGAATAACTGTCAAGGTTTCAAAGAGCCGCCCAATAAGCAAGCATAGGATGTTAATAGAGTGATATTTTTAGAGAGCTTTATTCATTGAGTTTCTATCCCAGAATTATAAGAGATACAGGTAAGGTTGAGGCAAAATTCTGCGATTACTTTGGGCAGCCGGTTCCCCAGCCAGTGACAACATCGCAACAATCAGCGTCCTAATTGAAGATTAGTACGCACATTCGAAAGGCTAGAGACTTAAACATACACAGCTTGAATCCACAGTCGGCTTGGTGGGGTCGTTATTCACGTGAACGTTATAGCAGAAGTTGGCAGAATTGCGGGAGCACCAATCCGGGTCGTTTCTCTGGTTGGTGCATGACTTCTGGCCTTTGCCCCAGCAGCAGTCCGGTTTGATATAACCCTCGTATGGGACCGAGCACTACTTCACATTAGCAAACGTAGGTAGAAATGTATACACGCATTGTCACTTGCATATGAGGCTGCTGCCGTGGGAATAGTAAGAGCCGTAGCAAGACCGAGAACAAGGTATGAGAATTGCATGATGATAGAAGCTGTAGCCTTAAAGTACGGGTTGATTGCAGAGATTGTACTGTGGATTCCTGGTTCTGCTGGATTGATTGACAACATATTAACAGGAATTCTTCTTTCTTATATAACAGTACGATGTTTAGACTTCGCGTATTTGGACCCGACCCGAAGCTCCTCCTTCGGACTTCCTCATTGACGATCAGAATTTCTCGAACCAAAGATGACCTACATAAATACATTAAACAAGAATTTATACGAACCGTAAACTTTTAACACATGCAGAAGCTCACCGCACTTCTTTGTCGATGATCCGAAGTTCTCCAACTAAATAAGGAAGTAAGACTGTGTACGGGTTTAGACTTTTATAGCTTTTTAGAAGTCACACCCATTGTCGGCCAGAAGAACCACACGGGAACCTAAAGTCTAGATTATTTGGAACTTTGCGAGGTATTTTGAACTCTTGGGAGCAGGGATCTCGTTGAGGGATTGCGAGCTGGGGGGAAAAAGGCGCAGCGCCAACCAGACATATTTCACATTCCCTACTTCGTATACGTACTCGGAAGTACTGCTTATAACCTGATTCAATGGGTCTAAGTACTGAATCTAACTGAGGGAGGTTGATTGTGAGGGTTTGCCATGGCTCGAAAGCAAAAGGTTCATCGGAAAACAGACCCTGTTTCGTTCTTATGAGATTGATAATCCCTTTACGTCGTATATCTCAAGGTAGACTCACCGATAGCAAGTAACGTAACTGGGTGGGATAAGTGCAGGGAGGATGTGGTTCTGGTTTTGACAACTACTGAGGGCTCAGTTCGATTTGAGGGAAAGACTACACTTAGGAGAGAATGAGAGATTTGGCAAACGGTTATGAATATTCAGCTAAGACTTCAATACGTCTATGTATTGAAAACTTCGCAGCAACTTATACGAAATCATTTGTTGGGAATAAAGATAAATGCAAGATCAGTCCATGCAGTTTCAAACTTACTTCCGAGAACAAACAAAACCCATCGACACTAGATACAACAAAGATACCGAGCCAAAGTAAATCAAGTTCGAACATTCCTCCTAATTCTCAGACTCGAGGGACCAGGATTCTTTCTGCAATTCTCATACCACATAGTACGCTGCTTAAATCCTACTTAGGGCAGCCAGTTCCCCAGCCATTGGTAGTATCGCAGCAATCAGCGTCCTAGTTGATCGTTAGTAAGAGCATTTTCTAGGTTATATATAGCACAACTTACGCAGCTATCAGAGACATAATGGTCGCCAATGCGCACATTTGAGCAGTAGTTTCTTTGTTGCGTTGAGTCTTTGCAATTAAGGAAATGGCTTGCTTGTCGGTTACAAGAAGCTTCGCCCTGGCCCCAACAGCAGTTTTCTCGAACCGCACCATCGATTTCGCACTGTTATATCTATAAGTAGAATATCGAGCTTGATGTTGAGGGATTATTTCTCACCTGTGTTGTTGCGTAGACACTGGTAATAGTGGCAAAGCCGACAAGAAGGATGTTTAAGACTTGCATTTTTGAAAATGGCTGATTGAAATTAATTGAAGATTCGGTGTGATTTAGAGGCTGTGATTGTAGGTGACATTAGACAGAAAGCAGCTCCTCTTATAAATACGCGGAGTGCTTGGGACCACAGATACGAAGTACTAGCTCAGAATCTTGGACCATTTTTCAAGTGGAGGCAATATACTGCCCAGCCGAAGTTAGTAGCTTGTGAAAGTAAACTTACTCTCAAGGCCAGAAAGTTTCCAAGATGGTGCGAAGCGATAAGTAAGGCCCAATCCTGCTTCGTATAGATAGTTTCTCATTGAGTGCTACCTGATCCTTTTTCATTAGATCGTCTATCAAGCATGCCGCAAGGTATTTTGTTCTGTTTGGACTTCCACGACATTCAAGGCAGTGACATTGCCGGGCCCAGGTTTACCACAGAGAGTTGATTGCTAGTTCCTGGCCTCCGGACTCTTCTCCGGACTCTACTCCGGACTCTAGACTTTAGTGATTTACAATTGCAAGGCACCAGTACCTTTTCGCCATGAAGGATCAGCGTATTTACGATTGTAGATAGTAAATCTGTAGATCTCCCACTTAGCCCATGTCTGTATTAAACTCCAGAGGTTGGTATCAAACTTTAAATGGTTTGTCTGTGACTCTGTGTTGAGTATTGCTTGGGCCGAACATCAACTTCTGCTTTAGGGTATATCGCTAGGCTCCGAATTCCTAACCCAAGAGTTAAAAAGTTTATCATCCTAAGGCACTAGGACTTGTTCGCTAGGAAGGATCAGGTCCTTTACGATTATAGATAGTAGATCTGTAGATCCGTACCAAGCGTATGTTAACTGTTGCTTTTTGAGCCGAAGATAAACCTCCACTTTAGAGTAGATTGCCGCTGGCCAACCTCCAAACTCTAAAGTTTAAAAGGTTACAATTATACGAAGTGCGGAGTAACAAACTAGTGTCTGCCTTTTTCATAGGAAGGATCAGCGTCCGTATATTTCTAGAGAGTAGATTTATGGATCAGTAGATCATATCCGTGTTAAAGTCTTAAATTTCGTATTAAATTTCACAAGGTTCGTTGGAGTCACTTTTTCACCGGTTTGCATTATGTCCTCCTAGTTATATATGGTTGAGCAACAACTCATCAGATCACCCAGCCATCTATCAATCAAGTTTCATTCTTCCTTCCTAATCTACACCACAAATTTACACTCAACCTTACATCTGCACCGGACTCAATATGCAACTCTCCAACATCCTTTTTCTCGGCCTTGCTGTTGCCCCCGCAGCAATTGCCACTGTTGTACGTACCCATCAGTTGAAACAACTTTCCCTATATGCCACGTGCTGGATGAGTAATGATAGTTAACCCTTTAACTAGTGCGAAATCGCCCATAATTACGGCCCAACCTACACTCTCCAGAACTGCTGCTGGGGACGAGGCATGAAGTCTTGCACAAACCAGAATAAGAATATCCTTAGCAAGTTTTGCGCGGAGAGCATGATCAACGACTGCAAAGATGTTAAGATCGGTGACCATTTTGTCTCTGATAGTTGTGTATGTTATATATCCACTTATACGCTATGTAATGCCAGTACTAATTCTTGGGCAGGACGCCGACTGTTGCTCTACTACTACTGGATGGGGAATTGGCTGCCCTAAGTAAGTTCACTATCTATATATGGTGTGAGCATTGCAGGCAGGATATGTGGTTACCTGAGAAATGTTTGTTTTCAGGCCTCAAGCACTTGTTGTAGATAGCGTCATTGCACATCTGGCTTCAGAATTTTTAGGTTCTGAAATTATAAATTGACACAAAGCCTCCCCATATATCTGCTCAAGCCATGCTATCTTTCAATTCTGTCTTAGGTGAAACATCTATGCAACGGATAGTCCAATAATTAAGGTGGCAAGGCGTTGTGGTCGCTTCTGCACCTTGCTACTTGTTTCGCTACTTGTCAACATTGTAAGAAGGAAAGAAGGACGGTTCTTAGTAAACTGTAACTATTATTTCCGTAGGCTAAATGCAATAAATAAAATCGAAGTTATGATCAATGTTCTCAAAATCGGAGCCTGGTTGACGGTCTGTCGTCGGCATCGCTTAGTCCCTGTACGGTACATCGCTTATATTTAGAGACTTTACTCATTTCGCTCAATTAGGAAATCGTTATAATCCTCTTTTATTTGATTCTGCGGGTACAGCACTCCAATGGGCCATTTCAGTGGCAGCAGTAGGCATCTAGTAGCATTTCTTCCCACCTAGATTTCTGCTGTAAATGATGCGCTGAAATGGCCACAAGCTGCTAACGCTCCCGTATAGGGGCTCGCAAACTAGCTAATAACTGCTACTACTAACACAAACCCAGGAATGGTGGGTGGGAAACAAAACGCTCGAAATAGTAAATGCCTAGTTGATGAAGAGGGAGAAAGTCTGGTTTTCCAGACAGTCTTTTTATATGAGCCTCGCGCTTAATTCGGCTTGAGCCGGCACAGGCTTTTCCCTCTCTTCATAAAACATGCACTTTTTCATGGCTTTTGTCACTTCGATAGAGTTGCTATTCGATGGGAATTTATGGGGAAATATCACAGGTAATCCCTAAAAGTCCATCTTCCGCGAACGTCAAGTATTTAAAGATTTATTTAGCACAAACACCAGATCATATGGCCTTGCTGAAAAGGCGGAAACTCTCACCTAGGTCTGTGGGGAACCGAATATATCATACTATTGCAAGTAGCGTTTTTGAGCTGCTAAGAGAGCGGAAACTAGAATCAAGGATTCTCAGACCACCAAAAGTGGACTGGGCTTGCGCATAATGCCTTATGAGCTGTGGACTGGTGCAATAGTCCCTGCAGTTCTCAGGCGACTTCAAAATGACTCATTTGAAGATGGTTCAAGCGCAGACCTTATCCTAAAATGTTATGATAGTTATCGCAATATGTCATGGATTCTTCAACGTTATTGACGCAATTGGCCAGCTAGATTCCCTATGTCAATTGAGAAGTGGAACTCGTTCGCAGTGCTTCCGCTCTGGAAATAAGACAGCGTTGCTAGTAATAGCATAATCTCAAGTAGTATAGAAATAGTGTCGGGTTTCCCTTTACTCTCTGCAAGTACTGAGGATACGCAAGCTGTTGCAAGAAGCCAGATTGTGGGTCTTCGGGCTACGAACAGCTTGAATGATACCGAGCCCTCGGTGCTTTCAATGGCAACTCTATCGAACAACCCTGCAGGAGTTGCACTAAATACAAGTTGCAATGCTGAGGACAACAAGATTCAAAGAGGCTACGATGAAATGCCCAAGATCCACAGACAAAGTGTTCTTTCTGCTTTCAACAACAAATGAGATGTGATTTGGTAGCTTTGGATGGGAAGCGGCCTTGTGGGAGTTGTAAGAAACGCGCTGTACAATGCAAAGAACCAGGGGAAGAACTAACCTATAATGTCCGAACGCAACGACGGTTACTTGAAAGCAGGATTGAAATGTGACAGGAAATGGCCTTGCAGTCGTTGTGTAAAAGACAAGAATAGCCGATGCCAAAAACAGGGAGACGAATGAAACCGAGTAGGTGCCAGCGGAAACCTAGAAAACTCGAAAGTATAGTAAAAGGAGAACTAGGAGTCTTACGCATTAACACGTCCATCATTCTCACAACTATTTGTAAGCTGTGCCCATCGCCCCCAGACTACCTTGCCGCCTGCGGTGACTAAACCTAGCTCGCTCACATTTACTTCAACGATAGTACCTTTTGTCAGTACACCTTAATGTATTAGTCAGGTTGCCGCTCGTGTTTGCAATGGCAGACTTGCCTAATTGTGTATACATTGGATTTTGCGAATTCTTTTTCACGCTAATAATAGGTAACTGAACAGTGACACCAAGTTGTGGATGCTATATTGACAATCAGTATAAGGATACTCGTACTTGGGGTAAATGCAGGGCTCAGACTGACTGTCACATTGGCCTTCTTGCATCGCAGGCCTCATTTACTACCCATTTGTATCACATCTACTTAGGCATATATTCTACCCTACTTTCCTTCTAGATTTCTACTAATTACAACAAGATAAAACCCATATTTACTATTCAAGCGTTGCTCCCAGTAATTACTCACTGTAGAGACTCGTATGTACTTAGACGTCTTTAAACCACTGGTGTGCCAGTATCTCATGCACCATTATTCTACTTCCGGGATCAAAGCTCGTCAGTTTTCCAATAAGATGCTTGAAATCCCCGTCCATATCCTTCAACAAGCTGAAAGGCCTACGGGGATTGTCTCTATTAAACCCATCTCGAAGCACCTCGAAGACTTAAAGACTTGATGTCACCAAAGTACTTCAGAAACGCCGTTATCCCATATTGGTAAGCAAAATAAGACATTTGACGCTCTAGAATGACGGATAAAGGCTCCAGGTTATCATGAAGTTCCTTCTTGTTGACGGCGTAGATAAACTTCCAAAAGACATTAGTAGAAGATCCAGAACTATTGGTTGAAAGCCAAACTTACGCCAATCCCGAGAGAAAAGATATCAGAGGGCTTCCCAACGCTACCTTGGGCATGTGCTTCTGGACTACGCCAGTTTTTTTTCTGGCAACGCCTAAAAGGTGGCCTGTGAGATACTCAAACACAAACAATGATTCTGATGGCACTGTGTCGTGCATAAGGCGTAGAAAGGAGAGTTGTTGAGGGAACACTGCATTTCATACAGAGGTTGAAACGCAGTTCGGAGAACATCTCTCAATACAAATTCCTGCCTTCCAGAGCTGTATAACCAATAATTAGCAGGCTCAACGTAGTGGAGGCGTGAGTTCCAATTACATACATTGCTAGGTAAACGCACTAGGGCGGGGTTTCATTTTTCTAAAAGACTCGCTCGATGAGATAGGAATGACCAGAGTAGCCAACGACGCTGGTACGAACGGATGCTATACTTGCGATCTGATTGATATTGTGCTAGTATAACGAAGTCCGGTGATTGTATGCGGTGCGCAAACTGACATCAATAAACTAACCTCGAGATTCGAGCTGTAAAGCCACGACTCAGCATCGTCCGCCAAAGCTCTACTTGGTCAAGTAAATGGCAGGCGGAGAAAAATATAAGCCTGTGAAGATTCGAAACGAAGGGCGGACTTTATAAAAGATATCCGGTGTACGTTTCCCTACTTTTATACGACGCGCTTAGAAGACCCCAGAAGAAATAGAGACCGTGTACATTATTATTATCTGCAATTTGAAAAGCGGTAGGTATTAGTTGAAGCACACTTTAACCTAAGCAATCTAAGCTTACTTAATGCTTAAGGCATATAAGGAAGGGCGCTGGTGCTTCATAGGGCGGAACCATTGTATTTCACTAATATTTGAACGAAAGGCTTGATGCTGCTGGTGCTGTTAGGCTTCTCATTATCAATTCGTGCGTTAGTTTAGGTTGATCTGAAAGTAAATAAGCCTAATTCTTATATCGTGTTAGGTGGGGCTTGTCTATGTTATTAAAGAAGTCGTCACGACAAAGCATATAAGACGGAACAAAAGCTCGAATGACAACTTTTGATATTTCCTACATGTGCGCGAGCCAGAACTTCAAGGTAGAGCTTCCTTCGATTAAAGATGTTAGACACATCGTCTCGACTTTCTTACTAAGATATATCGGTCCATGAAAAGAAATAGCATCAATCACAGAAAATAAACAAGTCCTACGTCATCAAAGGTTAGGTACTATTTCCAGTATCCTGCCTCAACATTTCCGCTACATCGGCATCCAAGCCTTCCATAACATCGCCATCACCCAGATCTGGGAAATCACCATTGTGGCTAATCTTACGCTTCTTGGCGCTTCCGAGACTGGCAGCTGAAGGAGGCCTATTGTAAGAGGTGGAGAGGCTTGAGAGAAGGTCAGAACCAGCTGCTGGAGGAGCGGCTGTTGGTACGGGGGGAGACATTGATTGTTGGGCTGGTGCGTCGAGGTCGAGTTGAGGAGGTGGTGGGCCGGGATGTGCTTGTGGGTACCCAGGTGGTGTCAGGGCTTCAACTTGGGGGCGGTCAGGCTCTGGGCCGGGCGTGACTGGGGTAAGATTTATGCCTGGGCTACCGGCTGGCGTGCCAGGGTTGCTATTGGAAGCAAATCCACGCATGATGCTGTCTTCCACATCCTTTTTCTTGTTGTCGATTTCGGTCCGGCGGCTGGAGATCAATTCGAGGTTGATCTCTTCGTTAGCGAGAGCAACGCGGTTTGTGTCTAATAGTTTCTCCAGGCCCTCAATTAACTCCCTGCGAGCTTTGATTCCTTCTGCTACAGCTCCTTCCGCATTTGCAAGTGTTTTCAATAGCCCGTTGAGTCTCGCAGCATGGACTGGTGCTGAAGGTGGTACGGATGATGGGTCGGTTATTTTGTCGTAATCTTGGTTCGCAGCATTGAGGGATGTTTTGGTCGAAAGAAGTAGTTTCGAAACAGTTTGTTGCGGTGCAACTAAAGACGCGAGCTCGTTCGGGACTGCGCTGGAGTTCGAGGAGAAAATGGAGCCCCCAATTTTGCCTTTTGTAGAAGATCGAGATTTGTCGAGTTCTGCTATACATTAGCCCATGTTTACTAACCGCCACGTTGGAGTATTCTATACCATCAATCCGTGTCTCTATTGCTTCCTGAATTGGAAGCTCAAAGATCTGCCGCTGTCTCCAAACCTCAACAACCCTCCTGAGTTTCTGCTGCACTTCATTCGTTGCACCTTTGTATGCGGTGGCAGTAGCTTCAGCAATGACGGGAGAGAATGCGATTAGAAAGTCATCCTTGCGACGGGCTTTCGATTGTTGAGCGACTTCTATAGTTGAGCTTGACATTAGCAAACATACAAGCACATGGAAGCGTAGATGTCCATTCCGATAATCGCCATATTTGCTGTTGAAAAGGGATTCCTACCATTGGCAAGATAGATCAAGTTCAATCTCTTATTGCTTCCTGAATCCTTGAGACGCTGGAGCCAGAGCTGGCCAGTTCGATCTGCATGTCTCCTAGTAGTACGGATCAGTACAAGAACCATGGCGGTGGGAAATGCGCGTTTGTATACCTATGAAACATGACCCATTGAGCAACAGTTACCTGAGGAAGTCAGTACTGCCAATATATAAGTTTGCTGGGTGAGGATATACTTACGATGCTCTCTTGTGTCTCATTAAGGGCTGACAGCTTTGCCAGAACTGCATCATCGTTGTACGCCATTATGCTATGCTTGGCAGAGCAATCACAGATTCAAGATCGATGGAGACAGACGCTCCAAGGTTTGTTTTTGCTGTTTGTTGTGGTTTTACGGGCCTTTGATATTGCACCAAGATCACGAGCGAACGCAAGGGAAAATCAATGATGCGACGAGATAACAAGCTCAAGCAATCACATCTAGAGCTTTCGGTGTCTTTATTGCAACTCCAAAGAGGATCAAACACGGATCAATTAGGAATCGAAGTTCTCGTGGGACGGCGTTCTTGTTTTGAGAGTTGGTCTGTAGACTTAGCGCGACGGCCGCTGCGCTAAATTGACTGGAGAATTAGCGCGCCTGCCAATCAACAGTCGCGCATCATCGTGGAGCCGGACCTGACAAGTTGCGATTAAGAGACAAGAGCAACTAAGGAAGTGTCAACACAACAACATATCAACATGGCTGACAGATTCCCTTCTCTCGAGGAGTTTGACTCTGGTGGTAAGTTATCTATTCCGCGCGCAAATCAATTTGATCTACAATGGGCTGATATTTCCAATAGCTCAGACAGAACAAGGAGACGCGAGCATAGGAACCGACGACTTCCTCTCCCGTGAAAAGGCACTGCTTGGTGATGATGCCGATCAATTTGTATCTGGAAATGACAATGTAGCTTTCATGGAAGATGGTGATGACGATCTTCTAGGCGGAGGAGGGGGTGGTGGTGGTGAGGAGGTTATTGAATTCGAGAGCTCTTTCCCAGCAATCGACACACGGAACGATGTACGCTTTCACCTGTCAAACTATTCTCTGCTTCTGACCCCAAAACTAATATATATCTACAAATAGGCTATGGCCCCAGGCGGAACAATCACCGGCGCACCAGCCCCCTACCAATCCAGCTACACACCCGCCATGCAAGAAGAAGCAGAACCCGAAGTCATCACCCAATGGCGCGAGCGTCGAGATCTCTCCTTGCAAGAGCGCGAAGAGAAAGCCGAAGCCAAGAAAGCCGAGACTGTTAAGACGGCCCAGCAGAACATTGACGACTTCTACGAGAATTACAACTCCAAAAAGGAGAAGACGATTGCGCAGACCCGCCGCGAAGCTGAAGAATTTCTGGCTAATCGTGAGGATACCTCTGCTGGTGGAACGAGCTGGGAGCGCATTGCGAAGTTGGTTGATTTGAGTGGAAAGGGTGCCAAGGGGGGTGCAAGTGGTGGTGGAAAGGAGCGCTTTAGGGAGTTATTGCTGAGTCTGAAGAAGGACGAGAATGCGCCAGGTGCTACTGGTATCTAAGGGGATTGGAGGTATTAAATGATGAATGCATATGGATGGATCGTTGGGAACCTTGTATTATTGTACATTTGCCGGTAGTCACTTTTCGCTGGAGGCCTGCTTAACGGCGTTGAAAAGGCAACGGAATACACGGCACATATTTAAGAGCACTCAAATATTTTTGTGACTTTTTAATCTGTGAATAGCATGGTTGATCGTTCACTCTGTTCTGGCGCCTTTCCCACAAATTACAGGAAAGGACAGCAACGGCATGATGGTTCAGAGGATGCGAAGACCTGGTATAAGTGAACGCCTCTCTGTACATTTTGTCTTTAGTAGGTTTGCTAGCATCTAAATATGATCAAGCTGGGTGCCGTTACTTCCAGCACAATAAACTTTGGAGCACCTTGAGACCAGAACAGGGCCACAGTTGAGCCATTTTAATGGTGAATATACCTAGTTTTGGTTGCGAAGGGAGAAATTTTATGGACGAAAAGGAGGGATACAGTGAGAGGTACGTCTTGGTGTGGTGGCTCGAAGGACTAGTGGTCTGATAGATGTTCCGAGACGATGAACAATGGATACCCGGTCCAAGTTGGCTTTCCTTTCTCGGTGGGAGTGAAGATATGAGGGTATATGGTAGAATTGGGTACGGAGGAAGCATATCTTTGCTTTGCCTGTACATAGTGCATGAAGAGTCATTACTATCTATGTCTAACGCGCTTGCTTCTTTGAATTTGAGTTGGTAAAGACCCGGAAACAACCTGGTTTGGCGCCTTTAGGGAAGGGAAAGTTCATGGCCAGTTCTCACAGCAGAACGACTCGCCTCGCGGTCTCTTCGCTTTGTTTCTACCAAGAGAAAGCATAGGATCTGGCAAGGAAAGATGAATAAAATATAGATTTTCGAAGACGGGCAAAAGCCACTGGCTAGCTATGATTCTTTGGCCGAATGAAGAGTAACTTGGGGGGAATGATCACTTGTTCTTCCTACAGCGGATAGGAGTTCCCTCCTTGAATGGATCACACAGATCGTTGGGCCGCTGGCGATATCGAATCCTGCAAAGCACAGATATTACGAATTCAAGTACCTTCAAAAAATTGGAGAGCACTCCGAAAGTCGCCCCCTGGAGAGTGGAAATGCTGAACTGGCTGATGGTCCGGTTGCAGCAGGAAATCTATTCTCTGACTCCAATGTACATGCTTCCACCACCACGCCCTGCATTTCTACATCCCCAGAGCTGCCCGGATTCCCTCCTCAGGATATCTATCCTTTGCCAAACCAAGTCTTGTGTCCCAAAACCATTCTTGTCATCATGTACATGGATGCTGTCATATGGCGATTAGCACAACCCCTCCATGGAATCGAATACTACCACTCACCACCAAAGCCACCGAAGAGGAGGGTATAGTATGGGTAAAGGAAGAGCTTGCTCCTAGGGGTCTGGATTGTTCGGTCAGCCTAATGCCTTCATGATCCGATGTTTTGAGGGAATTCGGCGAGTGCGCCGGCGCCAGGTGGTGAAAAGACGTACCGTGTTCCATTGACGAACATGGTTCTTTGATCCTTGTTGGAACAGTCGCTGGTAGTGCGGGACCCTATTTTCGCGGTTGACGAAGCTGTTGCAGAGGTGTGTATTAGCCAAAGGTCATGATAGGAGAAAGATCATGTCATTCCAAATTCGCGGGGTTTACGAGCTCTGAGAAGGTTGATGATATGTTTTAAATGAAGGGTTTGGCGCAATTGATCACTTACCCTGCCATTGTGAATGATGTGGTGCGCAGAGACTGTATGTTGTGCTTGGTGGAAGTGGTTGTCGTGAAATGGGCCGACTTCAATCATTGAAGCTCACCTGCAATCCTTAGCGCCTGCTGACTAATACCCCTTCAATTTCACAACTCCTCGGGTCCAAAAAAACGATAGCTACACGCGACGTGAAGACAAAGCCAAAGTCTCGCCCTGCCATTGTTCAGTTTTGGAGATATGCAATGGCAATGGCGCTGTGTTCTTCTGAAGCTGGCAGCGGTCCGAAATTAAAGGATCAGAATGCGACCAGCCCTACAAAGGCTCCTCGCGAGACCGTCTTCTCTCGACCTGCTACGATGTCTTGTTGGTACACCAATTGCTCCTGTTACAGCTTCCAGAACACCAGCATGCAACTGTCGGAGGAAAACCCCTCGACATTCATACTCTAGTACAGCTGCTCCAGCTGAGCTAGTCGAAACCCAACTGTTAGAAGAACCACAAGTTCAATCACTGAGACATCAACACGACCATGGTGTAGAAAGCGAAGCTGCGTCGCACGATACCGAGCAGGGTCACGGAAGTCGATTAAGAACGGGAGAAGATCATTGGGCAGAAGGGCTATTAAGTGACGCGGAACAAGACGGGGCCGAACATATAATTTCAGCAGAACGTGAATGGCAGCATGGGGTTCCAGCGGAACAATCTTCCAAGTCACAAAGGCAGGTGCAGATACGACGTGGCAGAACTCGTCCACGTTTGCATTTATACTATGGCAAATGGAACGAAAGTCTCTGGACATTCGAACAGCTGGATTTCGAGTCAAACCTGGATATCCAGGATACGTCGATACCAAGGCTTCTTGATGATCCGGCCCACAACACAGATATGGATCTTTGGGCCTGTTTTATGAGTTTTCGACAGCGCATATATGGTCTCAAGGGTGTGGCATCATACTTTCATGCCATCGAGGAGAGGAGGTTAGAAGTACCTGTCACTGGTCACAAAGCAGGAACGTTCTGGACGGCTTTTTTAAAACTCGGCTTTGAAGATGAGAATAAGTTGGTGGAGATTTGGCTGTATGCGAATTGGTTGCTGAACACCACTGGCAAACGCTGGAACTTACTTTACGTTAAGATTGTGCAACATTTTCTTCTCAAACGCGATGGCAAGAATGCTTTGAAGTGGCACAAACGTCTACATCTTTCACACCCACCTGGCCCGACGGCGTTTTCAGAAATGTTTCGCCAGGTAGCTCTTTGGAAGGGAGATATCGGCGCGCTAAAGAAAATTTATGAGCAGAGCGATATCCGGAACGTATATGGAAAGATGGTTCCCGCCCTGTGCAACCGGCAAAATTTCAACGCTGCCCTGGAATGGCATTCTCTGTGCATTCATAATAAAGATCTACCAAGAACCTTAGCCACGGCGGAACCGATGATTGATTTCTTTGCAGCCTATGACAGACGCAAGGCTCTTAAACTCACTGCTGGTCTCGTTGCAGCGGGCGTTCCATTCGCCCGGAGGAAATCACCTTCTCTTGGAGAACATAAGGTACTCACGCGAGAGATGATGAACCTTATCCACGGAAAGACCATGAACATTCCCGTCAAGAAATACAACGATAATTTAGGTGCTCGATGGTTTGCCACAAGTTGGGTCTCTTTGGATGTAGCTATCAACGCTGTACACGCTCTAGGCGTAGACGAAATAGGGCCATTATCGTTACAGGCAATCGCACTGCGGGAAATGGACCCGAAAAGTGTGATACAGCGGATCGACCAGTTGCAAGAACTTGGTATATCGATTGGAAAGTCGGTCTTTTCTAGGGCAGTCGCAAAGTTTGCCAGAGAGGGATGGGACGTTTACCTGACAGGAATTCTGCAAAGTGATCAACACCCCGAAGCTCTAGAAGACTGGAAACTCCAAGAAGCTCTTTTGGCCTCGTTTGCGGAAGCTAAAGACTGGCCTCAGTACAGAAGAACCTTCCAAATCCTGTTGGTTAATAGCAAGTCGCAGGACACCGATGCTTTGAATATTCTGCTCCGAAGTCATATAAGCAGGGGTGATAGGGCTGCTACACAGGGGGTATTATCAAAGATGCAGGCAGAAGGTACATATGTTAGAGCGAGAACGATCAGCTACCTCGTAATGAAGACTTTGCGAAGGCGACAACCTGGAAGACGGCCAGTAATCACTCGGGACAAATTCTCAGATCTGGATGCGACTATAAATATTCTCAAGGACATTATGCTTTCAGGGACCACCGTTAGCGTAACGCACTGGCGAGAGATAATTAAAAGACTCGGGATGCTCGGTCTTCTTGACCAGCTTTATCCTCTCTGTGTTTTCCTTGCATCCTGGTACGGCCCTATTCGTCGAACTCCTTTTGATGATTTTTTGAGAGACAACTTGCTGCCCCCGCAACATAGAGCAAGTCACTATCGCAGAATATCAGCGGCAGTTCCAACTTCACATGCGATGCATCCTCTCAAAATTTTATTTCCTGTGTCATTACAGAAAGCGATTGTTGAATGGGGTTTCATTCGAGCTCTGAGGGGAAAGCCTGGTCATGGCAAGAGGATCATTCCGATCGGATCTGATGGCACCTCTCCCAAAAGCATGACAGCCACTGACCAGTCACTTTTGAATGTTACCTCCGGAATCAAAGAATTACAGCGACTTCAGCAACGAGGAGTGGAAATTGACTTAAAGGCGGTCAGAAGTGCAATCTTTAATCGTCTGGTTGCATATTATGGAGCCAGCAGATCTAATAAGCGATACAATAGAGTTGCGCAAGAGAACAATCAACTTACATTTGACGAAATGGTAAAACAGGTTGACACAGCTATGGGATCACGAGCCTTTCCCCGAATCGCTGATTTGAGGAAAGCCGTGGAGATGAGTTCCTTGATTAGGATTAAAAATACGAGGGCCAAAAACGAGAGCCGGTTCAAGAATGGTCTTGCGTCTGGTAGGAGACAATATTCCTATAGATTGGGTTGAACGGCACAACTATAATCTTCCGTTACCTGGGAAACGGGGAGTCGATGCTTGTATATCATGTACAAGTATAAGCGCACAATGTACCATATATATTAATACCTATGTGTATTTTGAACCTTTGTCTTCCGCCATCACTACATCCGCCTGCACATGCCACCCAGCCCGATTTACACTTTACAAGTGCTTCCACTAAAGCCGCAAATCAGTAGCAGTGCATAGCAAGCCCTTGGAAGCGCAAGGTCTGTTTAAGAAAAAGACAAAAAGGGATGTATGTTCTTATGCTCCTGCTTTATTGATGATCGCGTCACTGCTTTCGGTTCTAGATGAGCAACAATAGTTTAGTGCTAGACGCACAGGCGAAATGGAGGATGAATGGGTTATCTTCTGCGATAATTCGGACAATGGATCTAGGGAACATTTTGGATATTTTGGATATGTTGAAACGAGAAACCATGCCTCCCGGTGAAAGGTAAGCCACTCCCGGAACGAACAGTTGAAGTGTACAGGAAACGGAAGTGACGGTGATCCTTGGACCCTGGTAACCAAAAAAATATGTTAGCTATCAAATAGTATTTAGCATTCAAGATGATAATTTAGGATCGTAGCTCTCGTTGCGGTCACCTCTCCAGAGCCACGCATGAACGTACCATTATCCAAGCTGCCTGTATCCGTCGCGGATTTGTTTAATTTGATCAATCATAAATGTTACCAAAACCAAACTAAAGCCAAACAACCTTAGAAGGAAGCAGGCAACGCAATGGCACAACACACAATAGTCCTTGTGTGCACTTCCTATAATGCCGAGCAACAACAAGTGGTTTTTGTAGAGACCACAAGATTGTGTCCAGTCAAAGGTGTATCTTCCTAATCATCTCGATCTGAATGGCAGTTCGCTTTTTTAAAAACGCCCAAGGACCCGCCCAATTAGTAACGACCATGTGTGCTTCCCAAGAATCGAATTGGCCATGTCGTACATCTTCCTTGAGTCTCTGAGAGTTTAGCGTTGTAGTGACAATGTTTAGTAGTGTAGCATGTTATAACCCAGTTAGTCTTGGTGAGTCGTACTTTAAGTACCAACATCATCCTATCATGCTCCGGGCGTTTGAAGAGTTTGTACGCTTGTTCTTGACGTGTCGAGGTTCTTAGAATGCCATGGTGGGGGGATAAGAAAGGGGTCGCTATCTGTACTTAGAGAAGAGCTTGAAAATACAGGCTTAATTCTCCTCAGGAATAGCATATAGTGCTATAAGTCCCAAATTAGCGTATAGTTTGAGGTAGCTTCTTGGCGTAGTTCGTTGTCATTTGTTACAGTATCTGGTTAGTAAGCGAACCGAGGGTTTTATAGTTAACAGAAGGAGCGTTCGGTGATTCCTGTATAACTCATGTTGCTCACATCTTCAGCAAGAGATAACTGAATTGAAAGTATACTAAAGTTCATGTGTGTATACGTATCAACAAATCAAAGCTGAACTCACCAGCTCTCAGTGTTATACGGGTCTTAATTTTTGTGAAGCAAGATCGTTAAAGCGGGACTGCGAGTTTTGTCACTTAATTTCTACGTGGGCCAAGTGATTTACACTACTAGCCCCAGTGAAGAAATCAATATTTACAGATTGCGGATGATTGCACTCGGTGAGAGGACACTTGATCCTCAGTAAAACATTGTTTTCAATCAGTTAGAATACACAGTATGTTGTTACTCGAGAGCCAGATAAATTACGCGAGCTGTCAACTGTTACTGTACCGGGGAAAAAAAAGATCGAAAATGAATAAATGTACGGCATTAAAATATATGTAATTCTCAAAGCTGAGTATGTCTCATAGTCAGTCTCGGACTTAGCTATGGTGGTTATGACAGATGCAGAAACTTAGGGCAGGGGTAGGTCCGCTGATAAGCGCCGTATTTGCAGATGCACCCTGACAAGAGTTTGTTTGTTTTAAATACAGGTATACTCCTAGACATAGTACACATCGGACTGTCGAAGGGTGAATTAGAACTCTCGAACGGTAGCTCACTACGAGCTACTTTGCTATAGATAATACAAAGTGAGGTGTAATTTATGTAACTGTGAACCGGTGACCTCTCCCTTGCAAGTGGGGGAGACCTCTATTTATACATGAAAACCCACCTAATTTCCTAGTGTGTAGGCACATCTAGTAGAACTCAAAATTAGTTGAATACAGTACTAAAACAGAATGATATGTTCCTAACGAAATGTGAATACTTAAAACTAGTTAGATGGTCAGAAATATAATGAGGTTGACTAATTATTCAAGGCTGGCTAGGGCCAACAGTAATCAGTATAATTAGTGGCCGGTAATCTCACACTACAGTGTTTCGATTGAAGCTGAGTTTAAAAATGTCCTCTTGATAATAGTGAAGATAGTATTGTGAAGCTCAATTTTGCAATTACTTATGCCGTCCTTTTCCTGTACGGTAATGAAGAGTTGAACGCCCGCTTGAATGCTTTAAAAATTTCAATGACGCCTGACCAATATGACCGGCCGTTGGACTGATTCTGCTAAGAATAGTGTGGCTTATTATGAATTCACCAGCTCGTGGAAAGTAGCAAAGCACAAACCAAGTCCTAGTCACAAGTTGATTGGCCCCAAAAAAGAATCCTCAACGAAATCTTTGCTGGCCTTCCCTTAAGGCAGCCCAAGTGGAAGTAATAATTGATAATTGTGATGAATCGTCGTCCGATCCGCCTCTATCATCCAAAATTATCTTGTCAGCTTCTCTAGTTTCCAAACAGACTTTATTTTATCCTCAGCAGTAAAATAGTTTTCCTGTGCTGCATCTCCCCCGATTTGGCAAGAACACTACGGTGTGCCATAGATGGATCAAGCGGCAACGCTCTCCCCTCCTTCACAAAAGAGTATACAAGAACTGTTTTGGTTATACGTAGCCGCCGCGCAGAACCTGGTAGTATTATCTTTGGCTCCAAAGCGGCATTTCAGCTTGTTACTGGGCTTGCCACTTGCATGGCTCGCTTAATTTGCAGTACTTGAACCTGTACGAGTACCTTATCATCATCTCCCAAGTTCTGCTTCTTCGGCGACTACATTGTCACCGAATGCGCGTGACTGACGAGATGGGGTTTCTGAGGATTCTATACTGGGCAATGTTTAAATGTATGATCTGAATGGGATATGGGATTTGAATGATCGCTCATAGCCTTCGCAACCAACTGTCCAAGCTGCAAGCTGCATGATGTCTTCTAGAGAAATCAATACGGGCCTATCAATTATGCTTTGATTATCGCTAGGCAACACTGCTTCATTTACGCTACGTATTTCCTGCGCCTTCACGATGGAATGTTCTTGCGACTCGAGACTCGGTCAGAGCTAACTCAAGTCTCAAGTCATTCCACACACTTTGCTGAGCGTTAATCTCCATGCTCAATTTTTAGGATGGGGTATAATTACAATAAGAGAAACATATAGCCTGTGAACATCAAAACTTCAAAAGTCCTCTACTCGCCGCTTCTGCAGCTACACTTGTAGTACTCGTATCGTAAGGCAGCTGTTGCGACATACGTAACATTTGATATCACGTGCGGAGCAGCGGGGCCCGGCCCGGAGGTGCCGGCCAATGGGCGCGTGTTGCGGGAGTTTACCTTTAAGGTTCTTTGAGGCTCTTTGAGGCTCTGGCGGGCACTAGACCCAAAAGGGAATAGCTCCCGTAACCGAAAAGGGTATATATAGACCTCCCCTGTTTTTATACTTTTAAGATTATCGATTATTCAATATACTATTTTATAACCCGAAGGAAATGTCGGCTTATACGTTGTGATATTAGATTATACCGACACTAATCAGTAGACGTACCGATTAGGAAGTCTAAAAACACTGTCGTAACTCTCTAGACTACCCAGGGAGCCTATAACAGCGTTCGTGATTTTAGTTAAAGAGAAGATAGCTAGACTAGAAGTACTACGCTAAAGAAAGGACTAATCTTACTAATATTATCACCAGCTTTAAAAACAACAACTCTCCGGACTACCTAGAGGACCTGTTACGTCTTGAAAAGCTAGTGTATCACACTGTAAGGGCGACACATCTAAACCATGAATAAACCCTTGAAACCCTTAACCACACTTATACAATGGCGGACAATATAAGCGGAGATATAGAGTAGGAGTAGAACACAATAGGTTTCGACGGATGGCTAAAGAACAACCTCAAGGTGTATACAGAGGCGAAATTCGAAGTGTATAAACACTACGACTTGATCGACGACGACCTATGGGAGTAATTTCAAGATAACTTTAATAGGTTCACAAAGGAGACGTTTAATACCCTTAGGCTAGCTCTAATGCGAGTGATCAAGAAGAAACTACGTATAAGAGAAGTTTTCATAGTGAAGCACGCTAGCAGCAGCTACATAATAGCGGACAGCCTATTTAAATTGGTAGGGGAAAAGGAACCACACACATAGACCGACGAAGAGATTAAAGAACTATATAATAACACGTAATTATAAACAGAGAAATTACAGAGATAGGTACAGCGTGTAGACCCTAAAGCCCTTTATAAGAAATATAGAGTTAAACCTATCATGGAATCTTATAGACAGCTAGAAGGACCTATAAAACCTGAATTAGTGAAGTCTAAATTAAGCACTAATTCCGGTGAAGACAAGCCTAAAGGCAAGGGCAAAGGTAAATAACTCTGAACTCTAGAGCCTATAAATATCCCTGACCATTACCCTGTAATTCCACCGACCACGTATAGACTAACCTACAGCCCGCCACTATAACGAAATACTCTATCTGAAAGCTTCTACACATAGTGTGCGCGACGTCGACTACCTCCCCTAAACCCTCAAGACTTCCTCGACCCTCTAGATTTTCAAGATATACCTATTCGCACCAGCGTATCACCATAGAATTACGCCAGGGAGATAACGACTATGATTAAGATATACATAGAGGACTAGAAATATAGAGGAACAGACGACAACTTCGACTATAAACTACGTATATTCTACAACTTTTACAAGAGAGCCGGCTTACTACAAGATAGATATACCAGGGCTTTTCCCACCATGTTAAAGGGACTAGCTCTAGATAACTACTTTAACTACGAACTATCAGGGAGACTATTTAAAGAGATCTACTAGCACTTCCGTGACTTCTTTGAAGGACTAGGATACCACCGAAAAACTCTAGATATCTAGAACTCAGTATCTCTATAAACTGTTATATTCGAAAACCTAGAAAAATTAACTACGGAGTGTCTTTAACTGCTAAATAGTAAACTACGTAGTCTTAAGCATAGCCTTAGCCTAGGACTTAGGAGCAATGAGTTCCTATATAACAAGGTTGTCATAGCTTGCTAGGGAGTACTAGCCTGTAAATATGCCGTCTTAGACCCCCCCTCAAGTATCGGTGAGTTAATAAACAAACTACGGTCGTCTATCATTGTGTATAAAAAAGAGCGTGAGTACGAAAAGTAATTAATAACCACAGGTGCCTTCTTTATAGACCGCCGATACTATTGTAATAACGACCGGAGTGACAATTAGACCTGTAACAGCTACAAGGGAGCTAGATATAGTTAGAGTCAAGGCTAAGGCAGAGGTCAAGGCCGAACTAGATATAGCACACGAAAGTTTAAATGCTACGTCTACGACAAAGAAGGATGCCACTCTCGAGAGCACCTAATAGAAGAGAGAGAGAGATTAAAGGCTAAATAGAAACACGAGCGTAAGTAAGGCTAACCACGACAGTAATTATTTCGTTAATATCTCGTCGAATACAAGGGCGATAACAGTGATAATAGCGACGTAGATAAGGCTAATATTAGAGACCTTATAATCGACGTCGGCGAAGAGCTAGATAAGGGCCAACCTACTAACGACGTAACCTATTTTATAAGTGCCTACACCACCTCTTTCAGTGAAATATAAGAAGAGGAGGTAAAGTCAACAGCATTAGCCCTGGCTAATAGAGCCTTTAGTCACTCTTCAGGGCTAAACCAAGCTCTATTCAGTGAAACTACCACTTGTGTAAAAGGTTAAGACCTATTTACGTATAATACAACTTCCTCACGATATATATCGTCACACTTCGTGGGTATCATAGTCGACACCGGTGCCTCACTAAAGTCTACGGGCGGGTATAGACAGTTTTATACCCTATAAGAGCTTGACCTAACTGTACGACTCGACGCTTCTAGAAAAGGTGAAATAAACGTTTAATTCAGGATTAGTTCCACGCTATTAATTGGTTCTATTTAGGTAACGCTACTAGTCGGCAAGGCCGAGTTTTATATCGTTGATGTTAATACTCTATTTCTACTCTGCCTAACAGATATAGATTGTATAAAAGTCTATTTTAACAACCTTGAAAACCAATTGATTTGTAAGGACGTATCAATGAAGGTTTCTAGGCGTTTTAGCCACCCTTTTGTCATGTGGAACTCTATTTTATAATCCTTCTTTACTACCTCTTTTAATACATATCCTTACTATTTAACCGATGTAGAAATACGACGATTACACCGACGATTTAGCCACCTATCTATTAAGCGCCTATAGAGACTTCTAGACCGATCAGGACATGAAGTCGAAAAGGTAACGCTAGACCACCTTATAAAGTATTACTACTATTGTTAGAAACACGGTAAATCACCTAGCAGGTTCAGATTCACCCTACGCGAGGATGTCGACTTTAATTATACAATCATCGTCGATATTATATATATCTCCGACAACCCTATCCTATATATCGTCGATGAAGGGACACGTTTTCAAGTAGGGAGATAGTTGTAAAATATTAGTGTAAAGTACACCTAGGATATACTACGCAGTTACTAGATTGATACATATTAAGGACCCCCCGACCTCATCGTCTATAACGCGGGAAAGAACTTTATTAGCAAGGAATTCAGGCAATATACTGTCGCTATAGGGACTAATACAAAGGGAGTGCCCATCGAAGCACATAACTCAATTAGCATGGTAGAGAGATATTATAGACTAATTCAACAAGTATATCACATTATTTCCACCGAATTACCCGACCTCGATATATATATAACACTGTAAATAGCCTTTAAGGCTATCAATGATACCGTAGGACTAGATAGCCTAGTCCCCACACTCCTAGTTTTCAGAGCCTACCCACGGATAGTAGAATTAGACGCGCTATCACCCTTAGTTGCCTAGCGAGCCAGTGTAATCAAGAAAGCTATAGCCGAGGTTTAAAAATTACGATTAGATAGACAAATTATAGACGTACTAAATATGTGTAACAGACTGAATACCACAGTGATTCATGGCCTACCACTGAATTCACTCGTTTTAGTCTAGAGAGAAGGGAATACTAGACAGGCTAGAAGCTAGGAAGGTCTATACTTACTGCTCACAATTGAAGGGGAAACCTATATAGTATAGATACCGAATAGACTCTAACTATTTCGGTCTACAAAGGTTAAACCATACTACGAGGATAAATTAAATGAACTAGAAGCTATATAACCTGACGCTAAAGAGCCACGGCAACTCTAACCCGAAGCTAAACTAGAACCTTATCCTAGGGAGTCTAAGCCCGAGTAAATAGAGCTAGGGATTCGACGAATTTAACCTCCACGGTAAGTAAACCTACCGAATAGGTATCGACAGGATAATGAAGCTATCGAGCTATAACTAGCGCGACGAGGAAGAGGCCGCCCACGTAAGAACCTAGTAGCGATAGCTAATATTTCAGTTTACCTACAAGAGGAGGAGGAAGTTATTAATATCCCGGCCGAGCATAGCAGACCTACCCCGGAGATTACACTTTGAGAGTTATAATTCACCGTATCTCGACGTAAAGAAGTCACCGGGCTACTTGAAAAAGGTGTCTTTAAAGTCGTGAAAGCTAAGGACGTCCCTACTAGCACACGACTATTTAATTCAAGATTCGTGGATAAAATAAAACACCAAGGCACTACGTAAGCCTTCGAGAAATCAAGACTCGTGGTATAGGTGTATAACAATATAGAGAAGGAGCTTGTACTAACCTAATCTCTAACGATTCAGCGAGTTAACCAACGTCTAATTCTCTGTATTACAGCTATTTTTATTAGCAAGGGTATTAACCTCCACTTACATAATATCTCACAAGCGTACGTGTAATTAACAACCGAGCTAAACCGCGATTTCTTTATAAGGCCTCTAAAAGAGTTATAGATCGAACTTAGGATAGACTGAAATTATATACTCAAGGTCGTAAAACCACTGTACAGAGTACCCGAAGCAGGTAATCACTAGTTCAAGACGTACCATGCTTATTACACTACTAAATTAGCTATAGAGCCGTCATCGTACAACCTATGCCTACTTTATAATACTACTACACCTTATTTCAACATTGTCGGTCTATAAACCGACGATACCCTGTTTCTAGTAAATAATAACTTCACGGCCCTAGAGGAAGAAAAACTCCATGAGGCTAAGTTTATAGTAAAAGAAAGGGAGACACTAACCGTCGAAAAACCACTTAAATTCAATGGTAGCATGATATAATTAATTAACAACACCATCACTCTTACCTAGGAGAAGCAATGTAGTAACCTTACCACGATTAAATTTATAAAACTAGCAACGTCGACTAGTTTAAGAGGCGTCACGCGATTAAATCTCACTCTAAAGGATCAATATATAGCCTAGAGAGCACGAGGAGTATACATTACTTCAGTTTATCAACTAGAGACAACCTTCGATCTATCTTTTACTGCCTAGGTAATTAATCTAAAAGAACCAGACAGAAAAGCCTTGAATCAGCGAATTAGATAGTAAATCAATAACCTATCGAGAGGTCTAAAATTCGTCAAGTTAGACACCGAAAGTCTAAAGCTAGTCGCATTCATAGATACGTCTTTTACTAATAATACCGACCTATCGTCGTAGATTAGATACGTTATCACCTTAATAGATGCGGTAGGAAAGGCTAATATTGTCCATTAGTCTTTAATTAAGTGCAAGAGAGTAACCTAAAGTGTACTCGCCGCTAAACTCTACGGAATAGCCCACGGCTTTAATATCGCGTCGGCTATCAAGGTAACCTTCGATAAAATACTTTCTAAGACGATTCCATTAATCCTCTACACTGATTTAAAGTCACTATTCGACTGTCTTGTTAAACTAGGCACCACACAAGAGAAGCGACTAATGATTGATATCATGTGCCTCTAACAGGCTTACAAGCGGAGAGAAGTTACTGAAATCAAATGGATTATCGGTAATAGTAATCCTGTAGATACCATGACAAAGGCAAAGGCTTACAGCGCCCTTATAAAGCTTATCAATATAAATCACATCAAACTAGAGGAGATTAGATGAGTTAAGAGAGAGTGAAAGGATAAGGAGTGATTAGAGACTATATTAGACGGGAATTGTATAAGATATAGGAGAGGTTATCACGGGCTGTAATCGACTAAATTGTAGAGGTAATTTAACAGCGGACCGTGGAAATAACGACCTTTCTAAGTTGCCCCAGTGTTACGACATACGTAACATTTGATATCACGTGCGGAGCAGCGGGGCCCGGCCCGGAGGTGCCGGCTAATGGGCGCGTGTTGCGGGAGTTTACCTTTAAGGTTCTTTGAGGCTCTTTGAGGCTCTGGCGGGCACTAGACCTAAAAGGGAATAGCTCCCGTAACCGAAAAGGGTATATGTAGACCTCCCCTGTTTTTGTACTTTTAAGATTATCGATCATTCAATACACTATTTTACAACCCGAAGGAAATGCCGGCTTGTACGTTGTGATATTGGATTATACCGACAGCAGCAAACATACTGTACTATCCTCCCCGTCCCCCTCCCCCTCCCCGCCGGTTCAAACCATATTTCTCTTGCTGCCACACAGGCAGATGGGACATTGTTTAAACCGGGGGGATAGTACAGTAGTTGAATGGTCAACTGTACCTGTAGCTTTATTGGGCCCTTATCTAGGAGTCCACGTGAGTGAGGAGTGAAAGGTCACCTTAAATGCGGGGGTTCAACGTGGTTTCTTCATTATCAACGTTGTCTCCCCTCCGATTTCCAACGACCCGTTTATTTGATCTGAACCGTGATCATCAATAACAAATTATCATTTCGGATATTCTAATGACACTCGCTCATTCATGACCTTTTAACCAACCTATTCTTCGCCTAAGAACCACCACCACCACCAAAAAAAAACCAGCCAGCACAAGGCCATCATGGTCATTATCCTGGACCCCGACGACTCCTCCGACGATACGGACACTACACCCCCCGAAACCGTCGATAGGGACGGCGTAGATGACAGCTCCTCCTCGGTCCCCTGGCCCGAATCCACCTTCATCATCCGGTCTGTCTCGTCCGGGCATGTAATTACCCTGCTTGGCGGGCAGATTATACTCGCCCCGCCGGGTGGCCGCGGCACTATTCACTGGGACTGCGTGGAAACGACAGGTTGGTTTGGCTTCAAGGATTGCGCCTCAGGTAGATTCCTGGGTCATGATGAAAACGGGAGACTGTGCTGCTTAGCCGGCAAACATCAAGGGTGGGAGAGATTTTGCGTCAGGGCAACGCCAGAGGGAGGCTATGTCTTGCTCATGACGCATTACAACGGGCTTTGGCATGTGGGGACCATCGTGGAGCAGGACGTAGAGAAGCTGGCGAAGATTGGGGATGGGAGATCTGCTGCGATCGTTTGGGAGTTTATCAAAGTTTAGAATATCGATAGTAATTTATTTAGCAAGACGCTTTATGGTTTGATTAAACCAAGGAATGCACCGTGCGATGGGAAGCACATGAGAGTACCTTTAACGTATGCTCTCAGTCGCTATTTGCTTGAAAGGTTGCTTTATAGAGCAAATTATTCTGAAGAAGGTTGCTACTTTCACAGCTGAGGGTTGGGTCGATCTTGGGCAAATCTATCACGTATATTGTGGTAGCCTAACTGTTTTACTTCACGGTGGTGCGATCATCTTCTAAGTTGTATATGGCGACTCAAATATTAGAACAGAGCATTACGAACTACAAATGTGAAATCATTCGTGAGGAATTGAACTGATTGCTTGCTAGAGACACTAGTAGTGGAACTAGTATATATATCTAGTACACTGGGAAAGATAGTGTTTAGACTATGGGATCGATGTATCGAGGAGTATTATATGAGGTATGAAGAGTGCATAATGCTTACACCTGGGTGCCAGATTCATAGGTGATACAACTAACCTTCGTACAGGACATCTAACAATCAAAACCGGCGGTGAATAAGGTTAGCTCTTTACTACGTACAACTTTAGGTGGAAAGCAAAGAGAGAACCGTAGATTTCGTACATTATGTTACTGGTATTCACATAGGTAACCTACCTCCCATCAAATCGAGTCTTTGAACCCGCACTCTTGCCGGATAAATGATGGCTCCACTCGGCGGTCTATATAACGCCAATAATAATTAATCTCGGGCTCCAGCATCCTCCGACAAGGCGACTTGGCCTTACTTAAGAACCGCTTAGGTACACTGCGGCAATCGAGTGTTCAGAACTGAATCTTCCCTCATTGATTCTCTCACAGGCTTGGGGAACACGCAGACAGGGCACAGATTCTCGGCCGTCATGCCATCTACGATATGCTGAGGATACGCCAATGAATGATGTCAACCAAGCTTTACTTCGTCTTTCGTCGAAGTCCGGATCTCCCGGTGTCTGTAAGCACACGTCTCATCACGTGAAGCAAGTTGCATGGACAACACGAGTACCATGCCACGAAGATCGGCCTGTTCTTCAGTGCTACACGGAGAAGTTTTCCCTGTAATGCTAGTCTAAAAAGATTGTGGTCATGGGAATCTTCAATGTTGGTGGAGAATTCTGGGAGAACGTTCCAGGACAAACCGAGTATGCTGTAGAGCTATATACCTAGCCTCAAAGTATCCAGTGCTCTTCATCATACTGCCTTGGATAGTATCTCCAAGAGCATGTGGTATTCTTTGCTAGGTCTTTGGACATCAGTCGTTACCTTTTGATCCCCTTTACCTCTTGGCACTGAGTAGCTGGGATGTTGATTCCGGGATTCCACGATTCCTTGCGTTACCTCGTGCATTCTCACGCAGTTTGTCGTCAGATCAGAACACCAAGGCTTCCCCCTGGTCAGTAACCCGAACATCATTTGTCTGGGGTACCTCGGGGATTCTTGGGGTTCTTGGGGTTCGGTTCTTCGGTTCTTGGGTTCTTGGGGGTTTAGTGGACTCTATTCGCCAATTGGTCTCCAGCTCTCTTTGACCATTCATTTCATTCGTTCTGTTGAGGACAAAGCAAAATCTTCAAAGAACACCAGACTATGGAATCGGTCCGTCTTCTTTGTTCTGATTTGTGATGTCAGAAGTCATGAGACATGTCAGCTCTTGTAAGACAACAAGTCGCCTTTATTTGGACAGCAGACAGTTCAAAAATTTCGGGACATTTGACCATACTCCAGCTCCGGTACAATCGGTTTCGATGTCACGTTGTGCCTTGAGTAATACTTAAACATCTTAAGTTCCTCTCCTTATTAGCAATCTCCCTCCAGAACTAAATCCAATCCACATTCACATCATTGTACTTACAATGGGACGTTTGACAAAATTCAATATGCCTCACTTCGGCCACGAAAAAGCCGGCGGCTCCTCATCAGAGGGAGAAACTTCTCATCATGAGAAGTATACAGGGCCATATGACAACTCGCCAGTCCCTCGTCTCACAGTGCCATCCTTTATTATGTGTGTCCTAGTCTCCATGGGCGGCTTTGTTTTCGGATACGATACTGGGCAGATCTCTGGTTTCCTTGGAATGGATAATTTCCTCCAACGATTCGGCCAGCAGCATGCAGATGGTACTTATTATTTCAGCAATGTTCGTTCCGGCTTGATTGTTGGTCTTTTATCCATTGGAACACTCATGGGAGCTCTAATTGCAGGTCCTGTTGCAGACAGGATTGGGCGGAAAGTATGTATTGCTAATATGCGTTACGTCTAAGAAACGTTAATACTAACAGGAGCAACGTTAGTGGAGTATCTTCTGGTGGTGTATGGTACTACATGTTGGTCTCATAGTTCAGATGGCTGCTAGAGACGGAAAATGGTATGAAAGTATGGATGCCTCTCTCCAATCTAATTATTATACCGTATTGTTGACATTGGTTAGTTGTTGTTGGTAGATGGGTCGCAGGTCTCGGGGTTGGCGCTATTTCATTGCTCGTGCCGATGTACCAGGGCGAGAGTGCTCCAAGACAGATTCGAGGTGCTCTCATCAGGTAAAGATCACAATATCAGGAGTACCATCCCTCACACCGCTAACACCATCACAGTACTTACCAACTTTTCATCACTCTTGGAATCTTCATCGCAAATTGCATCAATTTTGGAACCGAAATGCGGAACGACACTGGCTCATGGCGCATTCCAATGGGTATCTCCTTCCTTTGGGTTCTCATCCTCGGTATAGGAATCATCTTCTTCCCAGAATCTCCACGTTACGCCTATCGCCACGGTCGCATTGACGAAGCAAAGCGGACAATGACGAAACTTTATGGTGTCTCGGATAATCATCGTATTGTAGCAGAGGAATTGGCTGAGATCAAGCAAAAACACGAGGAGGAGTTGCGGAACAGCGATGCTAAATACTGGGAGATGTTCACTGCGCCAAGAATGGGGTACCGAATTGCCCTTGGTGTTGCTCTCCAAGCACTACAACAACTCACCGGTGCAAACTACGTACGTATTCTTACTTATCCTGTTTCTCTTTTGTAAACACAAAATGATATTAACTCGGCTCTTATCGCAGTTCTTCTACTATGGCACTGTAATATTCAAATCAACCGGAATCGACAACTCGTATGTAACACAAATGATCCTCGGAGGTGTCAACTTCGGTACAACCTTTTTGGGTCTATACGTGGTCGAACACTACGGTCGTCGCAAGTCTCTCATCTTCGGTGCAGCTTGGATGTTCGTATGCTTCATGGTCTTTGCATCTGTTGGGCATTTTAGCCTCGACCGTGACGACCCGACGTTAACACCAGATTCCGGAAAAGCCATGATTGTCTTCGCCTGTCTTTTCATTCTTGGCTTTGCATCGACCTGGGGTCCTATTGTATGGACAATTTGCGCTGAACTCTATCCATCGCGTTATCGCTCTAATGCTATGGCCTTATCAACAGCATCGAATTGGTTTTGGAATTTCCTTCTCGCATTCTTTACGCCCTTCATCGTCGGTGATATCGATTTCCGGTACGGGTACGTCTTTGCCGGCTGTTTAGCTGTCGCTATTGCAACTGTATACTTCTTCGTTGTTGAAGGTCAAGGAAGGACTTTGGAGGAGGTCGATACCATGTATCTTCTTCACATCAACCCCAGGAAAAGTACAAAGTGGATTGCACCTCCGCCAGAGGAGTTGCTCACCACAGAACAGCTTGTGAAGGGTCAGAGGAACACAGGTGGTGATATGGAGCAAGCTAGGAGTAATGACAGTGCAGATGCACGAAACAAGGAAATCAATATTGAGCCTACGTCCACTGCCAATACTGCTGCGGGTCCTTCCACCTAAGTTGTGGAGAAGATCGGTATATGTGGCTGTGGGAACACAATGTCTCAAATCTATACAAAGGTGAATTGATGGGAAATGTATTCCATGACGTGGCAGGAAGGATGGGGTTTCTTTGGATTCTTATATATTGCTATAATGTATAATGAGTACTGTATTATAGAAAAACACCAAGCTCAAACAGTCTACACGATCTCTAGGTCCACTTCTTGTAATTGTGTTGTTGAATGTTCGAATGCCACAGGATAATTACAGCGTCAAACTATCGGCGCATTTGATCAGCTTAGCTACATGCGAAAAGAATCGCGTACTTAAGCCAGAATAGTTTAGATAATTTCTCTCTATATTCTGTTTGTTATGAGTTCCAAGGAAAAGTCTTGGCTACAGAGGAGGTTAAAAGTTCTCTTAGTAGGTCGACCAGGACTTAAATAGTGGACAAGTAGTAGCACTCTATTATTTCCCGTGATCCAGTCATATGGCAAGAAAGTCGTCGTTGGCAAGAGTCCATATTGACAACAAAGTGGTACTCTCGGTCACTGATTATCTGCAGTTGCTGGAGTCGCCGAGGTATTCTTTGGTCGAAGATCGGCGCTGTCTCTTTCATATTGTTTGCTGTCTCTTAAGGAATAGGCAGTAGTTGCGACTGACCTCCTTGTGATAGTAAAGTGGCTAAGCGGCTTGGTGCTAGTGATTTGTCCACTGTGGGTGGTCTTGTGGCAAGAGAGAAGCTTGCGTTAGCTGTTAGGCAGAGTAGCTTTTTGTTTTTAGTTTTAGGTTGGTATCTTTATAGGTATTATACTTTTCTTTAGTTTAAGCTTGTACACTGTTGATTATATATAGGCTATGTCCTAAATATTATACTTAACATTTGTTAGCAAGCATATTGGTAGATGATTATAACTTGTGATACTACCTATAGTTATAAGATCTTAGACTTGATTGAACTATGTTTAACTAAACGACGACGTTATTAATGAAACTTCCACTGGTTATTACCTCTTTGCCTTGATCTAGCAACGCTTTAGCTTTTAATAAAACAATAGCAATAAAACGATGATAATGTTGTTATTGTACAATTTACAATACCTATCTGTAATTAGGGTTAGAAATAGTGTGGATATATAGGTATGTTAATTAACTACCACAAAGTCGTCCTGTCGGTTTTGTCACGGGGCGAATGTAAAGTATACAGTGTAATAGCTCGTTTGTATTACAAGAAGAATTAACTAAAGAAGAAAGGAAGTTCTAAAGAGAAAGGAAGACTTTTATCTTCGTACAATGTGGTCCGTGTTATCTGACCACACGCGAAGTCACGTGCGCAGGCGTGGTAGCGCCAAGCATAGAATATCGGGTGTAACCCGTTATATTACCCCCCTTCTCTCCTCCTCCTTGTACAAGGCCCTTGATCAACTGGTCTCCGTTCTATAGCTCCCTCTTCCCAGCGGTCTAGAGCAATTGTCTCTCCTAAGGCGTCCTCTGGCTCCCATGTTGCTTGTACGTACCCTACCCATTTAACTAGGAACTATTTCTTACGTTGTACAAGCTTTTTATCTTGAATCTCCTCGATTTTATACTCTTTATCCTGTTCTTTACTAACTAGCTAAGGCTGTGGTTAAGAGTCATCTTGGACTTAGCTTAGGAGCGGGTCGTATAAAGCTAGGCGAAGTAATTAGCTGTGGAAAACATTGTATACCCTAGGAGGTGTATTTAGCTGGTAGCTATAGGATCTTATTACTTCTATAACAGTAAACTTAGCATGTTTCGTATCGAGCTTCTTCGTGGGGCGGTCTGTACGAATATTCTTTAAGTTGAGCCAAACCTTATCGCTAACTTTAAAGCTTAGGGCCTGCTACTGCCGTCGGTTTATAACTTCCTCCATGACCTGCTAGGCAGTGGCCATTACTAACTACGTCTATTTATAAGCATCCTTTAACTTCTGTACGATTGTATTAGCTTAGACAATCGGAGAGGCATGTGTACTAGCCTCGGTCATAGTGTGGGAGATATCAAGAGGTTGAATATAGTAGCTATGCTATAGGAAGAATAGGCTAACTCCTATAGAGGTAGTATCTCTATTGTTAATAGCTATCTCTATAGAAGGTAGACAGTTGTACCAATTGTCTTAAGCATGGTCTATAAACGTACGAAGGTAGGTTTCTAACGTCTAGTTTATCCTTTCCGTAGAGCTATCTGTTTCTAGATGGAAAGCTGTCGATAGTCTTTGTATAATCCCGAGAAGTTAGTATATTCTCGTCTATAGCTTACCCACGAATTGTTGTCCGCGGTCAGATATAACCGCTCGTGGGAGGTAGTGATAGCGGTAGTAGTTCTATACGAACTACTTTGCCACTGTTGGTACTTTAATGTCTAGAAGTCCGTCGAATATTGCTTCTTTACTTAGCCTATCTGTTATCACAACTAGGTTTATATAACCGTTACTTTCTAGTAAGTCGACAATAAAGTCAATTGATATTTCTTGCTATATCTAGTCTAGGACTGGTAGAGGCTTAAGGAATCCTTGTCGTCGATCGCGCCAAGCAGAGTTTCTCCTACAAGAGTTATAGTTCTATATAAACTGTCTTACATCCTAGGACATCCTTAGCCAGAAGTACTGTCGTCCAAGAATCTAGGACGTATTATCTCGTCCTGGGTGTCTATATACCTTAGAGTCATGTGTTTCCTAGATTATCTTTATATAAAGTTCTTCCTTGTCAGGAACCTAGAGTCGTTCTCTAAACATTAGTTGTCCTTGTTCTAAGAGGGAGCATTCTCTAATAGAGACCTTTAGCCTTAAGTCAGAGGGGAAAGTCCGTCGTCCTTGTTATATAGCTTCTATTACTCGTTTATACGAATTATCACTTTGTATAGCTTTATTCTAGAGTTCCTTGAGTGGAGAGGGGTTGTTATTCTATACATTATCTTGGTCGTCATTATTAGAGGAAGGTTTGTTATCTCTATTATCGTTGCTTCGTACGTCATTAGAGTTGTCAGAGTTAGCTTGGTTGTCCCCGGCTAATTGTACCTTGTTGTCTTGGCGTCGCTAGTTGCTTTGTTGTCTTGTACAAACTAGTGCGGCTTAAGTGAGAGCCTCTAGTAGGTTAACTAGCGTTTCCAGCTTAAGGAGTTATATTGTACGATAGTTAATCCGAGTGTCCCTCCCCTTTGGCATATCTTGTTCTCGCCGAGAGAGGGCGTCTATACGTTCGTTGTCTTTCCTAGGGACGTATACAATCGTGAAATTATACTGAGAGAGTATTAAGGACCAACGTATTTACCGTTTAGTGAGCTTCTAAACAGTTATAAAATACTGTAAGTTCTTGTAGTCTATATAAATCTTAAAATGCTTAACACTCTGTAGTTTAGTGTCCTACTCTTCGAGGTATTATATGATCACGAGTATCTCCTTATCATAGATTTCATAGTTACACTTAGTAGGATTATTCTTTTTCAAGAAGAATACACAGGGCCGTAGAAGTCTATTGTCGTCGTACTATATAAGTACTCCTCTGATACACCAGCTAGAAGAATCTGTTTCAAGTACCGTTTCCTTGTTATAATCGTACAGAGTAAGTATTAGAGTAGAGGTAAACATTTCCTTCAGCTTCTCGAAGGCAGCTTAGCATTCGTTTATCTATTAGAACTCAGTATCCTTGTGTGTAAGCTGCGTTAGGGGTTTCGTACGATCTAAGTAGTTCTTAATAAACGTCCGGTAGAAGTTCACGAATCCTAGGAAGCTTTATATAGCTATAGCTGTCTTCGAGGCTTCCTAGTCTAGAATTACCTTCACCTTGTCAGGGTCTATTCGTACGCCTTTGCCTACATCGATGATAAATCCAAGGTACTTAGTCGATTTCACCTTGAATTCACACTTATCGATGTCTATCTATAGTCTAGCTTCGTGTATCCGTCGTAGGACCTTTCGTACGTGCTCTTGGTGTTCTATTAAAGAACCATCTGTATAGACTAAGATGTCGTCTACGTATACAGAGTAGAAATCATCAAGGTAGTCTCGTAGAGCCTAATTAATATACCGTTGAAATGTACTTAGTGCGTTCGCCAGTCTAAAGGGGGTAACCAGATATTTAAATAGACTATATCTCGTACGAAACATAGTCTTCTATTCATCACCTTTCGTAATCCGTATCTTGTTAAATGTAGTAATTATATCAAGCTTAGTAAACTATTTCACTTTGCTAATACTCTATAAGGTCTTGTAAATTAGAGGTAATAGGTAGCGGTCTTTTCTTGTCAACTTATTCAGACCTCGGTAGTCTACATAGAAACGTAATCCTCCTCCTAGCTTTCGTACAAAGAGGACTAGTGTAGTAGCTGGTGAATTACTTACCTGTATAAAACCTTTGTCTAGATACTCCGTGAGAGTCTTCTATAGTACGAGGAGTTTATCGCGTGACATCTTGTAGAGAGGACCCTAAGGGGGTTGTGGTGTCTTGCCGTCTATCTTTTCAAGTTCAATTAAGTGGTTAACACCAGGGCCGCGGAGTGGTGGTAGTAGGTCTACCTTTATACGATTAAAGTTAACCAGGAATTCATGGTAATACGTAGGTAGCTTCGTACAAGGATTAGTTCTTGTCTTCTACGCAAGGGCTTTGTTAATGTCTACAAGGCTTGTAGTAAAGACTTTAACATTCTTACGTTGTTTCCCTTGCGTTAGTACATTGAAAGAGACAGTAGATATAGTAATAACATTGTACGATCGATCGAGTGTCTTTGCCTGGTTTTATACAATCGTTCCTGTAGATATAATCTAACATTTAGACTATGCTACATTGATCTATACATCTTGTATCTTGATCTATAACATCCTAAGGATTATGTTATATAAAGATAGTTTTAGCACAATGTATAAGAAGTACCGTTCTTTAGTGTAGCCATCAATATCTATAGACATGACAGCTACATCTGTAATCTAATCATTAGAATCGTTAAATCTAGTAAGATCTACTAGAGAGATAGGTATGCGCTAAAGGTTATACTTAGTAGTAAAGGAGTTATCGATTAGTCTGTACGAAAGGTATCCTGTATTAACAAGTGTTGTAGTAAAACATTCTTTATTTACTAGTGTTAATATAAGGAAAGGCTCCCCATTTATTGACTTTTTAAACTTTATCCAAGCCTCTACTACTTCTCTTGAGACCTTTGTACGCTTCTAGCGGCGTCTTCTACTAGAAGCTATTCTTTTCCCGAGTCCTTAGACTCGGACGACACTTCACCATTAGTAGTCACTTTAACTACTCTCTTCTTTCTTTTCTACGTAGGGGTAGCGCGGCTTTCCTTCTTCTTCTACTAGTCTTAGACCTACAGCTTTATACGACAGTCTTAGACCATGTGTCCGCTCCTACCACATTGTAAACATAGGCCTTCTTGTCTACGACGTTTAATTTCCCTTGGGTCTACCCATCTTGGTTCCTTTATACAAGAAGTAGTGACTTACGTTGTCGTACGTTCCCAGTCTATCTACTCTGGTGCTACAGGTGTAGGCGTTATACAAGGGGATAATTCTCGCGCTCGGTTGTTTATACGCCATGCTGTCCTCTCTCGGACTTCTTCCTGTTAGTCTAAGATTCTCCGTAGTTAGACGTAGAATTCTTCGTACAAGTCCTTCTCCTCGGTGCCGACTAAACCAGTTATAAGCTTAGCAGACAGGGCGGCCTTGAGAAAGCTCTTCTTGATTTCATTGTCCTAACCCCAGCCCTGTGCTTCTAGTAACAAGCGATCGAACTTAGTTAAGTACCCGAGAAATAGTGTTAAGCCCTACTTTGTCTTGTTAAGCTTTATAATCACTTTGGCCTTTATACAAGGGTCTAGGAATATAGTGTCTATCTGTTTAAATAACCTCTATACAGTCATCTAATTTGTCTACTAGGCAAATGTTATCCAGGGGTAGATTCGTCTTACTACTATATCCGTGAGTCGTCTAAACCCGTACCAGACCTATTCTTCCATGCCTCTAATTAACCTTCCGTCGATCTATAGCTTTACCTTAAGTAACCCCCTAAATTACGCGTACGACGCTAAATCTGTGCCGTCGAATTCCTTAACATTTAGCAGTGAAGGCTTTGGTTTCTATACGTAGTCTTAGGAAGACAGGGTCTATTCTACCTGGGGGGTATCCGCTAGTATAGGTGCTCCTCGTTCTTCTATCCGTACAATCCTCTCAGCTAGAGCTGCCACACTGTGGGTTTGTTAGGCAGCTAGGTCTACTAATTGCCTAGCTTACACTTCGAGGGCTACTTAAAGCTATTCTGTTACTACTTCCGCTATCTTTATAATATTATAGCTGAGTCCACCGTATATAGCTTAGTCTTATACTGTCGTAGGTTCGTATAATAGCTAGAGATACCGTGTGTAGGTCTAAGGCGTCTATCGTCGTCGTAGTGTAGCTAAGTCTACCGTATATAGCTTAGTCTTATACCGTCGTAGGTTCGTATAATAGCTAGAGATACTGTGTGTAGGTCTAAGGCGTCTATTGTCGTCGTAGTACAGCTAAGTCTACTGTATATAGCTTAGTCTTACGTCGTTATAGGTTTGTATAATAGTCAGAGATACTGTGTGTAGGTCCGAGGCGTCTATTGTCGTCGTAGTACAGCTGAGTCTACTGTATACAGCTTAGTCTTACGTCGTCGTAGGTTTGTACGACAGCTAGAAATACCGTGTGTAAATCTAAGGTGTCTATCAGGATTTGTACGACTTAATCTAATCGAAGAGAGTCGAGTAAGAAGAGTTAATTCTAATGTCACGGGGTGAATGTAAAGTATATAGTGTAATAGCTCGTTTATATTATAAGAAGAATTAACTAAAGAAGAAAGGAAGTTCTAAAGAGAAAGGAAGACTTTTATCTTCGTACGATGTGGTCCGTGTCATCTGACCACACGCGAAGTCACGTGCGCAGGCGTGGTAGCGCCAAGCATAGAATATCGGGTGTAACCCGTCATAGGTTTATAAACTAAAGCTACTTACCTAGCTACTAACTAACTACGGCCGTTCAAATAATTGAATATAGAGGCATTATTCTACGTGATCTATAAGCTAGCAGCTGATATAAAGTGTTATAATCTTCCCACCTATTAGTGATATGTCTAATTTTTTAAGCTCATTATATATATAAAACTCATTCATGTATAAGTTTATTTAAAAAGTTGTTTATAGACAACCAATGCCTTCCGATCCTTAAAGTAAGTTTATGTTTTAGTATTGAGGGTAATACAATCAATGTCTAAGTCAACTTTACAACACGATATTTCAAGTTCCTAATAATTCAATGCCTCCTCTGAACACTTTCTTAAGATGTTATAAGACAACGATATGAAATTGAATAAACAATGAATCTTATTACCTTTTTAGAGATAAATAAAACAGTCTTGTAAAATAAACTCACTGTCTTTGTTCCCCTCTTTCCTCCGTGCTTACTGTTTCACAATATGTCAAACGGGTTCCACCTCAATAAAGGAAGTGTTTCTCGCTAGCTATTCAAGTCTTTAAAGGTTCAAGATTTGTTATCTTATATTATGATAAAATAATTCTAGAACGGCGATAGAAGAATCAAGTCTGGCATTGTTTCGTTTTATGAATCTTTCCCTTTGTATTTACTTCGAATCTCACTCGGAGGCTGTAGCTATACAGCCATAGACTGGATTACTTAGTATCTAAATGACTACATAAGTTAAGAGATTCAATTTCCCAACAGCATACATTCAACTCCACTGCTTTTCAAGACTTTCCCAGAAAACATTCCTTTGTTACGCGAGTCGAATAACTTTAAGTCGTCCTTTCCCCTTAACATAAGCAAAAGTTTCTTCGTGCGCTGGTCGCCAAACTTCTAATCGTCTTTCCCTTCTCTTAGCCATCTAAATCCCAATTTCCTCGGATTTATCTCTTCAACCTTCAATCCATTTGCTCTTCTTCGAACTTTCACTACATCTTTACCAAAAGACAACAGTGATATCCATATTTTCGGAATGTCAGACAACCATTATCGCCCCAGACTTGAGAATGGATGTACTGTTGAGGGCAGTGCTCACCAGCGAGTGATACAGGAAAGCTGGACGTACCCTAGATACCAAGGACCCCACCTCCCTTCTATACCGATTCACAATGGCAGACCACTTCCCGCTCTATTCAGGCAATCACCGTTCCAATTGCTAAATGCAATTCAATTTCGCGGCACTGCCAATCGTAGGCTCGAAAACTACGATGCAGAAGGAATTAACGACTACCTTGAATGTATGCGTGCGCAAGGGCGGATAATTTTGGAGGCCGATACGCACGATACTGACTATATGATGGATGAGTATCATTATCTCTTGGGAGATTATTTCGACGCCTTCAATAAACTTTTCTTTTTTGGTTCTTTGCGCAGCTTGTGCATGATCGATATCATTGACAACCCAGTCCAGCCTAACGTAGTCTCAAATACCATCAGTGCGCGTTCGGAGGGGAACCCCTCTGATATCAGAATCCCCGAAGACCGTGCTTGCATTATTCAACTCGTACTCGAAAGGGGTTCTTGTCCATGTTGTCAAATCCAACAACTCCTCGAGAAGTTACTGCATCAAATGACCTGTGCTTTTTTGGATATTTACAGCTGCTCCTGCAGTGCTTGTACTCCGAATAGAGCTCCTGGAGGTTTTGGTCCACGTGATTGGATCTTTAATATTATCTTGGTGCTTCTAAGACGACTGCGTTGGCTATTATTTGATGACTAGCACGAGATTGACGGATACTCATTTGATGAATACTGTGGAGGAAAGGTGGATGAAAATTGAATGGAGATTCGGGTTAGTGTATTTAGAGACTTGGTTCAAGTGTGAAGCTGGTAGTCAATAATAGCGAATAGTGTTGCAAATTCACGAAGGTATTGTTGATATTCCCCCCTCGGCTGCCAAATAGTGATTAGTGCAGAGAGTAAAAGAAGAAAGTGGCCGTGTCGCGGGCAGCAACAAGAGATATTAACTACTGCTACTTTATTTATACAGTGTTTGATCAGTTGCAACTTGTTTACATGATCTAAGTCAACTTCGTAGACTATTAGATCAATTTGCCTTTATAAGTTACATACCTAAATTCACTTCAGGTGCTCGCTTAGCCCCCTTTCCACCATATGTGACCTTAAACATCCGTTTCCATAGTAACAGCTGTTGCGTCGAGCTGATAAGCTTTTTAATGCAATTGGAGACGTCTTGTAAGTCTGTAATACACCCGCCTTAATCTTGCTCAATGTATAAATGCAGGCATACCAAGGTTAGTCACTTTGTTGTTGACTTGCATTATTCAGCCATAGTCTTCTGTTTCAATTGGTGATCTCCTTTAAATACTGTTACTTTGGTTAAGTAATTATGTTAAATTGACAAACAGACTCCCGCTACTAATCACCAAAGACAAACCGGGTATCCGCTCTAGCATACAAAAGCCTTCTGCAACACACGGAACGCATGTCTGAAATACTCAAAAAACACGGACATTATACCACCCTGATCCATAGCTTGGGATTCTTCCCTGAACGCTACTGCCGCGTACAGCCCTGTTGCCTCCATCCACAACAGGAATAGCTCTGGAAGTCCTTGACGAAGAAGTTCATCTCCCATGGTAAACCCTCTCTTCTTTTCCCATTTATATCGTCCCTGTTGGGCCTGAAGAATCTTTCCCGATCGTACTGCAATTTGGGTCTCAGCTAGATCTGCCCAAAGTGGGCTCTCGGGCATCCAATTACTCTGATCGATTGCCCCAATTCTCTTATTGAAATCTGAATGATCTTCCGCTTTCTTCCACAACCGATGAGCATTCTGGATATTAGCCTTCCCGAACTTCTGATACAAAGCATCATACTCGTCCTGCGGAATCAATTGGCGCGCTGTTCGCTTCATATACGAGACTTGCTTATCGACAAATTTATTGATTTCGGAAACGTCCAATGGACTTTGGGACTGAGAAAGTTGCTTTTGTAGGACTGAGATTTCAGCTTGCATTTTCTCGAGGCGGAATTGCGCCCATTGTTTGTAGAGGATGTTCCGATCACAATATGGTCGGATATTACTGATATAACTGGAATCATAGAGGCCTTCTATCTTGGCGCAGTATGAAGTGATGGTTGTGATTCTCTCTTTCACTCCTATGGCTCGTGCTGCGAGATGTTGGACTTCTCCTCCTTGAAGTAGCACTCCATGCCCCAAAGCAGGTCCCGCAACCTTAGTAACTGTAAGTATGCGCTCTTTTCCGGAAGTAATTGGAGTGTACCTTGACAGGAATACCATCCCCTCCTTTGATGTATGTTTCTCCGCCGATCATGCTCTCTGTATCACTCAGCATTAAGACACATACGTAAGGGTAAGAGTCATAACTAACTTTGTCAGTCACCATCATGTTAAAGAATAGTTCAAGTAGCAAGCAGACTTACTGCCAAGGGATGATAGAGTTAGTACCCAAAGGGTCGTATCTCTTCTCTTCTTCAGTCAGTGGCACTTTCGTCGTAATGGGTTCTGGTGTCAGCCCCGAAACCATCTCCTCAACGGAGTCACCAGACGCTTGAATATTTGTATGGCCGATCTCAGTCCGCATGACTATCGAGAGTGGCAGTCCCGCAGCATCCGATATCAGGCTCATCGTTATGGGATGTGTCCAGAAGTCATTGATGAAAGTTGAATGATCTGCAGCATTGCGGAGGATTAATGTGCCGGGGAAAGGGTTGGAGGCACATTGTTGTAGGATTGACTGAGAGAAGAGGGCACGACGGTATGCTAGCACGCCTTCGAGGGAGAGGATGGGAAATGGGGTTGTTCCCGCGATCTCTGACGATGTTTCACTCCGCTGTAATTTAAGGTCTTCTAGGGTGAACTTCTTAGTTGGAGGGGAGTATGCCAGGTGAATCTGTATTTATGATGTTAGGAAGTTCTGAGATAATTCCAGGATTGAATATTTTCCGCCTAAACATTGTGCTTAACTATACCTTGGGATCAAAGACAGGTTCATCTATTAGATCATTTTCGTGGATCATTTTGAATGTGACAAGTAGTGAGGATAGTAGTTGGGACTTGGAGAAGACAATGACAACAGAACTGAGTTCATGAATTATACGGTATCTTATCAGGCCTTTTCTAACAATCTTTCTCTGTACCTAGGACTTTGGCCACCTAAGAGTTGTGTGATAACTCTGTGGAGTCAAAAGGGGACACAAGGAGCCACAAACTCCACTATAGCTGCCAAGCTTGAGAAGTCAAATGGATACCATTTCTACAAGAAGTTCAGTTTTCCTTTACTTTTCGTTACTTGCTTTGCGGGGGCCCCGATCCGAGCTGGGGTGTAGATACCGCTCCCTCGTTCGGCTCCTTTAATACTTGAGACCGAACATCTTTGAAAGAGAACAAGAGTAACACACCACGATTCCTATTCGCTGCTTCACTATTGGCGCCGCCGAGACCACAACCCCCTTATCAGAACAGGTGGCTTACTAGGCTATCCTTGGCCTACTGCCTCTAAGCGACGACGGGATTGATTCGCGCACTCCTAAGTAACACCAAATCCACTACCACCTTCAACAATATGTTGCGCGTAAAAGTCAGAAAACGAGGTGTTTGAAGACCAAAAGTGCATCTAAGGGCGCAGAAAAATCAAGATTGTTGGGGTTCGTTTGAATCGGAATTTTAAGAAGAATAATGCGCTCGAAATTCAGAAAGTACATAGCTCGCGTGAAGGTTTGCAAGAGCCTCAATACTCCAAGATATATTTGACGCGGGGTTCACACTACGAGTCGATCCACTTGTAAGTTGTAGGGCTATCAGAACGTCACATTGTCACACCGCATTGGAACGATCTCCATGGAATTGTTTACCGGAAATGGAGTGCTAACTTGACTACTTCGACCTCTTATCTTTCGTGTTGAAAATTTGAAACAACGAATCTGCTCTGTCTGTGTCGGAGTCCATAGCTTACTCGTAGTGGATCCCATAGACCAACCACAACGAGATGAAAATGAAGGTTCCAAGCAATCGGAGATAGATACGTATTTTACTCCATACCAACTCCGAAATTGGTGTGCATTCTACATTGCTGCTTATCCGATATGTGTGTCGAGGCTCGACGGTACCGAAGGCTCGGATAAATGCATCACAGTAAACATCTCTAGTGCTAAATGAAGGTAGTAGCGCTAATATCAAGCTTTTCCCAAGTTGGGTACAGGGAAGTAAAATACATGCCATTCCGGCGCTGGATTTCTTAAACTAAAGCCTATACGCTTACGCCTAGAAGAAATACACGACGTCTTTGGAGGTACGAAAAGTAACAAGAAGAATTAGAAACAAGTTAAACCCCTTATGTTTAATAAGCTGTAGCTTGCGACCGGCTTTTTATTTATAAGCATGCCTATATAGTAAATTTAGAAATGTAGATGAATTACTAGAGGAGAACTACTCTTTCTATTACACTACTACTTATTATATCAAGAGACAAAGCTTATAGACGGTAGACCTAGTTTCTTATTTTAGTATAATATACTTGCTTACCTTATTGTCTGTGTATAGAGGTGCCAGGATTAATGTTTTAAAGACTACCTTATAGCTACGCTATAAACACTAGTTTATAATACCTTCTTACTTGTTTTTAAGTATATAGTCTTTAGTAACTTTAGTTACTATACATGTCTAAGTTATATAAAATAACCTAGAAATTTAGAAAGAGCTCTAGTAAGAGACTACCTACTTAAACACCAAGAGAGGAGAGCTTAAAATCATAAAAGCCTATTAATTTATTTATTGAAGGTTCTACGACAAGGTTTACTCTGTCTTATACTAAACATACTAGATATAATTAAAACTAACGTCTAATAATAATGTATTCTAGAAGTATATATAAAGACAGCTAGATAATAGATATCTGTCTACTACTAGTAAACGATTAACACTAAGATATTATCTCTCTATCTTTTCTTTCCTTACTACACCTTATAGTCATAGAAACAGGACGTAGTCGGTTACCTAATACCTGTGTATGTTAGAACAAGTACCACACTTATTATTACACTTTTTTTAGCTCATTGATTATACCATTCTTTGAAATTTACGAGAAGAGATACCTCCGATTAGTTTACTAACAGAATATCAGCTGATCGACCCCCCTTTCGCTTAGAAAGTCTGTGCCTCGCCTGTAACCTCTCTCCTCCAACGCTTCGTCAATGAAAGCTTATTCTATCTGTAAAATTCGAGTTGTAGTGTTTCTCTTCCACCTATGTTAAATTTAAATTGGGCTATATTAATTCGCTTACAAATGGAACAATTTGTGTTTTCTAGCACGTATTCTAACAAGAAAAGAATCCAGAGTGTTATTCAAGAACAACAAGATCACTCACAGCAGGCTTTTGTTATGTACGTATCTTGTATAGCATTAAATTCAGAGACGAACGTCACATTGAAGTGATCAAGCAGCTCTGGTGAAACAAATAAAATAGATAGAGAATAGAACAACAAGCTTGCTATTTATCAAACTTCAAAATATGGCGATAGCATTTGGCGGAGAAGAAACACCTCTGGGCATATTGAATGGCGAAGAAGTAAGAAAAAAGCTCCACCTCTTCTGCTCTTTACAAATCCTTGAAAGCTCGTCTAAGTCAAACAGCTCCCCTTGGACAGTTAATTAAATTTCTCTCATGAGCAAATCGGATGTTAACTAGTATTTAACATACCTATAGGCATTCCCCAACCTGCAATTACATACTCATGGAGGAAAACATCACCTTGAGGAGGATATACCTGTCACACTATTTCAGCCATCAAGATGCTACTTTAAAGTCTTGTGTAAACTTGCCTCCCAACTAATTGCATCACCAGCGATAGCGGAATAATGATTATCCCAGAGCCACTGAAGGACGTCCATAGTTGCTTCTACGCCAGCATGCTCCGGTGTGTTATTATCTGCATACGCTTGTTTTTGAGTATCGGTCATAGCATCCCACTCCTTCATAACCCCAGTCCGTATAAACAGAATATCACCGGTTTGGAATACTACCTGACATTCTTCGGCAATTTGTTTTAGATCGGCAAGTTTTATTTCATGTGTAGAAAATGTTGAATACTTGATGTTGTTCTTTTCGGCCCATGAGGCATAGTCAAGCAGGACACCACGGCCTATGAGTGGGTGAGTAATTCCGCTGTATTTTGTGGAATGGACTTCTGGGGCTACGCACCTACTATCCCTTCTCTTGCCCAGTGTTGCATGCCGATTCTATCGTTGCTAGGATCCAAGATCTCCTCAGGTCCCGTGCCGCCGTAGAAGACTCTCTTTGTACTTCCATCCGGCTGCAATTGAGGCTGTGAGAAATGTCGCAAGCCATCCCACTGACTGCTTTGCTCTGTACGAAATAACACCATCAACAATAGAACAAACAAGGATACATGACGACATACGAGGATTCATATGATACACATCATCAAAAGCAGTGCCACCAAGCAACGGAACAATGTGATGTTGACATGGTTGTCTACCCAAATTCGCCACCTCCAACTTCGTCAGGCTCCAATTTAGTGTAACACGGATGCCCGTTTGCACTTCTGATATGGCGTTCTTCACCACTTCTGGTGTGAGTAGTGCCAATTTGCCGAGCCCTTCTTCTCGACTTCCCGGTGTGCCAACCCAGACCCGTTTAGGTTCTTTCAGAGAGTAAAAGGGGACTTTGAAAGCTTGGAGAGCCTTACTAGACATTTTCTCAGAATGTGGCTAAACTCTGGTTTGTCAATTGGGAGGGAACAGAGAGAGCACTGGTGCGAAAATCCAAGAAGAAACCTGTCCGCCTGGCACGGCTGGACTGGACTGAGTGAGTGAGGTTTTCAATGAGGGGAAGAGGTGTTGCATCATAGGTAATAATGTGACAGAAGGGATCAAGATCAGCAGTATACTTACTTACCCGAGTACATACATGTTAGCAAAGTCTGCACATCTCGCGCGGGGTAAAGTACCATGCCGTCAGGTTACATCGCATGCATAGCTGTATATCACAATACATGCCACTCAACACCCGATAAAGCAAGAAATTCCATCTTCGCCCCTCTTCGATGCTCCATCAACTATCTCACCATTACGCAATCCAAACCCCAAAATGTCTCGCGAGAGAATCAGTGGAAAAGTCGCCTTTGTAACGGGAGGAGCCTCTGGCATCGGCTTCGGAGTCGTTGAAACCTTTCTTCAAGAAGGCGCAAGCGTATTTGTGGTAGATTTCAGCAAGACAAACATTGGGACGTCGGCGAGCAAGCTAGCTGAGAAATTTGCCGAGGACAAGTTTGCGTTCGTCGATGGTGATGCTGCAGACGAAGGGTCCATCAAGGACTTTGTTGACCAGTGCGTTGCGAGATTTGGTGGGCTGGATATCGCCATCTTGAATGCTGGGATCTTTCCTTCGCCGAAGGCAATCTTGGAATACGATGTCGAGGAGTATGAGCGTTGCATGAGGATTGATGCCTTTGGACGTACGTCAACTTACTTCCATTCCCACTAGTGGAATTAAGTTGTCTCCTTACTGACTTTTTGGGCTGCGATATATAGCTTTCATAGGAGTCAAGACGTGTGCAAAGAAGATGATTGAACTAGGAACACATGGAAGTATGATATTGACCTGTTCAGCAGCTGGCCTACGAAGCAAGCCTCGTATTGCTGCTTACACCATGGCCAAATACGCAGTTCGAGGCCTCACCATCACCGCCGGGCAGGAGCTTGCTGAGTTTGGTATCCGCGTTAATGCTGTCTGTCCTGGAATCACTGATACGCCTCTTGCAGATCTTTTGGGAGACAAGTACGGCGCGGCAAAAGCATGTCCAATGAGTAAGACCTCCTAAAATTCGATGTTTTGAAAAGCTCCAAGCTGATTATTGCAGCACGTCTTGGCTCCTCTCATGAAGTTGCGAAGGTTTTTCTCTTCTTGGCTAGCGATGAAGCGTCTTTCGTTACCTCTTCATTGTACAGAGTCGATGGAGGCCTTTTGGACAGTTGAGGGTTCGTGTTTCGGAAATCTTTCCTTTTTCAATTCTGGTTGTGTACTGTACGCTCAAATAATATTCACAGCCTGATATAGCCTTCCTTCCTCTGCCCAAGTCATATTAAATATGATACCCACTCCAATCCTCCTGAAGTAATTACTTTTCTCGGGCACTGGTTCCAGCAGTAACACAAATTTGACAGAATCCCCGGTTGCATAATCTTCCAACTTTCTGATCTTATTCCCCTACTTTATGTTAGTACAGATACGTTTGGTCGACAGCTCATTGATTCCGGACCTTAGGAAATTGACCATTTCGGTCTTGGGGCGTGTTGTTCTCTGCTAGAACGGGGTCCACTTCTGCCTCGCTTTGCCTTTGAATGCCTTGAGTATCACCGCCAAACTCAATGGACTGCTTTGCATTAGTCTTTCAATTGTACGCGTCGATATAGTTTTGATATATCATTGGAGGATTCTCGTACCACAAAACTCCGAACAAGAACACTGAGCAGAAGGTCGAATCCCGCATCGGCTTTTGAGGCCAGGAACAGGCAGTAAAAGTCACGCGAGGCTTGTTCGTCAAAGGCCGCTAATCCGATCATAAAGTCGGTCTGATTAGAGTCTTGGATATAATGGACATGCTCTTTTCCGTACGTTATCGGTTTCATTTTACCTCCTTTGGTTGCCCATTCCCATGTTTCTCCCCACGAATATGGTATGGAAGAGCAAGGCCTGTCGTCTGAGATGCCGCATCGTTTAATCGAGCCTTCGACTTTGAGTGTATTGGAGTTTTCTACCAGAATAAACTCGTTTCCGATATCTGCTTGCTCACTAGAATTAAGGTGATGCCCAGTAAAGAAGGATTTTCTGCCACCTCGCGATGCCCAGGACCAAGAAGGTAATTCAGGTAAGTTCTCACACTCTGGTGTAAACTCGCAACTGATCCAGAGAAGCTGCTCTACAATATCGGATGTCCAGATTCCGAAATGAAAATGATCTGTTCTTGCTTTTTGCATCTCGTTTATAAGGCCTCTGAGTGCGATCAGCCGATCGCTAGTGTAGGTAAGCTTGCAAGTAGAGTAGTACTCAATCAAAGGAATCCAAGTCAAACGATATACCTCTTCTGCTTTGAAACTTCGTTCGTCAAGAGCGCAGTGCTTACACTTCCATCTCAGCCCTCCTTTTGTGAAGTATACCATTCTCCGGGCGAGATTCCATTCTTGAAGTACCCATGCTCTCTTTCTTAAAGGCGCCCTTGAGGCTGAAGCATCGATTCCAGGGGTTGCAGAGATGTAGATGATCCCAGCCTCACCAACTACAGAGTTTGGGGAGAACGGTAGCTTTATAAGTGGCAGTGCAGGCCTTTCCGAGATGAAGCAACCTTCACTTGAGTTTTGTGCACCAGCTGCTACAATAACCAGTCTTGCTCGCTCATAGATCAACCCCATTGTTTGAGATTCTCTCTCCCAGTCCCCCTTATCATCCTGAACAATGCACAAAGAATTAATCCACAGGTACCGGAGGCCAACAGCATGAGCAACAATGACGGCATCCTGGAATGTCTTCGGTAGCTTCATGAACGGGATGCCTTGAAGATTATCTTTGAATGTAACCTTAGTTGTGAGCAATGGTCGTTTATCGGGAGGGCCCCAGCAATGGCTAAGAGCGCAGTAATGACCTCGTACAAGCCCCCTTGATTGGATTAGTCTCACCCCTTTCTGTGGGGGTGATCCTATCTCGATTACCATAGTCGGTAATATTGGAGGAATAGATTCATCGATCTCACTTCCTGATATGGTCTTTTTGCATTTTACATGGCCAGTGAGACAATTATCGAGCCATGCTCTAATCCTGTTGAATGCATTGGTTGAGTTGTCTTCCAACAAAGGTGCGATAGTACCTATAGGAGCGGCTCTTGTAGCAAAGCTCTCTGTGATAGCATTAGCATAAAAGCTCGTCACACCTAGACAAGCCAAAGGTAAAGATAAATACCTTCATCGGCCCAGTATTCTAGCATAATCTGAGCTAGTCTGCCATCCGGAAACGTGATCTGAAATACAGCGGCATCGTTTTCACGAGATACGATGATGATTATGCCATTTTCAGGATTTTTCTTTTTCGCAGCCTGGTAGGAGTTTGAAGGGCATTGATCCAACACATTCCGGATAGTTTTACCTTGGAGTAAAGGTTCACCGGGTGCATAAAGAGGACAACAGGCAAGAAGGCTACAAAGACGGCACGTCTCTGCAGACTTTAACAACTCGACAGCACCGGACATATGTTGTAGCTCCTGGTATATCTTGACTGAAGCATCAGATATAACCTTTGCAACGCTCAGACAGCACTCGCATAGCGGCAACGATGTGCTGAACTGGCCTTGCTAGTGACTAACGGGCTCGGAAGTGTGGTGAAAGGACATCATGACATGGTTGTGTCAGAATGTTGTCAAAATACTTATTGGAAGACGAAGCTGGAGGAATTGGTTTCAAGCCTGGAGAGTCTCAGGACTCTCGTTGTTCTTTTAACTCGGTCCCTCCCTACAAAGTACCTACCTAGGTAGATAAGGAAGGTGTCACCAGTGTGGTTGCCTGTATTTACGTAAGCGACCACACACAAGACCACATCAAAACGACAGAAACAAGCTCAGGAAGAGAACGCATCCTCATTCCCATCCCACGTTCGTATTCTTCGGAGCTCTGAATAGCTTCAATGACGAGTCAATGGAAATATCGAAGACAGCAAGCGCTTGTGCACCACGCTTGAGTAAGCAACCGCGTGTCTAGGTACGTGATTTTCCCCAAGTGGTTAGATAAAAGAGAAGATATAAAGTACCCACTATTAGATTCTCATTCCAGCAGCTCTTATGGTTTAAAATGGAAGTCTTGCATGTGCATAGAGCTACCAGCAATCCAGAGTTGAGATGAAGTAAGTCAAGCACGTGATATCTATCTCCAGCTACAACTATACAATGAAGTTTTACAACAGAGACATCTTTCCTCTTAAATATGCGTAACAAACCACCTATAACACAAGACTCTTCCTGTAAGTTCGCTAAGACTACAAGTAGTCTCGATTAGTCTCATGGAATCTCCACGAAGACTTTGCCTTTATTCAAAACTTTGTCCAGATCCTTAATAAAGTACCGCATACAGAGCTTTCTTATGACCCAAAAACCCAAAGAGCTCTCCAACTAAAAAGCATTTCGTCCCATATTAGAACTCCTGATCCTAAGCGAACCAAATCTCCTTTCCCTGTCTCCCGCAAACCAAGCCAATATGAACTTCGCAATTCCACCCATCACAGAACACACACTTCTCTCCTCTTTCTCCCTCAACCCCAAAACACCAGCTAACCTGCCTAATCTAGCTTCCACCAATCGAAAAAAGCAGAATTCAGAATCTCCTCCAAGCGCCCAAATTACCATCTCGTTAGGGCGGGGTCGAGCACAGCTTGGCACCTTGGTACAAGCCCTTAATCATTTCCCACTCTCGTCTATGCCAAACTAAAATTGATGAACCATTCTTCCGCCTACCAGATCGAACATTTGCATTAAGATCGATCAGATGATACGATTTGGTACCGTATTGTGGTGTGTACCCGTACAGTGCCACAGGTTGAGAAGTTAAGGTACAGTACTCCGTAACATGGTTCTTATGAAGCTTAAATCTTATTTCCCGGTTTGTACTTACAGTACCACGGAACGGATTTTGGTTTTGGGTCCACTGGAATTCTGGCTGTCTGACGGAGTACCTGAGTATGAGGATGTGAGAGGTAACGAGTAGCCCAAGGTCTTTCTTGTCGATGGCCTTGCCCTCCACGACTTTACATCTTAATTAGCTCCCGCTGCTGAGCATGGCCAGATCGATTCTATGGCGAAAGGGGCCACGGTTCTACAGTAGCTGGAAACAACTAGCTGGTTCGGGACCACGGACCGATAATCTTGACGGATAGATGAAAGTTCTTGGGACGAACTCTTGGTGTTTCTTGGTACTCCGTGGAATTGCACATCAACCAAGAAAGAGTTCGCCAGAGCTCCACAACATTACCACCAATGACCAAAGACCAAGCAATACCCGTACAAAAAAGAACCAAATAGTACAAATAAACCTCATTCTCCACATCAGAGAACCCCAAGGTTTCCCTTCACTTCACATCTAGTCACTCGTTTGCATTCTACAGTCCAACGGAAGTAGTATTCCGCCCTGGTAACCCAAGATGCGTTTCCCCAAATGTCTATCTAGCCTAGGGCTACTTTTTCTAGGTCTAGCTCCCTCGGTAACAGAAGCTGCTTTCGGCGTCACGACATCGGGAGATTATTTCGTGGTCGATTGCGGCTCTACGAACTCGCTCGTTTTCAAGGTCAGCAAGACGTCCGGCGATATCAAATCTTTGGTTTATCGCGGCGTCGAGTTGCAGTATGCTAGTCAGGGAACACATATCAATTCAGGGTTGGGGACAGCGGATGTTTCTGCTTCGACCAGTGGTTGTACGTACCTACCATCCATCCACCTATCTACCTTCTTTCCTACAAGAAACATTTCAAGTTCATGGATGATACTTTTATATTTTGCTTCTTGAAGATGAGAGAATATCTTGCTAATCTGAGGTCTTTTTTGTTTAGCTTATGTGAAAATCACCATTGCCACAAGTACCCTTACCCATTACTTGATCGCTAAATCGGGAGAGTCAAACATCTACATGGCAACCTACATCACAGCCCAGCCCAGCATCGGTGAACTTCGGTGGATCGCACGTCTCAAACCAGACGTCGTTCCCAACGCCGACATCCTAGGAGCAAACACAGCCGGTGGAACGGCAATCGAAGCAAGCGACGTCGTAAGTGACATTCTCTCTTTTCTCTCCCCTCCCAAGCCCATCACCGGCTCCACACCAAATCAAATCATCCAACTAAATTCCAATTTCCAATTTCAAACTTCAATCTACCTGCCCACTAAACAAACTGTCCACAGTACCTGGTAGACGGCCAAACCCGCAGCAAATTTTACAGCAGCGAACGCTTCATAGACGACCAAGTCCACTGCGTCTACGGCAACGACGCCAAAGTCTGCATGATAATGCCCACAACAGCCTACGAGCACTCGACCGGTGGACCCTTCATGCGGGACATCAACTACAACAATGCCGGCAACTCACACAACCTCTACTGGTACATGAACAGCGGACACGTGCCAACTGAGAATCGTAGAGTCGGTCTCATGGGACCTTATGTCATGGCATTTTCGCGATCCGGAACCCCGAGTGCGGCAAGCTTTGATACCTCGTTCTTTGCCGATTTGTCAATTAAGGGGTATGTGGCAGCGAGTGGGAGGGGTTTTGTTTCGGGGACTACATCGGGCGTTGGGTCGACTTTTGAGAGGGTTTTACATTGGTTTGTTTTCCGCTCTTTTCCGCTTATTCTCTTACTTCTTCGTCGTCGTCGTCGTCGTCGTTTAGTATTTGAAGAGAGCCGATGAGAACCGAATGAATGAATTGATACTGACTGTAAGAAAGGTACAACGATGACGCCCAGTACTGGGCCCACGTCGGCAGCACCTACACCTCCCCAGCAATGAAACCAGGAACCTACACCATGAAATACTACCGCAACGAATTTCCCATTGCCACAACCACCGTGACCGTCACCGCCGGCGCAACAGCAACAGCCAACATGGGAAACACGGAACCCGCACGCACCATCATCTGGAGTATCGGTGACTTGGACGGAAGACCGACTGGATTCCGGAACGCCGAGAATCAGTTGAGGATGCATCCTACTGATACTCGGATGGCGAGTTGGAGTCCTTTGACATTTGCTGTTGGCGGTGATATTGGTATGTATTAGCTACCTCTGGAGGACCTAGAACTTGAGTTGAAGAAGACTCGAAGAGGCTGACCTTTATGCATGAAGCCAACTTCCCCATGGCCCAAGTAAAATCCGTCAACGACCCAACAACCATAACCTTCACCCTTTCATCAGCAGAAGCAACCGGCGCCGCCAAGATCCGCATTGCAACAACGCTCTCCTTCGCCGGCGGACGACCCTCCGTAACAATCAACGGCAAGACGACATCGCTCGCAGCACCCACCAAGATCGATTCGCGCGGTCTTACGCGCGGTGCGTATCGTGGGTATGGAGAAGTCTACGATGTCGATGTTGCGGCTGGGACTTTGATTGCTGGGGCCAATACGTTGACTATCAACTGCATTTCTGGGAGCACGGGTGATGAGTTTTTAAACCCTAACTTTGTAAGTTTCTTTAGCTTCCTTGCGTTCCCGGTGCGTGAAGTCTGATGGGATTTGCTAACTTTTCTGTCTTTGAAGATTTACGATTCGGTCCAGCTTTGGAGATAAACCGTATGATACGCGACATTGCAAGACTCGAGCTACTTGTGAGGTCTTTGCAAGCGAGTTCTCATCTGCTTCTGAACTCTGTCCTTGGTTATAGTAAAGGTAACAGAGCTTAGACTACTCTTATAGTAGATAAATAAGACTACTATAGAATATTATGGCAGCACCAATAACCAAGTCCATTCAGAACCTAGTATACCTTACCTCGCTTAGGTAGGTGCAGCAAGAATGGGACCAAGCCCTGTTTGGAAACACGCAAGTTCCCAGGAGTCATCTGGCATTCAGGCCTCTTCTAGCATAAGAAGCGACGTCGCAGACGCTCTTCAGTGCTGTGGTGAACGATTGTTCTTTCGGACCAACGAAGGATATATTGGACTGGCTCCAGCAGATACACAAGTAGGCGATGCAGTTGTTGTTTTGCTGGGCTGCTCAACCCCCCTCATCTTACGTCCATCTAATCTCAGCCCCTGGCACTTATCCGTCATTGGAGAATGCTTCGCCCATGGCCTCCATGATGCCACAGCCTTACTCGGTCCTCTACACCAACCATGGATGGGCATTGCGGCGTGGGTCGAAGGTGATCGCCGGTGCCTTCGTTTTCTCAATGCGAAGACACAAGAGGTGACAAAGGAAGATCCTAGACTGGAGCCATTACTAGGATGGGAAAGAATTGAAAAGGGATTTGATGGAGATGATCCTATTCTATATGACTTTTTCCAGCACAAAGAGACCGGCCAGATTATCAATTACGATCCGAGACTAGAGCTAGACAGACTGGAGTTGAATGGTGTTATACTTAATTGGTTTTCCCTACTCTAACTATAGGAATAAAGCGTTCTGTTTTCTTTTATAATAGTATTAATCCTGGTCATATACTAATCCTAGTTATACAACGCACTACTACTCTCTTATTCTACTACTAAACCTTAACATACTAAAGAGGTGTCGAATATCACGTACTACCTCGCTTATCGAAGTAGCCTCGCAATCGCACCTTGGACCTCGGTATGATCAGGTTTTGGGCAGCCGATGGAATTGCCATTGATGTTGCCCAGCAGGTATATGTATGTTACTTTCCAAGATACAATTCGAACGAGACTAGGAAAAGTTTTCCTGACGGCAGGTTCCAACCCGAGCTTTTTACACTGGGTTTTTGGGCCAAAGCATCCAACAATCGCACCCGATTATCCTCCTTGATCATAAGGGCAAAAGTACAGCTCGGCGAGCCGCAACGGTGGCAAGAAAAGTGACATGTTTTAGACAGTATCATGGTGGCAACACGTTCTGCTACAGCGTTGAAAAATAATACTCGTAGAAATAAATTCACAATATGCTAGCGAGGAGTCGAGAACGGTGCTAGCTCTGTTGGAGGATTCATAGCACTTGCAGATCAAATGAACTGCAGTCATTCATCAATACCATATCATGTCTCCAAGAGTTTATGTGCTCGAAACTGTGCAAACTAGGAACAGAAATGTCAAAATCACTCCAAAAGGGAATCGAGCCGCGTATCAACAACTTCTCCACAGTATCTAGAATCCTTTCCAGAGCATGGATTACATACAGGCAAGTTCAAGAATATATTGTAGTATTGTCATTCTGCCAGAGCTACTTGCTCCTAGAACATACAGCACTTCTGTCACAAAATCAGCCATCACACCCAACACTTCTCGGTGGCCCAAGCGCTTGAGGTATAATCTCGTATTCTACTCTATCGTCTCTTTGTATAATCTACCGGATCGAATGCAAAAACACCTCGCAATGCCGGACTACCCTCATATTCATCTCTTTATGCGCCGTAAACCTTGAATCGCTCCTCGATTGGCTCCGCAGTCTTCTCACCTGCGCCACCGGCGGGGGTGCCAAAGACCAACTGAGAGCTGAGCTCCCAGTCAGGGTCAACCTTCCACTCAGCCTGAACCTTTGCGTCGATTAATGGGTTGTAATGTTGCAAGTTGGCACCAAGGCCTTCGGCTTCGAGAGCAGTCCACACGGCGTATTGGTGCATTCCGTCGGATTGGGTAGCCCAGGTTGGGAAGCGGTCGGCGTAGATGGCGAACTTGTCTTGCATAGCTTGAACTGCCTTTCGGGAGACAAAGAAGAGGACCTGTTTGCATACTGTTGTTAGCCTCTGGTTCCTTTGTGCGACGGCGGGCCAAGGTGGGAAGGAAAACAGGCGGCTTGGAGAAGCGTAGGGAGGAGAGGGGAAAGACATACAGTGCCGTAACCAGCCTGGAACATGTTCAATCTCTCCTCAGTCTTTGGGTATGCCTCAGCTGGCACAACACCCTTCAGGACCTCCTTGGTAATATCCCACAGCTTATCATGCTCGCCCTTCACCAACAGAATGATGCGGGTGGACTGCGAGTTGAAGGAAGAAGGAACGTTAAGGAGGGCCTTGGTGATGATCTCCTGGATCTTGGCATCTGGGATGACGCTCTCCTTCTTGAGGGGGTAGATGGAGCGACGGGACTCGATGGCCTTGAGAAAGGCGGTAGATCCGGACATGTCTGCGGGAATAGTGGAGAAGTGGTTTGCTTTGGCTGTGGTAGGAGCAAGGGAAGTAGTTGGAGTTGCAGTCGTAGGAGCAGTTGTGGTGGTGAGGATGGATGAGGAGCGGAATAGTGGGGTGGAGGGGGAGAGGAAGCTCCTTCTTATACCTGAAGCCGCAGCGCGCTTGAACAACAAAGAAGCCATGTCGGGCCCGAGAAGCGCGATGGATAGAGAAAGCAAATATAACCACAGTGGAATCTGCATGTCCGCAGAATTTCCTCTTGACGGGCGCTTGTCGTGGGGCCCTCAAGCCCTTTCAAGCGCTCGTGGGGCTCTCGAGGAGGGGCATTCGAGGGGCATTTGTAAAGCGGACCGGAGACGACGAGGGAGACTGGAGAGGGACCAATGGAGCGCGAGAGAAACGGCTGGCTTACTGAGATTCTTCTCGAGGGTCTTCGCGATGTGCAAGATGCTTCGTCCTTGCTGACAAACCAACATGCTTTGGTGATGCTTTGGTGATGTCTTGTTCAGCGTGGCGCCATCCTGCATGGTGAAGCTCCGACGTCCACACTAGCGAAAGGACTTCCGATGGTCACGTGTCCGTCGACACTGGATCGAGAAGATTCTGGAAACAATGTATATCGACCATGCACTCGTTGGAGCTGAAGAGAGTTGCTTGCTCTCCTGCCACCTCAACTTCCAATGCGCTTGGAGACACTTTGCAGCCTTCTACCACGACCAACAAAGATCACGGCCACATTGGCAGACCTTGTTATCGGTGGCATCTCCCTTCTTGACTCCCGAGGACAAGGAGGTCTGCGAGACCAAGCAAGGAGCAGCAGGAGACAACTCAAGGATAGAAGAGGACCTGCACTGTACTGTAGGTCCCACAGTGGTTGTCAAATTCGACGACCTCAAAATAAGGTGCTTACATCTCTGGAGTACCTATACCTATCACATCCATTGCATGCGCTCCTCTCTCATTTGACAATCGCTATCGCTTAGAAGCGAAAGGATCTGTCTTTTGTCGTACGTAGGTACGGCAGTACGAAAATACATCGATTCATCGAGGCCACTGATCTGTTTGCCTTGAGTGCCAATGGCGTGCGTATATCCGATCAATGAAGGACCACTGCGACAGGTTCGCTTGACGGGTACTCGGGCATCTGAGCTCTCCCATTAGGAAAATCTTCCTATATCTCTTCAGGATTCAAGAAGGCAAGGACACAGCGCACAACAAAGGCTTCCCTTGAAGCCTCTCTTTCTAGCGAAAGTAACTCAAGCCCCAGGCTGAGTCGAGACTTTGCCCATTGCCTTGCTGCTTGCAACCGAGCTTTCGCAAGGTACAGAATGTATAAGTCACTGTCTTTCCGGTGCACGTTGCAGAATTTTAGTATCGAAATTCTGCACTGCTGCACGTGGGATCCGAATTGTATCAAAGCGAGAGGCAAACGTTCGAAATGAGTACAACAACCTGCGCGGTTGTGCCGCTTCTTCAACAATCAAAGAATACTCGTCCTCGCATCTTGTGTAATGCTTCAATACATCTACTGCTCCTATGGCGGGGAGAAAGTCTAGCTCTAGCTTGCCAGTGGGCCCCAAGGATTGAAGTTGCTGAAGAACATTAGGTCTCTGACATTTGATCAGAACGCTTCCGTGGCCCTTGTCGGAACAATAAGAGTCAATCACCACACAACCCTTAATGTTGTCGAATATTAGCAGCAATTTGAGCATTTTAGCATCAAGTTCATCAGATGGTTGTTTGCTTGAGACAACTACTAAATTTATCCATACGCGTTTTCAAGCAGCTTTTCGAAGCTTTCTAACACTTGTCAGGACTTAGTTGTTCAGCCTTGCTTAGAAGAACCAATTTTTAACAACTACTATCGTATTGCCATGACAATCGACTGGCGTTACGAGATATCAGCGTCGATGATCATCATGACATCGTCTTTATAACAATACCTGGCACCAACCCGATACGCCAGCTCAGTTTGTGGGTATAGCATTTGCTGTTCTACCGCTCAAGAACTCTGTCCTCGCTCGGTTACACGAGAAGCACAGCTTGCACAACGTGCGACTGATTGCAACCCAGACACCGCCTTGCAGGCCTGGGCATCACCACAGCTTACTTTATTCCTAATCAGAACACTCCATACACACGTCACAGCTAGGCATTGTGAATAGGCACATTTGCTACGCATTTTACCTAATGACCTTGACGAGGGCTTGGGGTGGCTTGGATGAGGATAACTACCAAGCAACGCTGAGTTTGATAACGGCTTTTAATAATGGACGATATCCTTCTTTGTGGGATGAAACTTGAACTAACTTTCCCCTAACTACTGTATTGTGTTGGAATAATAACCTCAGCCTGATAGTAACGGCAATTATAGCAAAGTACTAGCAGACCAATTTCGTGTGTGTTTATTCAGCTGCCGCTGATCATTACTACCAAGCACAATACCTCAAGTCAGTGCCACTTTTGGCATCAATCAAAAAAGTGCAGGCTCTCTCTACCTCCTACTATCATATCAATCACAAGGCGGCTGCGGACGGCTTCAAATATACTTGGGTATATACTTGTTGCATTGACAAAAGCAGCATTGCTGAGCTCTCAGAGGCAACCAACCCTATGTACCGCTGGTACAAGGAGTCAACGGTCTGCTATGCATACCTAGCTAATATGGACGTACGGGAGAGCGAAACCACAGAGTCTATATGGAATGGCACATCGACTGGGGAAATTTCATATGAGAAATCTATTCAAAGTCCCGATGAAATCGCTAAGAGTAAATGGTTCACAGGGGGTTGGACACTTCCAGAGTTAATAGCACCTCCGAAAGTTGTGTTCTTCCCGAGGCATTGCGCCGAAATTGAGACGAGACCCCGGTAGTCTAGTTGGCTGTCCAATCTCACTGGCATCCACGAAAGTGTTCTCCTAGGCAAGAGTCCTGAGCTGATTCCCGTTGCCCACAGAATATCATGGGCATCAAATCGAGTAAGAAGAAGAGTTGACGACACAGTGTACTGTCTAACGGGCTTATTCGGTGTTAATATGCCGATGATGTACGGGGAGGGCGAGAGAGCTTTTTTCCGATTCCAAGAAGAAATCATGAAGCATACGCATAATCGATCATTATTTGTATGGGGCCCCAGTTATCACAGTCATAATGGACAAAACTATCGAGGGCTTCTAGCTAGGTCTTCTGCAGAATTTGCTGATTGTCGAAAGCTTGTTCGAGGAAGGTATCTCAAAGAACAGTTATTAAAACGTGATCGAATATTCCTCACGTACGATATGACTGATAGTCTACCTACACACCATCTCAGCCGGCCTCGACTCCCTGCGACAGAGGGTTGTGCTGTTGACCTCGCTGATGCAGCTGTTGAGTCAGCTACAGTTTTGAGAGGCCAGTTCCTGAGCTATTGTTGACTGTGTCGATTAGAATGAGCATTTCGACGCGGAAGAAGCTTCTCGGTACGTCGAAAAGAACCGCAAGAGTCAAGACCAGCCAGCGTATAGACAGAACCTGGGGACGTGTACCCCGCGGGACCTTAAACTTCTTCACGCTGTCGAGGATAACCAGGGTGCAATGAAAGATCAATCAATCCTATTACCCTTCTACCACCGCCTTCGAGATCAAGCTCATATGCCTTCGGCAGGAAGTACACAAGAGTACCAGCTACGTATGAGTCTATAAAACAAGCAGGACTCTCTCTCTCTCACCAACCCACCCAAGAACCAATCCAACCGAACCAATCTAACCCCAACAGCAAGTTAAAAAAAAGCCCGGAAGCAGAAAGCACCTCCACAATCCAGCCATGCTTTATATACATCCAGATCAAACCTACGATACTGATCTGTATACAAAACAATTAGAGATCCAAGAACAACATCACCTCCGACCCCCCTCCTAATAAACAAACAGACTTCAGCTACGAGAAGAAAATCGAATATTAAAATAAAGAGATAGGATATTTAGTATAGATTCTAGCAGACCTACCTAACCAACCACCTAATAAGTAACCTCCTCATCTCCCACCGTATTCTCCTCCTTAGTGATTAGAATATCTCGAATTGTCCAACAAGGGAGAAAGAAGCTACCTACCTACCTAGGTACCTACCTATAGATATCTAGGTATGATAGATAGGAAGAAAGTAAGTGAGTGGTCTATGATACAAAGTAGACTGTGGCCGAACACGTGACTAATTATATAGTATTTCCCCCAAAACCAAGGACCTAACTACTTTACTTTCGAGTTGAGTTGACGAGGCTGCCTTTCTGAGGCCAGGTTGAATAGCTTAGGCTGGGTATAGGTTAGGATTTGGCTTTAGTTCGAAAGTGAAGAGGGAGGGGGGTGGGAGAGTGGGTGGTGGTAGATAATGGTAGAGGTGGTAAGAGGTAGAGAGTAATGGGTTAGGTTGATTTGGTAGAATTTAGAGTGCGTGGAGGAATTTATTAATAGTAGACACCGTCATGGCAGGTATGAGTACAAAGATAATGAAATACTGACTCGGTATTGATCACAGAGACAGCAACGCCAAAGATGAATACTTGTATCAATTACCATCTCCATTCGTCGACTTGCGTCTAAGTAACTTTATGTATCTACCGGCAATCAAACCCCAATCAAACTGTCCAAAGCCCAAGCAAGAAAGCCAAGTCCAGCAATTGATTTTGCCCATCAGAATACGCCCATTTCTTCTTGGCAGCTCTATTGATGGTGCCCAAGAATTTCTCGCACCTTAAACTCCAGCGCCCCTAGCAAATATATACAGACAGCCTTCCCACACATATGTACCCGACATGAACCAACATCACATCAACTGATAGCGAGGTTACCAAGTCTCGGCAATGTACTGCCCACCCTCCTTCTTAATGTTCCAAAACTCCTGAGCATCCTCTCGGCCAAGGTTTCCCTTCTGCATAGCGACATCAACAAGGGCCTCTTCAACGCCCTCACCCATTCCCTTGCTACTACCACACACGAAAACTCTTCCATCGAGAGAATTGATAATAAACCAGACCAAGTCGGCTTGATGTCTCACTTCATCTTGCACATATTTGCCAACTGGCTTGCCATCAGGAGTAGCGGTGCCAGTAGGCTTTCGCGACTGTACGACTTTCTTCACCTCGTCTTCGTGTACGCCCCACTCACCGGAGTAGAGCTCATCGAGAAGGGAATCACGGACACCTTGGAGAACCCAAACTTTGTTTGCGCAGTTGGCGTTCTTGAGGCGACGCTGAACAAAGCCTCGGAATGGCGCTACGCCGACTCCCGCACCTATCAAGAGCATAGGGCCATCTGAGACGAATTCTCGCGCAAGAGGGTTGGCCATCAGACCCTTGAAGATGGGGATTCTGAGATCAACCTTCTCGCCGCGAGCCTCAGCGTCTATGAATGCACGGGCCTGACGTTCAAAGAAGCCAGAGCTAACACCTGTTCGTTGGCCGTAAGGGTGGAGTTCGGAAGTGTACGTGGGCGACTCGTGGACGGTGACGGCAATCTCAATCACGCGGGTGCATCCGTTTGCTGGGACACAGCTCTCATGAGGATCGTTGGAGAGGGAGTAAAATCTTGGCATCAGGGTTTGGAGTTGGGAAAGGAGAGCATCGAGAGGTGGCTTGGAAGATGGGAAGGCGGTTAGAAGTTGGACAATGGTGATGTGGGGGCCAGTACGGAAGTCGCAGAACGTCCCTTGGCCTTCAGCGGAGCAAAGGAAGAGTAATATCTTTCTCTCGGCCGCGTTAGTGGCATATTCAGCCAGCAGTCGAAGTAAAGGCTTCGTTGGTGGGTAGGATTGGATGTCTGAGCACCACGTAACGAGAGCGCGTCGCGTTGTGATGAGCTCGCGTGGCTTATCATCACCCCATACCGTCGGCCATCTTCCACTCGATGTCTTGAGTAGAACGGGGCGATCGCGGAGGAACCGAGGAACGGAAAGGAGATCGAGGAGTTCCTCAACCATTTCATGTTGGTTGGGCACCATGGCACCGATGGCACCACCAACCTTGAAATCAACGCCGAGTTCTTCCGGGTAGTCGGTTACGTCAAGGTCAAAGTGGTACGTTCGCTTCTCGGCTCCAGGACGTGTAAGCTCGCGTGCATTGTAAATCTTGGCCGAGTAGACATTGTAAGGCGGGTGAGGCTGGACGAAGTTTGGAGGGTGCACTCTGGTATCAACTTCCTCGGACGCCGTCTCTGCATCTGGGTGTGGAGTAAAGTCAATTGACATGGAGCGTGGCTTCTCTTCCGGCGTGGGCAGCGTCTCGTGCTGGACAGGCACATCGGTGGTAGGTGTAGTGACGGAGATGGCAGAGTCTGTAGGGGACGGGATCGGTGTCTTGGGCGTGTTCGCCTTCAATGGCAGAAGCTCCACCGTCTTCGGCGGGAGTTCAGCCAGATTAGAAAGGGTCGTGGGAATAAAAGCAATCTTCAATTCCAAAGCGCGAAACGCGTCGTTGTCTGGCAGAGGCACCTGTTCGAAATTGAGTGCATCGCTCTTCTGAACCGCCATCATACAACCGCCACCGCAACATTTCTCAATCAACTTTGTGCCCGCCTCGCCAATGATTCTCTGAACGTCGGCAGCATTCTGGGAGATCAGTTTCGTGGAGGCGCGCCGAGGACGAATGGGCTCTTCGAGGTCGTCGGATCGACTGCTGTCCACGGAGTCGACCGAGTAGGAGAGGGAGGGAGCCGTCGACCGCGGGGACGCCGTGGGCTCTTCGGGAATGCAGTGGGAGGTCGTGAGGGTACGCAGCGCGAGGGGGCGAAAATGCGACATGGTGAGGGATTGTGTGAGCTGGCGTCGAAGCATATACAGTCAGGAGGACGAGGAGGAGGAGGATGGGGCGTGGCGATGTCTGTGTTGCATGGAGGGTCGAGGGTGAAGAAGAGGAGCGGAGAGGAGGAGAGGAGGAGGAGGAGGAGGAGGAGGATGAGAGTGAGAGTGACGGCGAGATGGTCCAATGATGTAAGGAGAAAGTGGTGTGCAGGCTGACTGTTGGTGGATGATGATTGCTTGTCTGGAATGGGGAGGAGGCACCGAGTTTTTAAAAGTCAGCCGTGAAGCGACAACCGACCACCGACCTCGGGAAGGCGACGGCACTGTGGGGGGGACGGAGGGAATGGTTGGTGATCTAAAAGTAGCTTTGCCGATATATCATTGAATAAGGAGAATAATGGTCATGGGCAGATTGCTGGACTGAGTCGACGGGGCAGTTGGCGGGATAGACGAGTCTGGGCAAAGTTATGATCAGATCAGCGGCGAGTGATGATGATGATGGTATGATGGAAGAGGACTCGAAAAGGAGGTCGTGTTCGGATTGTGTGTGTGTGTGTGTCGATGATTTGTTTGGGGGGGCACGTGGAGACGATTCCTTTGTCCTGCCGGGCCTGGGCATGGGATCTGATAAGGGCATCGACCGCAGAACACAACACAGGCAACGAGGGTGACCCCAGCTGGAGAAACGGTCATACATCGCCCAGCCTGACAAATGCCATCGTGTGCGGTGCTTCACAATCAATACCCAATGCTTCACAAGCAGTCAAGTCATTCACAACCAATCCCGCCATGCTCGACTGCGATGACATCCACTGCCCGCTTGTTTGCAGAATGCAGCTGCGGGAGTTCGTGTATTGCCATCGTCGCGCTGCATGATGCCATCGCTTGTTATCAGATGTGAAGATTAGCCCGGCCTTGTTCCTCGATTCCGCGTCTCCATTCCGCTTCTCCCAGCCAACCACACGGCTTGGCCCTGTTTCTGCCGGGTTCCACCATACGGCGGCCGGGACATCGTCTTCCTGCACCCCTCCGTATCATCCTTACACGACATGACATCTCTGACTTACCGCTCTTTGCTCGTATTCGGTCTTCGTCTTCTGCTTCTCAGCCTTACTACCTAGTACCCAGTCCACGGACAGCCAGCTCTTTCATCCGGCCCTGCATCGCCGACATCGGAGGCTGCCATTCGGTCGCATCTGATAGACAACCACCTCCAGTCAATCTGATAAGTAACTTTGTTGAGTGCGAAGCGACCATCAGATTAGATTACACATCTGTCCTGTTGAGCATCGCGCCTCTAAACACGAGATGATCCTCATTCACGGCGGTGGAGACCACGACGACCCAGATTGCTCCGTCACTGCACATCACACTTTCCAGGCCACGATATTCTCCGCCCTGGATGATGACCGGCCGTCCGGCTGTCCTTCCCCGGCAAGAGACGTGAGCCGTGGCGCCGGTTCCCAAGCAGAGCCAAATCTTATCAGATCCAACCTCCTCAGGGGTCGAGGATCGTCTGGGCCGACTGACCGTCATGTGATTGTTGCCCGCGCTGGGGAAGGCAGCAAGTCAGGCCATTCTATTCCCGAGGGCGCTGTGCGGTGGAGCCATGACTGCTTGGCCTGATCTCTGTCTGGTCCCATCCTCCCTCACCCCCTTCACGCCTCACGACGAAGCACGCCAGAGACCACGTAGAGACATACGAAGTACCTCTTGACTTTCAGGATTCATTGCGTAATGCACCGAGCCACAGATCCCAGGAGAGTACAAACAATCTGTTCGTCTCGTCTTCCTGCTCTCCGGGCCTTGGTGATACGAGTCATCGTCCTTGTTGCCCAACGCCTGTATTGTCTTTCTTTCGTGGCACAGCTGCTTCAGTCCACGCTCGCACCTCATGTCGCTACCCAACCGCCCGATACGCTACCGTATTGCATTGGCTTGCAGTGGTGGAGCCGACGGGTTATGAGCAGAGAGGATTCAGGTGCGCGTCAACTGCGACCGTCCCGATGTGGAGGGAACCAAATCCAATACGACGGTTTGGGATAATCCATCAAAGTATGTAATGCTGGTACAGTTGGAGTTCAAAAACTGACTCGTATTGTAGTTCGGACTCTAGCTACGGATCTCCCCTCTCCTTCAGTCCCAATCTCCCTCCAACATTCTCATAAGATTGGCTTTCATATTATTCTGTACAGCCGAGTCTTTGTCTGAACTTCCTTGGTCATGCCCTTCAGAACCATCCTGTCTGGCATTGTATGGCCATGGATAATTCTTCGTACCGCCCTCATCGTCTAGTTCACCAAAGCTTTGTCTTGGAGTGCTTTTGACTGACATTGCATTTTAGCTAGCACTTCTCTAGGGCTAGGAGTATCTTGACTTGAAAAACCTTCCACCAACGCATCATCGGCATCATTGATCTCGGTCTCTTCAATTTGTAACTCTTCCTTGGACCGAGACGATGTAGGACAAGCCCTGTTCCAGACCGCAAATGCTTCTTCCACAAGCTTCGAATACTACTCTACATCGTTAGCGACCTTCTGGTCAAGTTTCGTGTCCGAAATTCTAAACCGGTCGGAAAAGATATCCCTAATTATAAAAGCAACGGCCTAGCTTCTGTCATTGCCGAGATAGCCGGATAGGACGGGGATATACACTTAATCCAACTGGCTATCTCCTCCTGTAATAAGGGATCTTCCTCTTGTCGCTAACACATTGAGAGAATAGTCAAGAAGAATAGAATCTATAGCTCTAATTCCTTAGGTAAGCTATTTCGATCCATTGGGCATCCAAAATCTGGGGTCTAGTGAACAATGAAGCTTCAACGAATATAGACGACAAGGCTTCCGACGCGAACAGCATGCAGCATTGAGGGTAGCATTAAGGGTAGCATTACAACGCAAATTGCTAGCAGAACTTCCTACACAGACGCAATAAAGAGCTATGAGTAGACGAGGCATTAGTGTCATCATGTGACCATCTTCCTCTCCCATCCACCAACATCAAATCCAACCAGCTGGTCGAATATTTTTGAAGATCTTGAGGCCACAACTTCAATCGTCCCTTTTCTCCCGCCTATCTCAGTTCCCTTAACCGTAACTCCACTCGCAATGGCAATGCCACTCACGCCAGATGCTCGAGTAGGCGTAATACCGCCTTATAACCGCGACAGCATCATCAAAGTCGTCACCTAATACTACGTATTCCTCGCAAAGCTCCCCCTCATTGATACCGCGGACATCATCTACCCACCCCAGATGGCTTACCCTACATTACAAGGAGACCTTTACATTTCTAGGCAAGACAGACGAAGTAATCGAACTACTCAGACACCTACCATACATCAAGACGTCTAAGATGCCCGGAGGACCGTGGGAATACTATACTAGTTGTCTAATATCACCTGATACTTTTTCGATTAATTATCAGGGCGAATATTTCCAGCTACCTATCAAGGAACACCTGCTTCCCCGATTTGTTCCATCTGTTCCACACAATGAGAGGATGACTCCTTGGGTCGTTCCGTTAACGTATCCCGAAAATCATGTGTCTAGGACTCTCTTGCTGCTAGATACTACGGACGGTAGGATCCAGCATGTTAGCGTTCAGTATAGTTGACGCGGTAATGAATCTACGACTGATATAATATTTGTAGGTACGGTAACTAATTAGGATCATCATGGCTTTGAGAGTATTCGAGATTATAGACCTGACGACCTACGGAACTAGAGAAATGATTGCGGTCGCACCTTGAGGTTGGCCGACTTCCTCGAGGAATGGAAGGTAAAATTTAAAGAACTGAAATGGGTAGCTTTCTGGCGGAGGAGCTCACCACGTGTTTGGTGGTACATGTCTCCAATGTACCCGGAGAAGGGAGAGGAGCCGTCTCAAGACACTCGGGAATACATGGTACGTGTTACATCCAAACCTTCTTCCGGTGAAGATCTAATCATTCTGAGGATCAGGAAATGTAAAAGATCATTCAAGCTCACGGATGGCCAGGTGACTTTAGACGGGAAGCATGCAAGCAAGCGCTGCTTCAGTGGGAGCAAGATCTTCCATGAATCGAGCTATCATGGTATAACGAAGCATATCCATCCTTTAATACGTAAAAGATGCGAAAGATTCATCCTGTTGTATGAGCTACATTGATACTGTTCAAAAACAAAACTCATATGCAATATTCAAATCACTGCTCTATGTTTTAATCAAGCACTTTCATCAAATCTCCATAAATTTCTTGAGTTCAGTATGCTTCAAATTCACCCTTCGATGTCTGTTTTAGGAATGGTCCGGAAGGACTCCACTTCTCGAATTGAGGGGAGCATTCTCTACTCTCTTAGTTGGGATGGCAGATGGTGTGGTCGAGGTGACCGTTACTATTGCCGGCGAACTTGGCGGAGTCATGTAATCCACTAATATGGATCCAATGCCCAATTCAACTCCTTCGTACGGTCCTTATCAGGAAAGTTGATCACACCAAAATCCCTTCTCAAGTTATCAGCTCCTTGTATGTCAGTCGCCGACTAGAATTTCTATCCTGCATGGCAATGTCATTCGTATCAAACATGTCTATCTCTCTGGGGAAACACCGTCGGTGACCGCTGGTACTGCTGCTGCTATAGGATTGTTATCAAACCATCGCTCTTTATTCAAGAGCACATAGCTCCAACGGTCGTTTAGGCTAGCACACATTTTTATCAAGACCTACGTCAAGAACTCCCGGCGTACAATGGAGTTTACTCGTTTGACTTTTCTCCTGTAGGGTGTCTAAGACAGCTCTGACGCTTTGGTATACTCTTGTCAGTCCACCAGTGACTACCTCGTGGGAGTTTCCATTGCCATTTCGGTTCTCCGTGCTCTAGATCTGGCCTCTGGATCTGTTGTCAGCTTGTGCTTTGAATAAGTTGAAGTACTACTATTTATCCACGTCATCTCCCTCCTATGTTCTATGTACCCGTCATTGCTTTTGATACACAAGGCAGCCGGATACTCGTCTTGTTAGCTGATGTATAGGATTCTAGTAGTCTAGCCTACGCATAGGATAAGGCTAGCAGGCTAGTCAATGATTGTCATACACGGTTCCCGCAGCTGTAGTAGGTCTGGCTAGATGGGACGGATGGTCTTAACTTTTAAGGGGGTAGGTAAGTATCTCGTAGTCCATCTCATCCGTAATAGATACCTAGGCGCTGTAGCTACAAGGACTTGCTTCCGCTAGTCATAGATCTACTACTCAAATCAGCCCGGCGTGTACGTGCTTTACATGTACAAGTGTAACCAGATCGATGTTCCCGTCGGTAAGGTGCTTAATCCCTAACCTAATTAGGTATATACTATAGATAAATTTTAAGTGTGTATAACAGAGTAGTAATGTAAGTAAGTAAGCTAGAGTAAGTAGTATAGTTCTAATATAGAGTTAAAAAGGTCTCTAAGTATCTTGTAGAAGTCTTAGAGTAGAAGATTAGTAGTTAGATAGTCTAAGTAATATAAATACTTGTAAATAACTACTATTTTATATTCTTTATCTTTTATTCTAGTTAAAATAATTTATAATTATATACTATATATTCTTTTCTCTATAGTTAGATATATAGAACAAAGAGTTACTATACAAGTCCTATTAGGAAGGGGTAAATCACGTGCTCATGTCACATGACATTCTTGGAACCCCTATTAATGTTTAACATATATTTTCTCCTAGAACAACTTATATACGAAAGACTAAAGAGAGTCAAAGTATTGATTTATTGTCTATTAAAGAAGGTAGGTAATAATGTCTAAGAGCTAGAGCTAGTTTAATAAGTACTAGAGAGTGCTCTTTTTATAGGAGGCAAGAGACCTAAAGACTATTATTTACTGTTACCATCTCTTACTGTTTTGTTTATAACTATCAGTATTATAAATTAATGTTACGAGAGTATAAACTAATGTTGTTTAGTCTAGACTTTCCGCCAGGCTGAAAAGTCCTTGGCATTGTTTCACGCTGTTGGCAAATACAATAACGGGACAGCACCATACGGTAATTACTCGCGTTGCGAGCAGTGAAACTGTTTTGGCTCAACCAATCAGAGCTATCCACCTGCAGAACCCTTCCTCCTAACCTAAGCGAAGAACAACAAAAAGAGAGGAAGAGATCTTCTGGAAAGGATAGAAACAGACAAGTACTTAGAACAAGGTATCTAGGGATTTATGCTGTCAGTCTTCGTCAGACTTGGATATCTTCCGCGTTGTGATCTGCACCATCAGAAGCCTACATCGCTGATTGGTTGAGGCCAAAGAGTTTCGCAAGCCGAGTATCAAACATTGTCGACTTTATGCAATCTCTAGCAATCTTTCAGTACAGCGAGTGGCAGTCATGCACTTGATGAACTTTATCTGCGATGCGCATTGATTTTGGGCATCTGACCCCACAAGGCCGGTGGACCTTGGTCTAATTGACATAAAAACGTGGGAAGCCGGAGACGAAGGTTGCAGACCTGTTCCATGACGTTAATCACTGGCATACATAAGGTGAAGTCTGCCGTACGGTAGATGCTTCAAGCTTTTGGAGGGTACCCTAAGGATGCCCTCTCCATTTCTCCCGCTCGTAGCTGTTGTAATTTCTTCTCCAAACACCACAAACCTAGCTAGGTATGGGGATTGTTTTCAGAGTTCTTGATGGCTGGCCACATCTACGACGACGACGACTCTCTGGAAGAAGATTACTCTCGAGTCAATACAATTCCTGCAAATGTTGAACAACTAATAGCTCCTACGTCTAACCTGCAATCCACTACATCAAGGATAACCCGTCCTCCAAATGCACTCATCACCGCACCTCCTGCTCCACTCGAGCTTCGCCAAAACAACCCTCAAGACTGCTCCAACCTCATCGCTGCCTCTGTCGATAGGGCGACGGTCGAGATATCCAGGACCATCATCGCACTCAATGCAACCTTCTCGCAACAACTCCAACAAGCATCAATATCCGCTTCGAACGGCATCAAATCAGCTCAGGATTCAGCTACGTCAACCATCGCCGTTGTAGTCCAGAGTGCTAGTGTCGCTACATCATCAGCCTTCTCCAGCGTCACTGTTGCGAACCTAATAGCGACGAATGCAAATCTGGCCTTGACTAGTGCGCAGTCGACTATCACGAGTGTGAATTTGGCCCTGACGAGTGCGCAGTCGACTATCGCGAGTGTGAACTTGGCCCTGACGAGTGTATCGGCTGCCTCTAGTAGCGATGTATCGAGGCTAAGTTCGAGTTTGGCATTGCTGGAAGCCAGTGTGGCTTCTGTCCAGGTAAGATTGCCTTTTCTGTATTGTTGGGCCTTTGTAAATGAGAAACAGCGATATCAACAGAAGGAATGTAGACTGCTAACAAAGAATATCAGGCTTCAGCTTCCGCTGCAATAGCTGCAGTACAGTCAGCCCTTGCCTCCGCAAACTTACCAAGTGTGAGCTCAAGCAAACACCATGCGAGCAAAGCTGACTGGTTCTACAGAGCCAAACCCTACCACCATTGCAGGTACCAAGAACCACCTTTTCCTTTACACCGGCTCAAGTAGCCGGGATAATAATCGGGGCCGTAGTTGTCACGATGATCTTAAGTTTCTTAATTTGCTTCTTGCTTCTGCGAAGAAAGCAAAAGAAAGAACGAGATAGCTTTCTTGAGGAGAAGGATTCTCCAAGTAGTCCGAAGAAGCTGCCTTCGCGGTTCAGTTCGACTTTTCGCACAGGCAATGCCATGGTAATCAAGTTTAACCCCCCGAGATCATCTGGTGCACCAGCGCCTACCCGATCAGCACTTCGCCAACCAGACGACTCGCCTGTTATATCTCCGTGTTCGGCGGAGTCATCCCAAATAGCCAGTTCGGAGGTTATCAAATCCACCGATAGTCCTTCTTCTTCGACTCCTACGACATGGCCTCTTACTTTGACCTTTACCGAGCAGGTGGATGGTTCATCCAATGAGCCTCTATTCCCAAATCTCACAGCCTGGCCTTTGGATTTCGACGCAATGGACCAGATTGATGCCACTTCCACCACTCCTCCTCCACCAGAACCAACAAGAGAGCCACTGAGTCCGAGTCTCTTCGACAATGCAAAGACTGATCTCACCGTTCCATATTCCTCTCCGGGGCCCACTGAAACATTCCAAGATCTAAATTTACATCCAAATCTATCCAACGAGAGCCTAACCACGGTTACTGCTTCATCGCAACCTAGAGGACCGACTTTTGAGAAAGCGACTTCTAAAGAGCGAATTGTGAATGCTTTTGATGATCCAATTGAGGAATCAGTCACTGAACAAATAGTTGAGGAAGTACCTCCTAAACAATTTAAACAGGCACCAACCGAGAGGCAAACCGAGTTCGTGACTCTCGAAAATCCAGCTCATGATAAACCATCCAAGAATCCCTACCAGGAACTTAACCCAAAACTCATGGAACAGCCCACGGAGGAGTTGCCAGCGAATGAAGAGACCGAAATACCCCTCGGGAGCCCAATTGAAGAACGGATCGAACAAGAACCGGACGAAGTAATTCCAGAACCTCTCCTTCCACAACAACCAACAAGAGATCCATCACCTGAAACATTTTCTATAACCCAAGAGGATGAACAACCAAGATACAGCACCGGACCCGAGATCGACACGATGCTCCGCATAATCGAGCAACCGAACTCAGTCATTGACGACAAACCCTTATTTTGGAGCGACTTTAAGGCAACGCGTATCCCGATGGTCGAGAGAGCAATGTCACCGCCACCACTAAGGGTGAACTCAGCGCCGAAAGAGGATTCACCACGAAGACAAGATGCAGAGGATGCAGCGATCGTCGAACAAAGCGAAAGAACACTGTCACCACTCCGGCGGAACCCAGTCATCGATAATCCTCGCGTGGAAACCAAAGTCGAAAGGCCAAAAACACAAGCAGCTATTATTACAGAACAACAAGACCCATCATTACCTCAAGCCTCATCAATGATGGGAGAAAGAGAAACCTCGCGCTTCCAACAAAAGCCGCAATTTGGAAACCTAAACTCCCTTCTCGCCGAGCAGGAAGCACATTTCGACACCGGAATGCCAACGATAGATGAGATGGGAGCTAATGAGGGCGAGGAGAGAGGAAGGTCGATGATAAGGACGTCTGATATCATCGAGGCGAGATTATCGTATATCGAGCGGATGAAGGAAGCAGAAGAGAAGAAGGCCGCGGAAGAGGAGGTGGGTAAAGCGGAGAGGAAAAGAATCGAGTCGCCATTGAGACGAAATCCAGTCGATATGACGATTCAAAGAACTAGTACCGAAAAATCACCACTTCGACGAAATCCAAGTAATAGATCAGCATCAGCATCAGCATCAACAGCCAAACGAATCTCAAGAACGCCTTCATTACCAGCTCCGCCTCCCTCCACCACTACAAGTACAAGCACCACCAAGAGCCCACCAAACCCCACAAACAACGGACAATTCTCTCGAGCGCTCTCGAAATTCCAAACGCTAGACGCCCAGAATCCAAAAGATTTCATGACGGCTTCAAATGAGGTTACGCAGCGTGCCATTGCCGGCATCTACATACCTGGGAGCTTGAGAGAGCAGGCTGTGAGGAATCTAAGTCGGAGTCGGGAACCGGGGAAGAGTCGGGTTAGGGATAGAGCGCTGGGTTGAGGATAGCTTGACATGCATGGGATTGGATGATGGAGGAATGTGCTTGATCGTGTACTTGAGTATTGGCCAATGCGACTGACTCAGAGGAATACACTCCAACGTGGGTGCTCGGAGAATCGAATCCAGAGTTGGACCTTATGATCCTTGGCTTCTTCCAATCAGGTATGCTTTCAAGGTGCTTGCTTAGCTGCGTCTAGACGGACAACGAAGCAAAGGACTGAGGAGGAAATGCTCAAGTGGTGGGGAAGCGCGAGCTTTTTGTGCGCTGTTCAGTTCAGTATTGGTAAACCCATCCTGATCGCAGCCAGATTACAGAAAGAGGGCATACCGCGCATGACAAGCTGTCAAGAAGCTTTCGCAGATTGGCATGAAGCATCGAGTCTTGAGAGCACTGCTAATACTGCTGGTATGGTGACGTGTCGCAGTGCACACCACGAAATGGGCGGGCTCTGCGGCTTCGGGGGAACTGTACAATCTCTAGCAATGGGTACGAGAGACTTATTCTTTTTTAGAAGAACGTTCTTGTATATGTAAATAGATGGGGACACGTAGAAGTTTTTAATAAAAGTAGGCCTACTTCTACAATACATGTCCATAGAAAAACACAATTAAAAGCCATCCTAAATATCCGTTATTTAGTGGACTACTATCTATCATAAACTGAGATCGTTAATATTTTGGTTCGTGGGACTACTTTTCAAGCTGTACTTCGTATGGACGATATGTGATCAACAGCAGCTGCGACATGTGAAAGTGGCCCGACATTTCGACTAGTATCTGATATATTGTCGGTGATAATCTCCAGGGAGATTGGAATAATTCACAGTATAGGCTATGTTGCTTGTATTTTGTCGGGCATCACCGACTAAGTAGACGCTTCAAGCGTTTCTTCTGTTATTTTGAAAGTTGTAATTGTTTACTTCGGCGTTGGTATGAGAGTTCTTTGGATCTGATTGTTGAGATTGTGGTTTCTAGGGTTTGAGTATTGTTGTGATGAAGTGCATACACTCTGGGAGATGTTTGTAAGTTTCTATAGGATTGGAGTCAGGCATTGACTCAAGGTACGACTGAGTTATAAATTCAAGTAAATGTTCTTCCTTGATTTGCGATTCCACGTTTGTGTTTCTTGTGTTTCAGAAGCATGTCTCCTGAAGTCGTCTCATTGCTACTAGATGTGGAGCCACTCATCAGCCCGATCTTTATCACCAGCAATATCAATTGTTTTATCTTCGGACAAGTTGTAGCCAAGGAGAGATAAAGCATTCCTGTTTGGTGAATCTGAACACTTTTGTCTAGATCCTTCTGTGGCAACGACTTTGAATCAATGATATAAGTGATTAAGCGAGCCTTGCTAGGAGAAACGCAGCCAAAAGATTTAGGTGTTTTGGTTGGGTGTGAACTTGATACTGCCGTATGATAGATCATTGCGGGTAAATCGAGAAAGACGGGTCCAGAATACCCTCCAAGCAAGCATCTATACCGTTGAGGTCGAGTTCTGGATCGAACATGTCGAACAAATCAAGATCAGGCATTGAATCGAATATTGCGGAGTCAAAGTCGTGCTGTGGGGGGTTAGGGGCTCGGATGCCTTCCAATATCACCCTTGCATCTACATTTTGAGGTCTGTTAGCAAGGCTCTTTCGCAGGCATATTTGTCAAATTTTCAATGCCTAATCTCAAAATCACACTTACCTGAATGTTCCATCCTGACTGACATGGATAGAGGTTCAACCAAATCAGATTTGCAGTTGTTGTCAGGTCCCTGATGCTGTGATTTATTGTGGCCTGTCTCTGCCATAGCAGAGAAGACACGATCCATTTCCTTAAGAATCTTCTTCCCCATTTCTGAGATGGACGACGCGGACCAGAATATATTTCCGAGATCAGACAATAAATCGCAGTTGGCTTGGAACTGCCCTTGAGCTCGCGCACGATACATGGGGATCTTCTCGTGTCGCAACTCGTGGTACGCAATACTTAGAGCCAAGGATATGGCATATGGTACGAAAGGAAACAGAACCAATCTCTCTCGAACTTCGCGTCCAGTAGCCGAGCTAAGACGAAGAGTTGACAGTGACTTGCGGAGGTATGAAGGCGATGAGCGTCGCCCATCCGCGCAAATCTTGGATGGGAAGGAAAGGATAGAAACAGCATGATACAGTGTCTCGATTGTGGCTATAATCAGTCAGCCATAGAACTCAATAGATAATTTACAAAAGGGGGGTTATATTTGAGATCTATCACGCACCCAGTTGCGAGGTAGCAGTTTGGGAAGCACAGCTGTCCACAATCATTTCTTCAAAGGATGGGAAGCCCTCTTCGAGAACATCGAAGTTAGGTGACGGACGGTAGAGGCTGATGACTTTATCGAGCAGTTTTATGACCCGAAGGAGCAGACGGAAGCAAGGCTCCTGTTTATCAAAGCACAGATCCAAATCTCTACCAACATCGCTATCGTGCATTAAAACTGGCCGTCCATTGATTGCGGCATTCGTCTTATCAATAGCCCATATGCAGCACAAGAGAGAGGTACCGTATTGAGTATGGACTTCATCCTCGCGACCTTTGATATGCAAACCCATAGAATGAACATGGTGTACCGCCCGTCCACAATACTGTGATGCTAAGTCTCCACCATCCTGGATATCCATAAATTGGGACATCAAAGCCAGGACTTGGACGAGAACAATTCTATCAGTAACAAGACCCATTTCAATAGACATCCGCATGGCTGCTGTAACGCGGCTTCCAAACTCTCTGTAGCTCAGAATTGTCGACGATGCTGCCAAAGTAAGATAATTTTTTGCAGCATAGTCCTTCGCAGCTGCGAGACAGATAGCTTGTTGCAAGATAATGCGAATTGGTTTTGTCTGGTTTAGTCCCTCAAAAGCGTCTCTATCAAGTACAGGAAATATAGGATGTACTTTCTCAAAATATATCGCCGACAGTATGTCAATACTTGAGGTCGGAGGAATTGCGGACCAGCATTCTTGTTCCAACACTGGATGCAGAACCTTTTTAGCACTCGGTGACAAGCTATAGAACAAACTTGAGGATGACTCGGCAGGGAGGAAAACGGATATGGCAGCGGAGGCTTCCTTGTTTAGCTTTTTAGTATGCCAGACACCAATACTGTCGTTGAATGAAGCACCCCGAGTGGCTTCGGGGCTCATCGCAGCTAAGAAGACTCCTTCTGGATTCAAGTCCCCAATAAAGCGAGAACGTAAAGCCTCCGGGCTCTCGGTGTTTGCAATACTTGGTATTTCATGAGGGGAAGTAGTGTAACTCTCTGAACTTTGGATTTGTTCCCGTTCCTTCTCGGTGGGCTGTTGGAGATCTCCAAACAACACAGGGGGGTCTGCATGCGTCTCTTCTTCCTGGACCACCGCCTCTGATGGTGCCTCTGCTGCCACTACTGGTAAAAGACTCCGACGTCCATCAGCTATGCCCCATGCTCGGGTCTGAGAGGGCGGCGGAGACGTGGCGTGGATGCATCGCTTCTTTCTTTTTCGACATGGCTCGCATGCGCGCTGGGTTTGCAGTCTTTTGGGGTGAGATTTGCCATCATGTCCGGTCACGAATTTGAACATACTCATATGCCCATATAATGTTCTGCGAGAGCTAAGTTGAACTTGCGTGAGTGCAGATGCCAGTGTCCAAGAGCGGTTACAACTTACAACAGATGTTCGTGAGGAGACTGACGAAATGGCGAGTGAGATGGATGTAGCAACACACGAACGAGGAGGTGTGCCTGGATACATTACCTGCATGCTATTTGCCTTTGTGGCCAAGCCTTCACTACATTGACCCCGTGTAGTTCTATAATCCGACCTAGTAAGCTAGGACGGAGCGGAGATACCAATTCTGGAAGTCCGCCCAAGTATTCGTGCGACAACGTAAGATTTCTTTGCAAGCACCAGATGCATGCCATACGCCTCAAGTCATGCAAAACCCACATACCATACTCATTTTACCTTCAGTCAGCAAAGATGCAGTCACATAATGAGCATCTGCAGCTTGGAGTAAGCCACAGCTGTGCTGATTCCTCCGACTTGCCACTCCGCTTGAGGAAGTCCGTCATTACCCCGCAAATACAACCCCCAACAACGTGCGGAAGTCCAAGTATATTAGAGAATGGCGAGAACATGGAGGGATGTGCCTCATCCAAAAGTATATAACCCTCAATAACTATTCCTCTTGTCCCAATCTGCGGAAAGTTCTTCCTCGCTTCATAGGAACTTATGAAGCGCATCGCTACTTACATAGCACCATGTTTTCCTTAAGCCGAGCTTTGTTCCAACCCGCAACATTACGCAAGCTGTCCAAAACAATCAAACCTGTACGATGTTTAGTTACAAAAGCAAAACCAAGCAAGAAAGAGGGAGATATCTCCTCGGTTTTCGTCTCCTTATCAGGAGCTGCCGTACCAGAACTCCCTGGGCGCTTTGCCAACATCAAGCGAAACTTGATCCGAGGCAATGAATCCCAACTTGTCATCAGCTGGAGAAAGCTCCTTGAGCAACTTCAGATCGAGACTGAAGTCATAGCCCAGCAGGGACCTGCTGTCATTCCGCGAATTGGCTTTGCTGATCTGAAAAGTCCACCAGCGGGGTTTTTACAAGATGTGAAGAAGCGAGGGGTGGCTATTATAAATGGTGTGGTTCCAGAAGAGGAAGCCCGAAGTTATAAGACGGACGTTGAAGCATATGTTAAGGCCAACCCTTGGACCAAAGGTGCGTTGAATCTTTGTCTTTCTTGATTGTCTTTTAGTCCACAAGCTAACTCAGTCGAAATCAGGATTTCCTCAAAATGCTCCAGCAGTGTACGAACTTTATTGGTCACCTTCACAAGTTCGAGCACGGGCAAACTCCAATCTACTTTCAGCGCAGAGTTTTCTCCTGAATTTATGGCATTCCAAAGACAAAGATGCCTTGATCTCCACCTCCACTCCTCTTGCTTACGCAGACCGTCTCCGGATCCGACAACCAGGCGATGCTGGATTTGCACTCGGACCCCATATTGATGGGGGAGGTGTAGAACGTTGGGAGCCTGATGGCTACGGACTTAGAGGTGTCTACGACAAGATTTGGCAGGGTCGTTGGGAAGAGTATGACCCCTGGGAATCAAGTTGCCGCATTCCCGTCGTAAGCGACCTGTACAATGGGCCGGGCGCATGTTCAATGTTCCGGATGTTCCAAGGCTGGCTCGGAATGTCACATACTGCACCCAGAGAAGGAACGCTGATGGTCAATCCTTTGCTACAAATGTCGACGGCATATTTCTTACTTCGACCTTTCTTTGCCCCGATCAAAGAGCCTAATAGCTTGACAACAGGAGAGTACACGACTGAATTTTTGCAAGCCGATAATTGGAAGCTGAAGAATGTGGCTGAGATGACAAGTGAGCTTCAAGGAGCCAACCCTGGCCATGGCCAAGAACTGAACCATCTGCTCCATCCGCATCTTGATCTTCAGAGAACAATGGTTCATGTACCGAGAATCAAACCAGGAGACTACGTAGTATGGCATTGCGACAGTAAGTTTCTTAAAACCCTTGCCACTTTCCACCCAAACACTTCCCTAGACCACTAACTAACCTCCTCTCATCTAGCAATCCATGCAGTTGACAAAATCCACCAAGGTAAATCAGATTCTAGCGTCATGTATATCCCAGTGTGTCCAACAACTGAATCAAACGCCGAGTATCTCGTCCGACAACGAGATGCCTTTCTCGGCGGTTACCCGGGTCCAGATTTTCCGGGTGGCAAGGGAGAGTCTGAGCACACTGGTAGGCCAACTACGAGCTACATTGCTGCACATTCAGAAATGAAAGGATTTCAGGCGATGGGACTTGCTTCTCTTGAGGTGGTGGATGGCGTGGATGGAATTGGTGCTAGAGAGGTGATTTCTAGAGCCAATAAGTTACTTGGGTTTGTGTAATCAGATTTGAAGTGGGCTTTTTTTGTGCAGTGATTAGGGTTTCGATACTATGAAGATTAGCGCGGTCTTAATTCTGAGTTTCCTAGTCTTCTATCTATATGTAATGATATCGGTTCGTAGCTGAAGACATAGCTATAATTGTCCGCAGTGATTAGCTATAGGAGCTTTCTCGTCATCTAGAATATAAGCAGTATATAGCTCAAATCTACCACCTAGCACCATACCAATCAACACCCAGCTTCCTCCTCTCATCACAAGCCACCTCAACAGCCAGTATAAAAACATTAGGTCTAGATAAATACACCTACATTGAAGCTTGTCTCTTGCAATCATCTTTTAAAATCTCATCGATTGTGAGTCCGACGTTTAATAAGTCCAATTGATTTCTCGGTTAAACCCCGGCCTAAACCCCCTTTGATTTCCATGTGTAGACTATATAAGCCATCCTGAGATATTCAGACACCGCTGCCGACATAGAGACTGTAGTTCCTGAGTTCAGAATAATGAATTCTCTAGCTGAAGTACCCATGTGTGTCCAGTTCGGGGATTCCCACGTATTGATGAGAAAACCCACGGCTATCGTTTCGACATTCGGGGGACGGATGTTAAGGATTTCTTGCGAATCGAAACTGGCGTTTGTTTTTCTCGAAAGGGTTGGTCTGATTTTATTGACAGCGAAAGAAAACTTGACAACTAACGTGTTTAAAATTTAGTCGTTTAGAATTTATAATTTGTAGGTTTGATAGATACGTTAGGTGGTGAAAGAGTGTAGTAGGTTTAGGGTTTAGATATATACTTTTATTTTATAGTAACTACCTAGAATACTCCTAGTTTTATATAGGACTTGTATAGTCTAAAGAAGGGAGGTTATCTAACTAGGGATAATGTGAGGCCCTAGGCTAGTAGAACAACGACTAAAGCGGTGAGGTATTATAGTAGGTTAGCTTCTTAATATGTTACTTTTATTTCACCTTGACAACGAACTTTTGTTGACAGCGAAAGAACACTTAACAACTAACTACTTCGATTTAAATTTCTGAATTAAAGTCTATGTATTTTGTGCTGTCTAGAGAATACAGTGTTGTAGCATTCGTGGATAGCACAGGGAATCAGAGTGTCTTGACATTGCAAGCTAGGTTCAGGGCTGGACTGGTCAGATAGTCTTCCTCCAAGTCGTTACTTTAAATAAACAAAGAGCAGCGGAATGAAATTAGTAGTAGTAATCAACATTTATTAAGAATCTGTGTTTAATGCTACACAAAGATAAAACTTACAAGTTAACAATCTGCTTTATCTAAGGTGGCGCGCTAGATTAGAGACGTATCTATAGCAATATTTACACATTAAACAAAGTGTAGCGGAACAAACTAGTAGTAGGAAGTAATACTTATACGTATCTCTGTTTAAAGCTATGTAAAGATAAACATACAAGTAAACCCTCTGCTTTGCTTACTATATCTATAATTGTTAGACCCCTAAGTATAAGTCACTATCAATCCTTAACTTTGAAATGTTTATAGATACAGGTTGTGTGCTCAGCGTTACTTTCTATGATCTTCTATCCACCACGCCAATTCCTCTACCTCTTCTTCTAGTGCTTTTATACTCCTTCGCTATTTGCGACGTTGTCTTTGCCTTTGCTTTGATCTAGGCCACGGTGGTAACTATGTTGGGATTGATAATGCCTGTTGAATTTCCCGTTCATCATAGCATTGAGATTGGTTTTAGTATAGAGCTAGTATCTGATAGTACAGGGCTTTGCCCAGTGCTGGCACAGGAGACAGGTTGTTGTGAAATATGCCTGGTTGATCTTGACCTGCTAGCTGTGCCGATAAACATCTTGCAACATGTAAAGGACCGCCCTCTGAGTAAATAAAGTAAAGCTGTTGACCAAGCTCTCAGGGATAAAATCTGCATTGATCTTGTAGTAGAATCCAGAAGACAAAAATCAGTGAGCAAGAACATGGAGGAGATAAGCGAAGAAGTTAATAATTACCACCCCTTTTATTGAACATGGCTAAGCGACAAAGGAAACTCGGGAGCGGGACTGTCATGATTGTAGCCGCGGAAAACAGCCACCAACCAATGTAATTAAACCGGGACGGGATGTAACCAGGGATTGGTTTGGAATCTTGGGTTTCATGCCCAGCTGAATGGCGGCATAATGCGTATGTTATTAGGGTCCATACTCGAAGGCCTTCATCGCGACAGGTGAACCGCGTTTGGGGCGATTCTAGAATGTGGTCTTTTCGAGGCATGGCATTCCCAAGGGCATGGCTTTGGTGTTCTTGTGAGACGTTGTCCAACAGTTATAGGTTGTCATAACGAGGTGACCATGCGTGGAACTCAACATGTGGCAAGAAACGCAAAGACCACTCTCCAGCCACAACCTCTATCATTCAAGATGCACGAAGCCCAAAGGATGAGATGGGAATGAAGATCACCGTCGTTAGTTCCTATACACGAGTCTTCTGTTCCAAGGATACTATTGACAATGACGTGGCGGGCTAATTGCTCCAGGCCATTCCAGTCCAGCCTCCTCCAACCCTCCGTCACCAAAGGCTTACTTATCTGATCGCCAGCTGGGATCGCATTGCTCACAACAAGGACAAGGACATGCAAATCACAAGGATCAAGCAGACCTCTTAACTGGGGTTGGTCCGCGACTCCGCGCGCCCTCCTCCTTGTTACTCAGCAAACCTCATTTTGCAGGACATATCGCAAGGTTTCGATTATCTCTCTGTCCTTGCGCGCCCGTGTCACTCCCTATTCTCTTCTCTCTTCTCTCTTTTCCCCTCGCATCAGCTAGAAGAAGGCTGCGATCGATAGTCAATTGAAATGCAACCATCGCGAGATTCCACGCCGCAGAGGTCACCCGCCTTGCAGCAGCAGCAGCAGCAATCCGGCGGGCCGGGGTCACCGATACACAGAACAACGACCACAACAACTACGCCGCCCATAACGACTACAACGACTACAACAACAACCACACGACCTCGAGGAACGACATCTCCTACGACAGCGTACGCCCCCGTCGCCTCGTCGACGCCCTCAGCATCATCACACCTCCGACCACGATTCGCATCTGTCTCTTCTGCAAACTCATCACGACCGAGTATCCGGATCCGCAGATTCCCCTCGTATCAATCCATATCTCAAACAGACCTCCCAGCAGCCAACACTCCTTCGCCTGTTTACAATGAGGTGCCCGCAGCGAGCGTAGGCCAGGTGTCTGGTGGTGGACGACGTAGGAGTTTCTCAGATCCACAAAGGTTATATGTGCCTCCACACGATGGCGATCGCGCGAGAAGGCTGTCAGCGCAGGAGCACATGCCCAATATCGCTGAGGGGGCATCGACCTCACATATTCAATTACCTCTCACGACAGAACAATTACCACCACAGACACCTAAAACTCCGACGTTGAAGAGGAAACCACGATCGCGACTGTTCCGCGCTCGAAGTAAGGAGGTGGACCCCGTCACAGATCAGCAGCAGTCCGAGTATGATGCAGGATTGGTTGATTATCTGGATCTTGTTGGTATGATTATCCCCCAGAAGCACATAACATTGCGAATAATTACTGATGTGCCTGAGTGTAGATCCCGAAGTATCGACCTTGAATACTCTCACAAACGTCCAAAACTCCCTGTTTATTCCCGATCTTGGTTGGCTCGTGAATCGAAGACCTACGTACACTCTTACTCGGCGACCTTCAGAAATGACTGTACCCCAACAAGCTCCACGAGACGACAGCACAATCTTAGAACAACCAAGCGCGGAAGCTGAAGCTGAAGGCAGGGCTCCTCTCGAGCGGTCACAAACACTCACATCCATAACATCGAGACCAAGTGATAGTCATTATGCAGTTTTACCACACGGAGTTGCTCTCGATGGATGGAGTGTAGAGGATAGGCAGGAATTGAACGATCACGTGCGGCATATGCTTCACTCGAAGAGGTCGAAATTCAAGCGGAGTATGAAGGGATTTGGGCAGTACGTTCGAAGACGTAAGTGGATATCGAAGACAATTGATCAATGGCCGATAGAAATACTAACTCTATGTAGCACTTGGATTCTTTGTGACGCTTTACGCAACTTTAATTACTCTCTTTGGTCTTGCATGGGTCCTTTTCCTTATTGGTATGTCAAATCTCAAAATCTCAGCCACTATTTTGCAACTTAGCGTCGTCAAATGCCAACCATATTTCTAGGCTGGATCAATGTTGGAGGAAAACAAGACTATTTAATTAATATTATCGACAATATCATGGTAGCTCTTTTCGCTATCATGGGTGATGGTCTCGCTCCCTTCAGAGCAGTCGACACTTATCACATGTGTTTTATCGCCCACTACCACCACCTCACCTGGCGTCTTCGTAAAGAAAAGGCGCTCCCCAAACTTCAGAACAAAAATGACCTCCCTCCACTACCACCTAGCGATACAGACCTCGAGGGAGGCTCAAAAGGCGAAGATGATGAATTCTCGGTGCTCACGGAGAAGCAGCAGAAGCGCCTTGTTCACCACCAGAACAAATTCGCCAACTCTCACACCTTCTACAAGCCTCATGAAACGACAACTCATCATGCGTTTCCGCTTCGTCTCCTAGTCGCCATTGTCGTCTTGCTAGACTGCCATTCTCTTCTACAAATCGCACTAGGAACTTGCACCTGGTCCATCAGCTACCACGTCCGCCCGTTTGCCCTCACGACCGTCATCCTGTGCTGCTCTATTACTGTCAACATCACAGCCGGTATAGTAATCATGATTGGCGATCGTCGGACACGTAAGAAGGACGTGCTCGAAAAAATGCACAAGCAGGAACTGACCGCTGAAGCCATGGCCAAACTGGAGAAAAAGCGAGAGAAGGAGAGGGAAAGAAGTAGGTTGAATTTGGAACCGGTACCGCCTCCTTTGAGTCCTCAGACGAGCAAACCTTTACCGGATGACCCAGAGGGTTTGGCGGAGGAAAGAGAGAAGCATATGAGTCCTCCAAGAAGTCCTACAACTCCGACTAGTCCTGTGACGAGGAAACCGGTGCCGATTACGAAGAAGGGCGACGGGATACCTTCTAGCCCGACTTCGCCTCTCAAGAAGATAAGGTCTATAGACACGATACCAACATCTGCGTTGGGGTTGGCTAAAGATAAGGAATTATAGACGGCGTAAGACGGTTTTTTTTGACGTTATTGGATGAATAATGTATTTTTTACAAGTGATGCGACGACCATATGGACATAACGGTATATATCAACTTAAGACTATACGGAGGAGTCTGGAAAGAAGGTTTGCTGGGGTTTTATAAGTGTAGAGAATTATCTAGTTGATTAAACTAGTGAGATGAATTAAAATCGTAATTCCCAGATGATCAAGCCCATCTGCTGCTACATGCTCCAACATACTCGCTCGACTTACCCCTCAAACTACTTAGATTCTAAACAAGGCGACAATTTTACTGTCGGGGGTAAGTAAGAGTCATGCTCCGAGTTGCGAGTTGGTCGATCTGGACCAAGAAACACGCCAGCAAGCGTCAAGTTAATTCAGGTCTCAGTTTCACTTCGGTTTTATTTTTGCTTTCCACTGATGCTGACATTGGATGTGGAAGACTTGAGGGAAGTAATGATACATTCTAGACGTAGGAGTCGACAAACGTTGAGGAGGATGGCGCTTAGGACTTGCTAGTACTGCACTCCGTAGATGAGCAAATGTCTACCTGATTCACAATCAAGCTAGCGTGAAAGCTGTATTCAAATAAGCTCGAACATGCCGAAGAGTCACTTCATGGTATGCTTTTCTATTCTTTGGTATACAGTTATACTTCGTACGCTACAATTTACTCGCTCCTTCACCTATTTTAGCCGAAGGTCTCCAACTACCTCAGTCTCCAAGGCAGACAGAAGCCAATTCATGACAAGGGAGGCATATCCAGTAGCCCAAGACAAATTTCCAGTTTTCTTTTTCTTTCCTTTCTCATGTCCAAACCAAACCCAGCTCTTTAAAATACTCAAACAACTTTTCCAGTTTTACATCGCCCTTGCACTTTTCACGTAGCCACTCGTCTGCAAAACTGTCTATACGCACCGACAGTCAGTCGATAGTCATGAACCTCATAATCACCCTCATCTTGCATGATTCAATCAGTCGTCTCCACCAGATTATTACCCACCCCCTTCAGTCACCACCATAACGCATACCCTCGGGGTCGGGATCAAAAGTAAAACAAGAGAACACTGACAGGAAAGGAAAAAGAGAATTTGCATACCTTCAACAAGCCCAATCTCACCTCCTTCCCCCTTCCAAAATCCCACCCCCTTGATAACCCACGGCACAACCAAAACGGCAACCCCCATCGCAACAATCATAGCCTGCTCCCTACAGCCCTGGAATCCGCCATCACCCTTATTAACCCTCGCATAATAGTTCGGACCTTCGGGACCTCGGGGTATGTAATGGTTGTACGGAGATTGAGTCGCTAGTTTGGACGCATGGATATAAATACACTGCATCAACGTCTTCTTGGTCGAGCCTTCAAGCAAGGCTTTGTGGATGCTGAGTAGGAGTTGTGTTGAGAGGGCTGTGATAGGGAAGATGGTGGTGCGGAGGTGGGTGATTTGCTTGAGGAGGTAGGGGATATGAGGGGTAGTTGTTTGGAAGAGGATGCTTGTGAGATCTGTGGTTTGTTCTGAGATGTCGTGTGTGCTTTGGAGCGTCTTTTTTCCGGCTCCTCTCGTGGCTATGAAAACTTAAGCGAGATGTGTCAGTGACTAGGTACTGTCTTTACCTTCTCTTTCGTAGTCGGTGTATGGAAACGTGGAGTTCAGCAGGCTTCGTTTACTTACTTTCCTTTACAGTTCCCTCCGTCCTGACAGATAGCATACACACTTTGATTTCTTGATCTTTAGCTTGAGCGTGAATTTGCTCCTCGAACTTCATCATCTCTTCTTGGTAGATATGGCGGATTTTCTGTTCGGCGCCTCTGAGTTCTCTGTCCGCTGCATCTAGATCATTTTCTGAAGGAGGGTTCCAATCTCTGCTTTTGTTTAATTTCAGTGATTCCAGTTCCCATGTTTTCTCTCGGTCATAGAGAGCCTGAAGGTTTTCATCGGCTTCAAGTCGCTTTTTGTATTCTGAATCTACGTCGGCTTCTCTTGGGCGGAGCTTTTCTTTGGACTCGGGGTCATGCGCTTGGGTGGTGGTTGGATGTTTGGGCTTCGCAGCTTTGGTGTTTATGAGATTGATGGGTTTGGTGATTTTGGTTCCGCTCAATTCTACTTCGCGGTTGGCTTTGATAGCTGCCGTTAAGTCTGCGGTATCTGTAGGTTCAGTTTTGACATCTTTGGGATCGCTGATTTCTGCCGTTCTAATTGGACTGGTTCCCCCCATTTTTATATCTCCCTCGGCATCCTTCTTTATTATGGGCTGGGGATCCTTGATTTGTACCGTTTCGGGTCCTCCCATTCCTACATCTTGATCTACATTCGTGCCAGAGGTCATTTTGAGACTTGGTAGCTCCAGGACCTTGGACTTTTGGTGTCTGTTGCTGCGCCTTGGCTCTGTATCTTCTTTGGGAGGCATTTGGGCTTGCGCGGCACGCGGGTATCTGTGTGTGGTTGAGTTGAAGTTGGATGGAGGTTGGTGGGTGGTTGCGAAATTGCGATTTTGCGGTTGTTGTAGGATGAAAGTTTCTTGGTGTTGTGTTTGTGCGATGGTGACTCAAAATTATGTAGCAATTGAGTCGACTGTGCGTCGTTGGAATCTTTCTTCTTGGGGCGAATATACAAGTGCTCGGGGTGAGTGAGTGGAAGGGAGGAAGTTGCGAACGTGAAGGCAGCAAGCTCGCTTATGTTATTCGTTTTAGTCGTTAAGGTAAGTATTAAACAAGATCGCGGCACATGACTAGTCGTACTGTTCAGTTACTGAAAGGCTGGGTTTCATTTACTAAGATTCAACATTTAAAAGCGAGTATAGCTATAGCAACCTACTCTTCCATCTCCCCACTCACGTAAAACCAAAACCAAACAACTCAAATAGCCCTTCTTCTGCCATAGAGTCTCGTTCGTACAACTCGTCGCTTATCTACTCAACAGTTAATGGTTTCTCTCTTTAGTCTTGAGATATCTAGCATTTACTGCTCTTCTTCTTCTGTTTCATTCGCAACTTAACTCTTAGCTTTACCTTAAGGACCTCAACTCTAGGCATCCAGTCCTTACATCCCTACCTAGAGATGGAAAAACGCAACAATAAAGACAGAAGTACAAAAGAATTAAAAAAAAAAGAACTTAGGTAGTATGTGTGCGAGAAAGAGAATAACTGTGTTAAAAGTGGACGGCGTGATTCTGTTTCCAATGCTATTCTTGTAGTGGTAGACGTTGGGGCATAAGAGAGCGAGTGAAAGGCGCTCAATAAGATTATAATACCGAGTCACTATCAAATTAGAAGATACATGTGTAGCTACCTACCTAGGTTGAAAAGGCACAAAACCTTGCTTTATTCACGAAGTCGTTTCGTGGTTCTCCGCAATGCCCCAAAGCAGTGTGAACCACCTCACACTTATCTCACTCACCAATCATACCCCTCATACTCCCACAACACCTCAAACCCCAACGTCTCATAGAACCCGCGAATAACAACCCAATCAATCAAAACACCCTCCATACCTCTCTCCCGCATGTTCTCCATAGCCTTAATCAACAATGCCAACCCCACACCTTTACCTCGCGCACTTTTATCAACACCCACACAGGCAATCAAACCTGTCTTTTCCTTACTAGGGCAGAGTGGGAGAAACGCGAAGGACTGTCCTATGACGGATGATGCGGAGGCCATTATTGTCCATCCTACCTGTTCTCCGGAAGGGAGGAAGGCCACCATGACTTCGTGATGTTGACGCTTTGCTGCAAGGTGTTCGTAGGCTGTAACCCATGCCTGTGAGGGTGTTAGTGGTTGTTACGACTAGACTTTGTGGAATTAAAAAACACTGGAGAAGGCGATTTACGTCGTTGTGAGAGAAATTGGCGCGTTGTTTGGCCATGCATTCTTCATATAGCTCTGGTGACCACGGCTCAAAGATGAGGTCTAGCTTTGCAACTCGCTCAAGGATTGCAGGTGGTGCAACAGAGGAGCGGATGTCACGGTAGAGGTCGCGAGCTGTTGGAGCGGTGTCTTTGCGGAAACCTAGCGAAGTTTGATCAGCTTACAGACTGCAAACTATTGTGGTCTTAGGCTCATCTGAGCGATACAATTGGGAAGAATACCTCTATGCAAGAAGAAGTCCTTTATATTCTGTGGAAAATCAACTGGCACACCTGGCCAGAAGCGAGGGAAGACGGACCCAATGCTCAAAGACTCCAAATCGCTCAATCCAACCATAAAAGCCACTCCGCGAAGCTGCTCTTGTGCTCTCGCCATCAAAGCCGTGCCAATTCCCTTGCCCTGATGTTCTTTCTCAACTGCAACACAGGCTATCTTTGCCATTCCAGAGTTCATCAGGAATGCAATACAGAAGCCATTGTCGTGTACGAAGTGATGACCACTCGAATGATTGAGAAACTTTCCTAGATCCTTGCGGTCTATCTTCCAGGTGGGAAAGAGCGAGTTCCAAAGATTCCAGACTAAGCTCAAGTCTGCATCAAAGCCGTCAAATCTTCTGATTTGATGCTTGTTGATTGCTGAACCAACAGGCAGAGATCCTATGCGCGCGGTATGAAGATTAGCATTACCGACAATACGTAAAAAATGAAAAATGGCTAGGATGGTACAAATCATCAATTCAGATCAGCTTGAGCAACTAAAATTGGCACATTGACTGAAATTTTAAGGCCATTGTGTCACTGCGAGTGAGCCAAGGCTGTCTTCTGCCTAACCATGCTATTTCACGTACTATTGGTGCTCGTGGTAAACGTGGTGGGAGGAATTTGAGTTACTCAAACAAAATCGATCATTGAGGAAATTTACGTATACAAGCAGTAACACAAATAAGAAACCTTGTTGGTCATACGTACCTTGAGGCTTAGTAATACCAAAAATGACGTCGACGGCCGCTTTGAAAGCTGGGAGGGTAGGCTCGTAGATTGTGATGTAATTCAAGATTTCATGGGTCTCTGTTCAAGGACACAAGGGTTAGAATCAAATCTTTTGAAATATGCAGATACGCCACAACATAATCCAGGGAACTTCGTAAAGGTATTTAGATACCCAATCCAAACTAACCCAATCGATCGTGATAACAGACCGTCACACCACCGAGTAAAGCGGTAGATCAAAGAGACGGTGACCAAAGCTACCTTGATGACTTGAAACCATGGTTTGAAGGAGGCCACTTGGCCCAGTGATAGGAAGTGCAGATTGAGGTTCACGAACCTTCGAGAAAATCATACGGATCACAGGTAGCAATCACGATCAACTTCTTCCCAAACTGATTCCCTAACGAGAGGCCCATCTCCTTTTGATATGGGCTCAGGCTTGCATTTCTCGTAGCAAGGATTATAGCGTCTGCGTCCACAAGATCCTTTTTTGTCTCGGCAGTTAACGGAACAGACTCAAGGAACCGGACATCTTTGACAGCCGCGTTACGCTTTCGTAAGATCTCGGTATATATGGCAGGAGTATAGGGCTCTCTTGTCTTCTCAATTCCACTCTCGACTACACCGCTTGGTAACGGTGTCTTCCCGGGGCTGAGGAAGACAGTCTTTGATTCGGGACTAAGTGGGAGGGAAGCAGGTTCACTACGAACCAGAGTAGCACTCTTGGCATAGATTTTAGCCGCGAGTTTTGTTTGCTCAGTTTTCCTAGATTCGTAGTCTGTTTGAATCGTCTTTGACGAAGACAGAAACTTGGATTTGAGGTCTCGGACTCTGTCGACTGAAATCTGAATCGCATCTTGTGAGAGTTCACCGGACTTCACAGCTTCAACTACCATCTCAATAGCACCCACCTGTGCAGCCATGGTGTGACAGATCATGACACAGTCAGTACCGGCCTGGGAAGTTTTGTTAGCAGGTCTTTTTTGTGTGGATTAAGATATTTTCTAGAGTTAGTATCGTTAATCTTGGCACATTTATCCCGAATTACTGAGGACCAAGCTAATGACTGAGACATGGAACAAACATCAGGTAATGACCAAGCATGTTTCAACCTTCAAGCTGGTCGAGTGTGGGACGAAGCAATAGCCTGAAATCTGACTCGCCTTTAAAGCCATCACAGCACCCTTCTCCGTCCCGTATGTTGCGCGAACACCATCCATTTCCAAGCAGTCACTGATAACTAGGCCATTGTATTGCATTTCTTTTCTCAAGATATTGATTGCCTCGTGGCTCAAACTTGCTGGTAGCTGTGAAAGCGCCTCACCCGGCTTTGGATCTGAAAGTCCTTGCAACGCAATGTGGGCTGTCATAACGGACTCAATGCCCTCAGCCACAGCTCTTCTAAATGGCACAAGTTCGCAGGTATCCAGTGACTGCTTGGACTTTGTAATGACAGGAAGTCCATAATGAGAGTCAACAGCGGTGTCGCCATGGCCTGGAAAATGCTTTACACATGGGATGATTCCACCATCTCGAAGTCCTTTCGCTTGAGCAGCAACGAATCTCCCGACGGTCTCAGGATCATCCGATGGGGAGCGGACTCCAATGACAGGATTCTTTGGTTCCGAGTTAGTATCTGCAATGGGTGCATAGTTCATGTTGATCCCAAAGCTCTTAAGAGTCTCCGCTGTGGCGCAAGCAATTTTGAATGCATTCGAGACATCACCTGTGGCGCCCAGTGCCATGGACCCTGGCAGCTGTGCCGCGATAGGGGGTTTGATACGAGTAACGAGGCCATTCTCTTGATCAATACCGATGATTAGATCTTGGTCTTGACCCGAAGACTTTGCTATCTCTTGAAGAGAGTTCGTGAGGTCTAGAAGCTGAGATGCGTCTGAAACGTTGCGTTGGAATAGAACGATGGCGCCAACTTTGTATGTTGTTATCAAAGTTTTGATGTCTTCATTAGGTACGTGATCGTCAAACCCAACAATAAAAAGCTAACAAGTTCAATCAGTCTGGAGCTCCTCGAGCGTGGTCTTTTAACAAGATAGATGTGTGAGAAGTGTTATCTTTGCTTGTAGTAGCCTCCATGGACACTAGCAAATGGAAATGAGAGGAATTCAAACTAAGCCGGTAACACATGAGCGAGGCGGATAAATGAACGACTGGTGATATGAGATTCCACATTTTTGAGAAGGCCAGATAGGAGTTGTGTTGTCGACAGAGGCGAGGATGTACCCACTCACTCGAGCTCGCTGTCGCCAGAGAATAAAAGCGGCGCACCAGTCGCGGAGGCAGCTTCTCTCTTCTCTTGTGCTTAGCTGCTCTAGCTACTAGGAACAGCGGTCGTACAATGGCGATCTTTCGAGCGTACCGGGTAACAGAAGCCCAACTCACCAACTAAACGTAGCCAGAAGACCTCAGGACTTCCCAGCACTGGAGCACATCGTGCCGCTTTTGTTCTTTGCATAGGAGGGGTAAAATGGGGGTGTTCTCTGGCAGTGAACAGTGACTCTCACGGTCAAGGAATATTGGAATCCATCATTTAAGCACCTAACACATGAAGAAAGAAAGATCAATCGTACCTGGCCAACTTGGCTCCTAATCTCCTCTTCAGTCCATGGCGCTGGCACCGTAAGGTTGGTGTTGGTCGTCATTGGGAATTTGGGCCGGGAACAGGTGTATGCTATCGTCGAGAGTGCTGATTGTGTTCACACAACAATTGATGGTCTAGGGATAGAAGAGAAGCATTGAATCTCTCTTGATATAAAGGTGAGATGGTTACACCTGGTAAGATAGCGTGATGGAGCTTCGTTGAAGCTATGAGACCCTGGCCTGGGATTGATTGCGCCGGCTTTACAACGAAGAAAGTAGGTCGATTTTTGGTTGCCGGCATGATCACATGACTTAGAACCTACAGGGTCCGCCCCTTTTCCTTCTCGCCTACACATCATCTCCGCCACATTACAGGACCCCGAAATCTCGCCACACACCAGCAATTCCGACGAATCTGCAAAAAGAATGTCTAGTCGACACACTCACTTATTTCCCTGCGCCAGGCGCAAACCCCACCTGTTGGCGTGGAAAAACGCCAAAAGAAACAATAAAAGGCAAAAAGATAAGATTATGCAACCTCCGTGAATCGAACACGAACCTCCACCTTACGGCTTCAAAGAAGCTTGGAAGGGTGGAATCCTAACCATTGGACCAAGGAAGCATTGGTATAAACTGTCTTGTTTGGACTGTTTGTTGAGCAGAAAGTGCTTACATTGGTTTATGTTGGGAGAGCCTAATGGGAAGGTTACTTGGAAAAGCTTGGTGGTTGGTGGGATGATGTGTGGTTAGAAGATTCCCTTACATCTTCTGGTGGTTGGATTGTGCTGTTTGTGATATAAAGAGGTTCTTGGTTGAAATGTGAGACTTGGAGTTGTCTTGTCATGTTAATTCCGTGCTCTTATTAAATCTGCGCGGCTAAACTTCTAAGCATTGCGCTTCGATGACGAGAGTCTAGGTAATTAATACTATGTCTATTTCTTGAACACATAAAAAGAAATGGGAGTTTCAGGCGCAAAGATCAAGTCACGAAATCCATCCCATCGCAGGTCACCATGATTGTGGTCAACTTTAATTGGCTCGCTTGAGCAACCAGTTTATGGAGATATTGGCGGAGTCCCGTTTGTTCTCCTTTCTTTTCTTGAATCACTTCAAAGTCCAACAATCTAAAACACTTTTCTAATTTCACCTGCTAAACCGCAGATTCCATATTCTCACGACCGCCTCAAGTCAATTCCCTCACCATCATGTCCGACTCAGCAGACAGCACCTGGGACTCCACGAACCCATTCCAAAGGGTCGTAGCCGGCGCAGGAAACAATGACAACTGGAACATCCTGAACAGAGAATTGATACAAGCCAAGGGAAGGCCCATGCCATCATTACCATTGCTCGCAATCCGTGGACACATTTGCTTCCGATGCTTCTTGCCCTCCGACAAGTTGACCAAGTGCGGGGCTTGTCTGCGTGGCGTTTATTGCAGCAAGGACTGTCAGACACGAGATTGGAAGGCTCAGCATAAGAAGGACTGTAAGGTGCTTAAAAGCATCAATGAGCTGGAACAGGGGGAGACTTATAAGGAAATGTCACGTGAAGAATGGACCCGGGCTTTGGTGAGATGTTTCTCTGATTTTTAATTGCTTCTTCATATTGCATTGACGAGGTCAATCATGGGTCTATTTTGGGGATAGAAATTCCGATTTAACCTCCACGAGGCGAAAAGAAAATGCTAATACAAACCAGCGTAGCAAAGTACAGCTCATACAAGGAAAGACCAAGGATCAAATTGCTCTTGATATTATCCAGTCAGTTGTTTCAATTGTCCCTTGAAATATCACTATCTAACATCGTACCAAAAGATGTCAGCCTTACTGTTCAGTCTGCCACCGGGGCAGCCTGCAATTACCACCCGGAACAATTCTCATCCCCTGCTCAACCTGCCATCTAGAGTTCACCTGCAACGCCTGTAGCTCGATCCACACACCAGAAGTCTGCAAGAAGTACCAGCTCATAGGCAGTACCGAATTTTTCAGAATAGGCCACTTCAACTCAACTGCGCAAGCCTGGTGTCAGGCTCCAACCGACAAGCCAAGAACAACATACCGCGCCTTAGCAACAGCCAGAAACTGGTACGAGTATTTCAGCGAAATCTCAGACAAGGATGAAGCTATTAATCGCTTGATCAAACCTGACAACTCTTTTACCCTCGATAAAGATATCTTGTCCTTAGCAGATTTGGAGACGCAAGCTGCAATTCAGCGGATGTGGTTATTTTTGCTTATCAGCTCGGATACACAAACAATGCCTTTGACCATCTTGTCCGCGCTGGAGGATACAACTTCCGACATCGCCACTCGCAAAACATTGACTCTACACTTGATAGGAGCGGGAGAGAAAGAGATCCATAATTCGGTCGTCTTTGAAGAGCTTTTCCATCTCCTTCCGGCATTGCAGATACTCAAACTCGTCTTATTCGGACCCAAATGCTTGAACAAGGATGCTCCTAAAGATGATCCCGTGCAGGAATTGGAAATGGATTGTTGTCCTGTGTGTACCGCCCGAGGTCGAAAGCGAACAGTAGCTCTTTACAATGGTCTATATCATGGTTATGCAAAGTTACCTCAGTAAGTAGAGCAGACATTCATCCTCTCATCACTCACCCTAGCCAAATTTCATCATCAGAAATCATTTCGATCTCTAAAGACCCATGAATCTACCATCCCCTTTACCCTAAGCTACAAGGAAATCATTAACGCTCAACCTCCAAGGTATCAAAAGCCAGACCTAGCAGTACTATTCCACAGCGGCCGGTCCCAAGTCGAAATCGCCTCATGGGCACCCACAATGCAATTCCTGATCGATTCCACAACCCCCACCGTCTGCACGAGCTACACCGAACGCGAAGCAACGGAAGAAATATCCGAGCTCGAAAGCCTAGGCGCGAAAATCATCAAGGGACCAGAGATTAATAAGTGGAAGAGTCTTGTGCCTATACCTGAACATTTGGAGGGTGATGATCATACCTTCTATTATCATAATTACTACAGATATGTCTTCCATGGACGGAGATAAATATGCGGGGAAATGTGTGTTTGGGATTGTGTACATATACTTGGGTCTTTCACGACATGTTTGTTGAGATAGCCAAATTAAATTGTGGCTATTGAAGTGAATGAGATATTGTTTGAGGTTCTCTGCGTGCTGATCCTGGAATAAATAACTGACACCACTTGTACGGTGCTCGGAGCAAAGTTTATTACGATAGATTGTTTGAGATGGAGGTACATCTATCTTCTATTACCAAAGAATAAAAGCAAGAAAGGATGACAAATGTGGTTATCTCACAAAGCCCTTTTCCTTCATTTTCTCTCATTTTGAAAAGAAAAAAAGTAGGAAGAAGTATCTCCGAACCTCAAACATCTAGACAGTCAATCACTACTATCTTCATCCATCCAGCCTAAGCCCCAAACCAAGCCTCAGGACCTCCTTCATAACAACATTTCAAATAAAAGTTACAAAACCACAAACTCATTCCTAGTCCACAGTTCTTACCATCTCTCCCCTTCCCATACCCAGCGAAAACCCTCTTTCAAAACCAAGATGGTACTTCAACCACCACCTATCATCGCCTTCTCATGACTCCTTCCTCGCCTCCATAATCAGAACAAAGAGATACCTAATCCCCAAAACAACCAGCCCATGCCACAAAGCCCGCCTCCAAATACCATCACCCAGACCCCCCCTCAACTCCTCGACTTCCTTCACCACATCTGTGACTCCTCTCTCTGGCCCTGAATCCCAAGCTGGGTCGCGAAATTTGGCCATTGGGGTTTAGATACCGCTATTCTTTGTTTGATGAGGTGATATGGTGAGGATGGGAAGAAGATAGAAGGCGTTGAAGAATGATGTTGCTGATGGGAAGGTAAATAGCTTCAGTTGTTAGCTTTGTTTATGATGCGTATCCACCTTAATATAGTGTTTAATCTTGATAGGGGGCAAATACATCGTACGAGTATCAATAGACTCAAAATTTCAGAACTGGCCCCTATTCACAGGCTCCGTGTCCGTCCAAGATTCACGAGTCTCACGACTAGATATATTTCCCACAGATTTAAACGATGAATCTTTTGGCACTTGTAATAGCACGAAACAGATAGAAAAAGAACAGACTGCCTTTCGAGTGACCTATGTTGGAGATGTATTCCTTAGATGAGATGAAATCACTTTATACTACCAGTACGGAGTAGACTGTGGAATGTTCGCTTGTCGGATTCAAAGCTTCCGGGCGGAGATAATGAGGCTATATATGAGCAGACCATCATCGCATCTGATAACTCACGCCTACTTTGCCTCATCTTCAGCATCCAGAATCAAAAGCCGGCACGATAGGATGATGGGTAAATTTTTATATTCAAATCCCGGGTGGGTGGGTCCGTGATCGCCATCTGGGATCTGGGATCGAATGGAAATCCGAGGAATCGTCCACGAGTAATATTATTCGCAAATGCTATGAGACTGGCAATGAAATAGCTTGAAGAAGTACAAATCTTCAATCAGATCTTTTCTAGGCATGGTGTTCTGGGTTCAGGGCATGGAAATTCGAAAGTTTTGATTTGGCATGTTCGGGGCATGTTCTGAATGAACTGCGGGATCTCCACCACTCTGCCCACAAATGATGTGTTACTGTAAGCGACGCTAGTGGCTCGAGGGCTTTGGATGCAAGAAGGTTGATGCTCATGGTTAAGTTCTCTGGAATTCGAAATGTAGTAAGCTTATTACATAGCACAATGAATCATATACAAAGCATCTGAGAAAGGGTTGCGTATTTGGGCGTTATCTGTCTGTTACGATAAAATGTCTGTTTGATAACTGGGAGAAATGCAAGAAGTAGCTTCGTCAGGCTTGGCCTTTTCGAATCTGGAATAAGTCTACTAACAAAATACTTGAGCCAAAAGAAGCATTGGTGGTACTTGCTATTGCCGTGCCGATAACGCATCCAAACATATTCTTCCTTCACTGTCTGTACTGAAAGAGATTAACAGGTAACAACCCTAGCCTTTTTATCCCCCAACTTCTACCTTCAAATAAGAGAACTATGGCAACACAGCATTTAAAAGACAAGAAACCTGATCATTGCACGCGACCATGCTGAGATGATCGAAACCACGAAAAATTGAGACATAGATCGTCGATATATGGCCACTCTTCCGATTAAACAGCAGAACTATTGCTCGGCCAATACTATAGGCTCCTTTGAACGTGCCCGCACCTTCCTCATGACATGTAGCCAAAAGTCGTAAATCTTGTTACCCATCACAAAGTTCTCGTCGTTTCGAATGTTCTTCGCCCTATCGCCAGTGGAAACCACCAACACGGAAACTTCCCGCACAGGGTTCTGTTTGGCGTCCATGTACAAATCATCCATCTCCTCTCTGACAAACTCTGCAACTTTCTTCCCGGTACTCGAGCGGGATGTTCCTGGCGTAATGTTGCAGAGAGATCCAGACTCATTCAAGCTTCTTATTGTGTCGGGCCACCAGCCTGGATTCCGGAGAACCATGCTGAGTCTCTCCATTGGTAAATTCCGGATCCAGTGTTTGCTTATATCACCTTTAGAGTCGAATTCTCTCCAGAGGTCCCAATCGAATGCGAAATGCTTGACGTCTTTCAGGTGATCGAGGAACGAAGACAATGCTGCCTTGTCTTCATCTGTCGGCTGGGGTGTAAATGCAAGGATTTGGAGGAACGATGAGTGATGTGCTGCTGAGTAGTATGGCCAATAGAAGATATCATGGTCTTTCGCGACATAGATGTGTGACTTAAGCCTAACGAACGTGAACGGCCGATCGAGGAGCTCCGAAGAACGATCGTCGCGTGCTTCAGCAATTGGCCACAATGTGTATATCCTCTGTGCGGCTCTTCGCGAGTCCTTGCAGACGCGCAAGAGAGTTGGAACTCCAAGTGGAGGTTGTGTGATGTAGAAGTCAGTCTTTTCTTTGAAAGAATTGCAATACAGCACATGGGGTGCGATACGTAGTGCACATGCATTCGATTTAGCTTCTATTGCACAAGCAAAATCCCATATGAGATGCTGTATTTCCTCTGGAAGGTTGGGAAAGCAGGTAAATGATAAGTGTTTGTTGTCAAGAGGTCGATGGCACGCGTGACAGAGGACGAGAGGAATGGATGGAGTTGGGAGAAATGACGCGTTCCTGTGCTGCCACCCGCGCGCAGATCGATGGTATTGCTCGTTAGACTGGCGTGTGCCCTGCATTGTAAAGTTTGTTAGAAGAATGGTTGTGTCTTCATTCTTTGATAGAAGAGAGGAAATATAAGGAAGAACGAAGAGGTTGGAGACGATGATTTTAAGATACTCTAACTGTCGAACTTCAGCTCCATGTTTTAGTCAGCATTGGCTATCTCCATCGGGTTGATATATTTGCTTATTCTGCTATTTCGTACAGCTGAGGAGGGATCTAATCTATTCGGTACGACATAATCAGACCACTTATACAACCGATAGAAAAAGGAATAATTCCTCAGCCAAGTTGACCAAGTTTTCCACTCGAAGCATGTTAGTTAGCATGTTGGTCCTGTAGTGCACATGTACTCATTTTGGCTCCACAGTGTCAGCGTCGAGGGGCTACAGTAGCATATTTATCCCCGCATTAGTTCAACTTTCAGCCCGAGAATTCCAACAACTTAAGGTACACAGGCTTGCCAAGCAACATGCCTATAACACCATTCCTGCTTTGGTCACCTATGCTCACCGAGTCTGAAGCTTCTAGTTATTTTCCCCTTGTTTTAAAGATGGCGGCTTAGAGATTCAAATAGTTTCGGGGGATGAAAATGAAATCCTCGTGATTAATGTAGTTCAACGCCTTGCTTCTGGGTCTGTCTTGCAGGGGAAAGCACCGCGAGCTGAAACAATATATTGGTCCGATTTTTTTCTTGTGAGATAAACCACTTCTTTTTTTGCAGGTGCCAGGTATAGACTTCAAGGTGTTGAGTTGCAATTTACTTCTGTTTACCGCAAAACTGCAGGACCTTAGTTTCGATTTTGATTGCCAAAATTCTCCGTCCGCCGATAACAAGTTTCATTGTGGGACAAAAATAGAGCATAGCTGCTGCATTAGGTAGAAGCATTATATGCTGTACGGAGGGTACATAATTTCTCCGGAATTATTGTATTGCAAGTCACTCTTAATATAGCCACCTCGTCTTCGCAGAAAAAAAAGCATACTTTGGATTGAAATCTACTTTTATTTTTTCTGGATTTTCTTTTCGCGTACTTTACCAAACTCTGGTTCTGTTAGTGTACCTCTCTATACTTATGGTTGGGTAGTAAGCCCACACTTTGCTGTACGCGAGCTCGCTTCGTTCAAATCTCAGATCCCACAAAGGGCCCGGCCTCACTTACTTATTCTGGACCAAGGTGCATAATACCAATTATCTTCAGTGGATCGTATGCTGTTTTATGGCACAGGAGAGAAAATCATACAAATTCACTACTCTTTCGCTGTTCGCATCAGAGTTCATTAAGTCTTCGCCATTACATCCAGATCAACATGGCCCAGGATTCACTTGACTCTGCAGTAGATGCATCACTAGTTTCAGAGGTTGGTTCGATTCATGAGACAACTCAATAAATGCAACTAATTTGTGGCATTAGGGCGAAAACTGGAGCGACAATGATTCGGCATTTGACGGAGTAAGTAATTCATATATTCGAGAAGCACTAGCACACCAATGAGATACGTGGCTTATGAAAACCACAGAGGAGTATTGCCAGTTCTACCACCACCCTTAAAGAGACTGTCCTGAAGTATCGACAAGAGAACGGACGCTCATATCATGCGTATAAGGACGGGAGTACGTTTCAATACCCGATATAGGTGCAGGATATTAATCATTTCATAGAGTACCTGGCTCCCAATGACGAGGTATTGTTTTACTATTCTTTGTCTCAAGTATTGAAGACTAATCAGGTGGAAAGGGTGAAAATGATCGATTAGGTATGAAACTCTTATCCATCCAAGCCACTGCTCTCTAAACAGTAAAATCAATAGATCTCCAGCATCATACATTTTCTTTAACATTCGAAAATAAACTGTTTCTCTGCCCCATCGGCAAGGAAACAAAACTGCATCGGGTGCTAGATGTGGTAGGTATAATTTACCTATTGGCTGACATTTCACAGCTAATAGAACACAGGGTACTGGTACTGGAATCTGGGCCATAGACTTTGGTTAGTTCTACTGATTTTAATGCTTGAACATTCTACTAATATCTTCTATAGCGGACGAGCATCCTGAATCTGAAGTATATCCCTGATGGTCAAGCAAGATTCATTTTCTAAAGTATTGCCTCTCAGATCCTAGGAATTGACCTATCCCCAATTCAAGTAGGTGTCACCATAAATCCTCTGACAAAATGCCTTTCTAATGTAGCCTAGCCATCATTGTATGCTCATCTGAAGCCGAAATACAACAAATTCTGATGAATTATAGCATACCACCAAATCTGATGTTTCAAATTGACGATGTGGAAGAACCCTGGACTTTTACATCAAAATTTGACTTTATCTATTGTCGAGCAATGACAGGGTCCATTGCAGACTGGCCAAAATTATTCAAGCAATCTTTTGAGTAGGTTATAATCTTTGTTATCAAGTGTAAACGCTCATTGTTTCGGCAGCAACCTTGCTGTTGGTGGCTTTTTTGAAGTCGCCGATATTGCATTGCCTATCATGACAGACGACAATTCGTTCCCGCCAGACTCAGCCCTCAAGAGATGGAGTGATCTTGTAGTGGAAGGCTTCGCTAAGATTGGTCGTGATCTTGTGAGCGCTGTGGATAACAAGGCTCTTGTTGAGGCTGCAGGGTTTTCAAATGTCACGGAAGTCAGGTACAAGTGGCCTTTGAACTGTTGGCCGAAGGATTCAAAAGCCAAGGAATTAGGTATGTTGGACGTTTAGTAGAAGTTATGGCAGACTAACAGGCTGAATAGGCATGTGGGCACATGAGAACTTGTTTAGAGGCATTGGAGGCATTAGTCTTGCTGTCTTCACAAGAGTGCTCGGGTGGTCAAGGGAAGAGATGGAAGTCTTTCTTGTTCATGTAAGAAAGGAGCTTAAGAATAGAGATATTCATTCTTATATGCAAGTGTAAGCATTGTCATTGGAAACAAAATTATCTCAAAGCTAACGTATCATTGTAGGATTGTAGTGTATGGTCAGAAGCTGTAAGATCTGATAGATATATTAGCATAGCCAGTTTATTGAAATTGGCGGCTGCTACTCTTATACTCTGGTCCGAGAGGTACTTAGTTGGTAGGAATCGGAAAGAATAGATAGAGCAAACAAGAACTGAAATTTGATTTAGTCGAAAAGCAGAGACACCATATCGGACCATATAACAATCCCCTCACTTTTGAATACCAAGAGAAGTGTGCCTACCATAATATACCTAACAGTTACACATGCTTCTAGAGTAGAAGAGTAGACTTCTAGGTTAAGATACAAGTTATGATGTTTGTCACTAGTAACCTCGAAATCGCTTCAATTCTATAGAGAAATATCAAGTAAATAAGCAACGATTTATGCCTTACCCTAGCTGAAAGTGTTTGGCCGTTGTCTGGGGTTCTACTTGATAGATAGACCCGAAGACGGTCTATCTATATTATTAAATGCAGGACCTCGATTGCCAAATAATAATCTAAAACATTCATGAAAACGTCTAAAATCCAATAGGATAGAGCACGGATCGTTTCGTCAAACATTATAGGCCCAATTGCACACGTAGCGTAGCTTAAGAGTAAAGGAGAGCTCATCTAGATCTGCTTCGATAGGGCTATTAGGTGCAATAAACGTTCTTCGCAACTTAAGGTATTCATGTTTTTGTGTAGTGAAGCCCCATTTCAATTGGTAATCAGTGATATACCTAACCTTTTCAGATATTTTCAAAAGGCCAAGGCTGTAGGATATGCTCTGTGCTCATCAAAAGAGTAGCATGGTACATCGCTGTCATGAAACCCTTAAAAAGGACATGACCGCAAACCAAATTTCTCTCTCCGTCTAAGAGTTACACGCCTCAAGCAGATAATTTACTTCCTCCAGAAGCTCAGAGATGGTATTGATATATTTATAAAATCCATCCAGATGCCAAACATCCGGGTCCTTCACCAAAAGGCTCCCAGGATGGATTGGAGGCCTCTCCGGGCCCCAAAACGAGTCACATAACATGGCCAGGGCCATACGAACTGTATTTATGTTTATATTTGCCACAATTAACCAGCTGCTCCAACTTATACCAATGCTAAAAAGACTAATGAGAAGTTGCCAGAAGGTATGACATAGATAACTGTTGGCTTTACCAAGGCAATAATACCGTAAAGATACAGCAAAAGCAAATACGTACGTACTATATTCAAAGATGTAAAGATTGGATTTTGGTTAACGAAGTTAAGCTAGAAAATCCAGGGTAGTATATCTACGAACCTGGGTAACTGATTCTAGAGCCTTCTACCAACTAGCCGAATATACTAGATGAATATGAATCCCAACAGTAACATACCTATGTGAAAGCTCAGGATTGACCTTCTCTAACGACAGTGGCTCTACTGGCAGTCGACTGAGTAAATGATAGGCCCTTTCTATAATCCCCTCGCCGGTTTTGTTTGTATTAAATCTAAATTGAACAAAGCTAGAGAAAGAATTATCAAAAGCTAGAAACAAATCATATGAAGACTGCTGTGCAATCTCAACAGTATTACAATCTAGACCGTCAGATTTAATGGCTTTTAGCGCCGCTTTACGCGGCACAGACTGCCACGCTTGTGTCTATCCTGGAAAGGCCAGTGTCGTTAAACCACGCCAATATTAAGCTTGCCAAAAACCATCACGCTACACAACTTTAACAAACTTACAATCGGAGATACAAAAAGGTATAAATCTGGCCTGTTTCCTGTCACTCCGCATATCCGATAGTCGCTGAATTCCATTCTCTTTCACAACAATCGCATGCACTCACATCTTGAATTTTCTAACTCATATTTGTTAGACGGTATTTCCTAGTCTCGTGGCCTAGTGAAGGCAAACACAAAACGGCTAATACCTTTATACAGGTATCCAGTTCAGCAATATTCCTACATCGCTCCATTACCGAAATTATCACTACTCTCGGTCTATTACACTATGTCTTCAATATCACTTAACAAGAAGCAGTGTGATTTAACATAGGATAGCTTGCCCGGAGAAATCCAGCTTCTTATCTTCAAAGCCCTGATGCAAGACGGTTGCACACTGGCTCGCTTGGCCACAGTGTCTCGAAAATGGGAAACAGAACTCGAGCGATATAACTTCGCTCGAATCAAATTAACACCATCACGCCTCGTTGATTTTAGTTCGATGATTCATCGCAATCGGGCTCTCGTTGGCTATATCTGGTTCTGTTTGGAACTTGATAACTATGATTGCACCAAGTGCGCGCCTGACCGTAGAATGCTCACACAGGAGGATTGGGAAGAGGCATTTTCTATCAGCGATACAGACCACTGTCCTATCACCACGGCATTCCAGAATCTGTTCTCGATTCTCAGCACATGGGATCTTAACGGCGAACTGATACTTGATATTAGTATCTACTCGCCTAGTGACTCAGAACATTGGTTTAAATATCTGACCTTTATGCCCGATACCCTAGGTGGTGGTGGTATGGAGCAGAAGATATTAAAAAAAGCCTATAATGATCCTCAACATGGCTGGGTTGCTGGTTTTCGACACTCCGCTCCGCCCTTTAAGGCTATCAGCAAAATTTTCCATTCAGTTATGGAGGAGGGACCGTTTGATAGTGAACAGTTAGAGATCCAATGGTGGGATCAACTTCCATCGGTCCCGGCGGTAACCAGTTTACTTCTCCGGCAACAGAACCGCCGGAGATGGAAGCCAGGCTCGCTTGCACATATGTTTGCCCGTCTTCCCAGACTCCAGGAAGTCCACTACGAGCCCTGGAGGGAATGGGACGTTCTACAGAGAAATACAGATAGAGGTGAGTATTACTGCGTACCTGCCCAAGTTGTTGCTTGCTCTCATTTCTATAGGTCCCCGATTGCTAATAATCCGCATCCTTTATCTAGATTACCAATATCTTTTCGAGTCCATCAAACGTTTCAACAACAATCTCAAGAGACTTGTGGTCTTCGAGAACTTTAATCAACAGTACCCGACTATTATGCAGCTTTTCCAGTTCGGGGTTGACTTGAGCAAATGCGACAATATTCGCAACCCAGCCCCAGCTGTTAGCCGGATGATCGCGCTCGCCAGCCTCAAGCTTGAGCATCTCGCAGCATCTTTTATCGTAGATGCTAGCCATTTCTTCGAGATCGAACCCTCTTGGGAGTGGCCAAACCTAATTTCGCTTGTGCTTACTTCAAAATTACTTACGCCCGACGAGAATTCGATCGAGATTGGAGCTATGCTTCAGGCAGCGGCGGCAGCGGCCATGAAGATGCCACAACTAGAAACAATGGAGATTTGGAACGGACGAAAGGGGTTGGCGGCGCTCTTCAAGTATCAGGCGTTTCGCGATATACAGCAAGCCATAATTGTTTGGAGAGGCACATGGAAATTGATCATAGAACCATCTATAATCCAGGCTTGGGAAGCCGTCGTACATCAGTATGACTGCTGGAGATTCAATTTGGTTCAGGAACGGCTGGATGAAGCTGCTATCAAGTCTCAAGGTGATGCAATTCACGACCTAATGCTCTCAAGCGAGGTCATTCGACCCATCTCGTTGCAGCAGATCCGGATAGAACAGCAAGCTCTGGAGGGCGTGGATACCGTGTAATACTGATTGAATTATGGAAATGCTACGGCTGGATATTACCGGCCAAGCTGATCTTCTCAGTGAAGGTATACTAAGATTCTTGGTATGAAGAAGCTAATCGACTTGGTATTCCAAGTAGCTGGAAGATTGGTGTTGATAAGAAGTTAAGAACGGCTGGACTTCTGATGACTACTGTCTTAACTGGTTGAAAGCGGTCCTTGATCTATATACTTGCTAAAGGATTTTTGGCTAGTACTGTGTATTGATTTTGGACGGCTACGGTAGCTATTTTACATCAACCTTCAATCTATACTGCTGAACCAACTGTATTATAGCCCTGAAAATGTTACTATATGCCTTATATCTATGTTAGCCACAAGATGTGGCCTGCTTTGGTCTACGTAAGACAATTTTCACACACTCCAATGGGGGTTCATAGGCTCCTCTGGTCCTGGTTGATTGTCTAAGGTTCTAAATGGCAAAAGAAGCAAAAAGACCCTTCTAAGAGGCCCTTTGGGTGCCAAGAAGCTAGTCTCTATTGGGTAAGAAGCTCCCCATGCAATGAGAGCTCCCCAAAGGTATCCACTAATGGTGCTACTGTATGACAAGTTGACAACAACATATGGCTGGCTAGTATAATGGATGATCTGTGTTAGTACTAACTATATCGGTAAGCAAGGACTTTTATAGCTTTACTAGGAGGCTCGCGCCGATATTACCTCGTATTGCATTGATGATGCCTTGCCTAAGAAAGGAGCCGGATGATATATCTTATTGCCTGGCACAACTTTGCTGCTAATATGATTTCAATTCGTCTCGTATGAAATAGTAACATATTCTATAAGCAATGCTAGATGGTGACACCTAAGATTTGCACTGTCGTTCTTTCTGACTTTTGAAACCATACAGAACCATCTGTCGACAGTTATTACGGAGCAGTATCATGTGTAGTTGAGTTACTTCTTGTGGCAGAGAGAAGTTGTATACAACGAAATTGAATTTGTGGCCGCAAGTGGAACTCTCGGTCGTCGTCGTGCGGCTCTTGCTGACAGGAATCCAAAATCGGCTCTGCAACAGCATCCTCGCAAAGGTGGGCAGGGGAGCCAGAATCAACTCCTTGCTTAACGTCATCACAATTTTGATGGTTTGAAGAAGTGGCTGTGTTCAGGGCAGCAGGCATTAGCAACATGTGGAAATAGACGATAGGTAAATTGTAACCGATTCTAAAAAGTGGTCAGAAGAGGTTCCGCCTGACCACAATCCAGCTAACTCATCGGCGTGCTCAGGACTCAGGGTTCGGCTCAGGTTAGAGCAGCGACTGCTCAGGTCCAAAGACGGAAATGGACTTTGGTGAACATCAGATTCGGGGTAGATATATGGGTAGAACCAGGAAATTTACAGTATTGTAGATCGCTTTATTGCTGAACTTTGCTCGGGCTACAACCAATGAATGAAGGTGACTCTGATACAATACTGTAGTTTTAAGCCCCGGCCAAAAAGTTGGTCTTCAATAGCGTATTATCTATACTGTACTTACGGACCTAACGTACCTTACGTACGAAAGGTACATCTCCGTGACGACTCGCTTACAGAGTGGGTACTTGCGCAAAGCTAAAGATAATGTAACCTCTAGCTCATCTAAAGCTCTCTATATATAACATTTCTGTCAAACGTTAAAACTAATAGTTTGTTACTTAGTAGGTACTTGTGTGCGGACTTTGCGGGTACATATGTCTGATCTCTAGGTGCTTTCTATTCACTCTAGACATATACTCAGTTTCTCTATCTATACTCTCGACGTGTCCGGGCCAACTAGTGCTAGAATCGAGATTCTACATTACACCACTTGTCCAGCAGGCACCCAGCGCACTGTAATAGAGGTAAATCACATTCTATATGCTGGCTTTCTCATCACTGATATTGAAGCAAAACCAGATGGACTCTCAATACCAACAGATCGAGACATTCCACCTCGGTGATGATGAAAGTACCACGTTCCTCCCAGTTGAAAATATCAAGCGTGGTCAAAAGCCACAATATACCCTCCAAAGGCTTCTCGGGAATCCTGTCTTTCTCGCAGTAGCAGCAGTATTGCTCTTCGTCCTTCTAGTCGGCTTATCAATAACAACAATCATATCAGCATCCACATCTTCGAATAGAGACGAGTCGGGGACGTCAACAACAAACTGAAGTGAGGATATCGGCACCGCGCTCTGTCAAGGCTGCCTCTTTGACGTGATGAACTTCTTCTGGCGGCCACCAAAATACCATCACAGCGAGTTCATCAATCAGTTCCTCGCACTTCAAGAATACCCAGAAAACAATGGTACTTGGACCCAGACGTACAACAGGCGGCGCCGCGAGATGAGGTTATGGCCGGTAAATACGACCAAATATAAGTGTCCTGGGAATGTTGACAATTGCACTCTACCTACATGCTCAAAGATTGAATGGCGGATTAGTTATATTGGGAATTACAATCATACAGAACATCATAAGCTGGCTTCTCTACTCTTAAAACTAAACTTGACTAATATCCCAATATAGTGGGTCAGCGAAGCGAAAGTTGATGGATTCGACGTCTCCCACGTCAACGAACTAACATGCTTTGAAGATGCGGCCATGCTATTGGGAAGATATGTGGTTTAGGATTTACAAGGCACCTAGAGGGCCTCTCTAGGAGAACCTCGCTCAGGTGTAGCCAGACAGACGTCCTTGAGAAGAGCTTATCATGAAACTAAGTTCATATTTGCGTGTTATATAATTAGCAACAGTAAGTTGTCAAAGAAGAGTTATCTTTTATAACGCCGACGTTTAATCCACTCTTATTATACTGTTCGACCAAGGTTAAATACTGGATTGTCCATCGCTTAACCTTTCCACCATGGGTCACTTTCTACTACTGTTCTCCTACTCTTCTTCGTTTTTGCCATGATGCCAGAGCCACGTCCGACGGCGAGCCGATACAAATGCAGATGTGTAACAAACAGTTTCATCCCTCGCCAACACACCCCTTTCCCTTAGCGACACCTCACCTCTCAAGAGCCCCCATTTTCGCATTTTTAGTCCAACCTCTCATGAACCTCACATTACTCGGCCGAAGGCCAAAAGAACAAGAGACCAAAAGATTCATTCATGCATCGGGAACATCCAAGCATCCCGACGGTATCTACCTCCCGACCCACCAGTTGTGACAGCTCGCTAAGCCTTGCGCCGCGCTGGATCGGGATAGCAACGCGTAGCTTTTCTTATCGCTACTTCGTACTTCGTACTCAAGTCCTTTTCGTACTTCTACAACGACAGCCGACAAACACTCGTCGCAGTTCCGACTCCGACGACGCGAGCTCGCATGGTCGATTAGCAATTTGCCATTCGAATGATGGCATTTCCGCCAGCCACCTTGGCCGTGGCTAAAGATGCAGGTAGGGCTAATAACAACCTTCCATTGCTGCACACGGCTTGCTTGTGCCGATTTCGACCCAACTTTCCTTCCTACCACCAACGTTCCGGTTAGCTTTCTTATATATATTTATTTCTTGCGTGTCTTTTCCCCTCGTCGTATGATATTCTGAAGCATCGTACCAGCAACCGTACCGTAGCATATCTTTGTTCTTGCACGATACCCGGATCTCCTTATCGAGATGTCGTCTCTCCTCTGCGGAATCCCCCACTTCCTCGCCCGCCGCAAGCAACAGAAAGAAGCTACCAAACAAGCAATAACATCTACATACCTCGAAGGTGTTCCCATCACAGCCGAGAAGACACATGTATCGGTCAAAGATCGCGCCTTGAACTCTGCTTTTACATCTTCTTCCACAATAGCAACACCCATCCCCACAGCCAAAACAACCCAAGTACCAGCGAGACCGAAAACCCAACGTGCACTCACGGTGTGCGCCAAAGGAAAATATGCATTGGTTGATGATCACCCGGCCCCAGAATTGTCACATGAGAAGGAGGTAGTGATTCGGAATTATGCCGTGGGATTAAACCCCATTGACTGGAAGAGCGTGGATTATAATTTCTGTCTACCGGCGTTCCCTTGGGTTACAGGGAGAGAAATGGCAGGTGTTGTTGAACATATAGGTTCCGAAGTTACGAATTGCAAAGTTGGGGATCGGGTTTGGACCAGTAAGTTCCTTTCTTCTCGTGAATATAAAGAAGGGCAAGTTTTGACCAAGTAATAGGTACATATTACAGAGACAGCCGCGCCGGTTGCTTCCAAGAGCTCGTCACCGTACCAGCGCACACCGTGTCTCCGATGCCCAGCAACACAAGTTTCGCACAAGCAGCCTGCCTCGGTGTTGCCGCTCTAACAGCCGCCATGACGCTCTGGAAATGGCTCGAAGTACCTATGCCCTCACAATATACCCCATCGGAAGAATATTTGCTTGTCTGGGGTGGCTCAGCTGTCACGGGCCAATTTTCCATTCAAATTGCGAGGCTAGGTGGCTTGAAAGTCGTTGCTGTTTGTTCGGAGAAGACGAGGGCCATGTGTGAGAGTCTAGGGGCTATGTGCGTTTCCAGAGATGGGAAGAGCATTGAGGACATTCAGAACGAAATTGTCGCTATTGCTGGTGATAAGATTACGCGGGTTATTGATCTCGTTGGGAATTCGACTGCTGCTGCTTCGCTTGCTGTTGTAAGCAAGACGTTGCCAGTTCACGTGGCACCTCTTGCTATGATGAAGGATCAAGAGGTTGGAGACCACGTCAAGGTGCATACGGTGGAGATGAAACGATTTGTGCTAGATGAGGATTCCGAGAAGTGGTCGAGGGAGCTGAACACTTTAATTGAGGGTGACAAAGTCCAACTGCCGAAGATCGAAATCATGAACGGTGGCTTGGATGTGGTGGAGAGTGGATTGGAGAGATTGAAGAAGGGTGATATGAATGGAATGAAGGTCGTGGTTGCATTAGCATAGGCTGCGTCGGCGGAGTACATAGCTAGACTTTGGGGTTGCTCATTTCGGAGGCGTTAGGGGTTGGGCGTTGAGTGGCATGCATTTATCGGCGTTTTAAAAAGATGGAAATTATAACAGGTGCTGATCATTGGGTTCCTACGGACTGGTATACAGGAGATAATAAGATCTATACAGAGACTATACAATATAGAAAGAACATCTTCGAAATGAATCACTCATTTGAAACACACCTTCCTTCTCTGTTGCCTAAAGTTTCTCAACCGCATCAGCAGACATTGTAGATATAAGAGCTGATAATTTTAGACAAAGTAAAAGCCTAACACAAAGCCTAACACAAAGACTACTAGAATAGATGCTAAGGAATAACGCGTCAACCAAACTTACCATAGAGAATCCACAGCTGTATTGGTCACATTCCTTTGATTTTCTATATGCTATAGAATAGGGTGAAGAAAAGTATCCTATATATCTAGCACAATAATAGCTAAACATAATACAATCTCAAAGGGTTTTTTTTAGTTTAATAACTCTCCTACTTCGAATTAAATCTGCCATGGTCTTATTAGGTTTTTAGTTTCAGGGTTATCAAGACCTTCGACCCACTTTAGTTCCTAGAAGTCCTCGATGAAAGTTTATACGTCTAAATGCTAAAACAAGTACTGTAGCACACTTAAAGCTTTTATATACTTAAGGTTAAAAATTTTCCATAGTCTCGCTTAAAATGTTTGTCTAATTACATAGCTAGAAGCCTAGAATCAGTCTCGTCTAAGATATATAAGACGATTAGATGTATATATCTTAATGTCTATGGTAAGTATTTAGATAGGAGTTAGAAAACTCTTAGTTTGTTATCGTCGTGTGTAATTTCCTTTCTATAGACTAAGAGTATTTAGATCTCGGATTATATAAGCTTAATAGTATATCTATCTTTAGTTAAGATATAAAATAATCTAGCGTTAATAAATTTAGATGTCGTCTTATTACTATTAGAATACATATTAATGTTAAGTACATATAAGCTATCCTTGACTTTATCTAATAACTCCTTATTATTTACCTTACTACTTCTCTCTCTATTCTTCTTCTTTTCTATTCTCACCTCTATATTCTTCTCTCTACTTCTAAGGTAAGACACTAACTACCTCAGTTTTCAAAGACAGTTCTAGGAGAAAAGAGTGCTTAGCTTGTTTTATAACTACCCTAGTGGAACGGACGTCGGTCTTTTATCTATTTAGTTATAATAGTGATAATATATGTTCTTAACTACTAGGAGAAAAACAAGGGCTTTCTAGTGTGACAAGGTATTTTTAAGCTAAAATAAAAGATATAATAACTACGTTACTAATGGCCTTTAGTTTAGTATTATTACTCGGCTAATATATTCGTGTCGTTACTAATTTTACACTAAAGACAAAGTATAATAAAAAGAATTAGACGACTATATACTAAGAGGTAATAATAATGGTCTCTTCCTAGAGGTAAGAGGAAACTACAGGCATTAAAAATACGATACACAGGTCTTTCTTTTACTACAGTAGTGATAGTATCTATTGTTGTTTCCTTTTAGAACAAAGAAGCGGTTTCCTAAATCAGAGCGGGCCCTTTTCATCTACTTTCCTTCCTTTAGAATTAAACTTAGAATCGACATCAACGATATTATAAATCACTAGTATCTTCTATAGGAAAGTCAACAACAAGGACATCAATAGTAGTAAACATACTAATCGCTATAATTTATCAGTAGCACATACCTATTAAGTGAGTTCTACTGTAAAAGGCTATAGAATTCTATTGATAATTCAGTCCATAGAATACTTAACAGTAGAAGAATCCTTCGACATTATCTTCTTACAATAATGTCCTTATTGGAATTAATTCTAGTACAATTACTACCACAGTAATTGTATCACGCTTATGTGAGCAGTGGGCAAGCCTTTACGTTAAAAGGTACTTCAGGGCAGAGAAATTCTTTCCAAGAAAAGCTATAAAACGTCTACGCACTCCGTTTAAAGAAAGGTTTATAAATGAGGGTGAGCGATATCACGCCTTGTAGGAACTGTGGCGGGCATTCATCTTGTTCTATATCCATCCAAGTCTAATACGAAATGCTTATGACTGGGTCGATCGGGCACACTAGGCTAAATTGGTCGAAAGGCTAGGTGAATCAGGCGAACACATGTAATCAGTTTAGTATAGGTGTACAGGAAAGCTTTTTTAGAGATAAGTGACTTCCCGTCAGGTTTCATAGATGTACAGAAGAAGCTTTTTTCTTGAAGAAAGCCAGAGGGACTGGTGCAATTGGGAATGAGAGGGTGGTTAGAATATAAGCCTTATTTGTGTGGAAGAGAGAAAATAGCGAGGAGATAGTGGTAATAGGACTATGGGGTGGTAATCAGACCATCTTATAAGAAATTATAGTATTGTAAAAACGAAATTGAAAGTGTCAAACACCAAAAGCTTGTGCCCATGAGTTCATAAGCCCTCTGCCAAATTCTACTACGTACTCCATAGAGTGACAAGCTTAGTGACCAGCCTTTACAATTCATGTCGAGCTCACATACAAAGTTTGTGCTACCCTTATCAATAAACTTTCTTCCTGGCGCAGAACGACAACATTCACGTGCGACAAGCAACAATCAAACTAGAAACACTTAAGGCTCAGGATCTCTTCGTTATACCAGTCACATTCTTGTTACGAAATTCTCGAGCACAAGCAAAGTCCAAACCTAAAAGAAACCGCAAGCACCCGAATTTGCGAATGTCTGTAGACTCTACGAAAAAGAAGATGTTGCCAGTATACTTACACTTGCTAGGTCTTTCAGTATCACGACCTCCTCCCCAGGGGGTCCCAAGACGCTCCACACCGGTCTCGATGGCATCAAACGCGTGCGCCTCTACTCCGACGAGCTCACAAAAAAGAATCCAACCCCACAATCCTACAAATTCGTACTACCCCGCCAATTCTCTTCGTGGACTCTGAAGTACATCGGACATTACATCAAGGGCGAACAAGCCAATAAAAACAACAAACTCATCTATGGTCTTGGCGGTGGTGCGATTAGAGTTCAGCGGGAATTCAGTCGCGAGTTTGGGTTCGATGTTCGCAGCAGTACGCAGTTGAAGCTGATGAGTGAGCTGCGAGCTGTCTTTGATTTCTTAGAAATCGGGGGTGTGTTTAGGTCTGTTGTAGACTTGGATACAGAGCCAGAGTGGGATATTAGTGATGAGGAATTTGACTTTAGTGATGTGGAAAGCGAGGTCGAGTGCACAGTCGAAGATACGCTGTCCTTTTCAGAGCTTTCTTTTGGTGTTGAGAAGAGGAGATTCTGTTCATCTGGTTGAAGACTCGGCAACAGACTTGTGAAGAGCAACGGAGATGGATTTCAACCAATCTAATTGCACTCGAGCTATTCCTCTTTGTTACTACTTCGAATGTCGGGATATACTGGATGTTGGAAGTTGGAATCCACGCAAGTGTGCAAAATTGCCGGTTAATCTCAAATTTGTATCACAGCTGGAATGCTAATTCAGAGATAATATCTCATGTGCCTCCAACTACGTGACTTTTGTTATCATCCCATAACCTCCGCTCTGTTTCCCACTATCCTGCCAAAATCAGAAGAGTGGAGACCAAGTACAGCTTTCAAGAAAACATCTTTGAAAGCTAGAACATGTCTTGGATTAGCTATGACACTTTACGAATCATGCATTACCAAGCTACGCTTGTTTAGCCAAGATGACAACGTCGTATTTCTTACTCAAATTTGTAAACCAGCAACTCACTCTACTCACAGTTAATAAGTGCAAATGAAATGGAACTTGTAGCACTCTTGTAAATACAACATTAACTCGCTCTATATTCAACCGCTCATGTAGATTTAAAACAGTTCAATCGGAAACCTGGAAATTGTTACACATGTGACATATGGCCTTTGTGCCGTTGAGGTATGGAACCAAATTGGGGGGAATTGATCGGATACATAGATTCAGATTATACTATATGTCCTAATACACGCCGATCAACTACTAGTTAGGTTTTCCTACTTATAGAAGCACCTATTTCATGGTGCTCCTAGCGATAAAAGAGTAATTCACTTTCCTTAATAGACGCTGAATTTATTGGTAGAGCTAAAGGCGCACGTGAAGGTGTATAGCTTCGACGATTTTTCAAAGACCTACAGGTAATAAGCTATATTCAGGTAGTACCCTTGCGAATAGATAATAACACAGTTCTTAAGCTCTCTAAGAACCCTAAGCTTTATAAGCGCACCAAGTGTATTAACGTACGATATTATTTTCTAAGGGAAAGAGTCGCCGAAGTAAAAGACTTACATATAGAAAGGGTTAATATATTAGAAAATATTATAGATACTTTAATAAAGGTGTTAGGACGGAAGAAATTCAGGCAATTAATAGCTTAGCTAGGGGTCGTCGATATAAAGGATATAAAAGATAGAAATTTAATAGAAGGCTTAGAAGAGGCGGACTAAGAAAGTCTAGGAGATTCGAGTCAGGGGGAGAGTTGGTTCTAGACTCTAGAATCTCTGTTTACTTTCTTTATCCTTGTTTCACTAAGACCTGCATATCTATAGGCCTTTTAGGATGTATACTCTTTATCACTATCATATATTTAGATAGTAATCTTCTCTCCTAAAGGTTTTTCTAGTACGGGCAATCAACACTACCTTTAGGAGACTACTGGTTAATGCAAGTCAATAGGGTGCCTTTTGCAGTTTTTTCAGCTCTTGGCATATTCACTAAAAAGTGCGCAAACTCATTGTAGTGCCTAAGCTGTAAAACTATAACCTCGTATTTTCAATTTGTAATACATCAAGTACTTTTGTTGTCAATGGTATTATAGCTGTCAAGCTTAAGAAGATATGATCTTTAATAAAAAACTTTCTCTTAGGATGAAAGGTTACATGTCATATATCCGTCAAGTGCTCTTTTAGTTATACGCATCACTCGTGACCTCAATCATTTAAGCGGCTAGCTGTTGTCCTTGTATTTTTTGAAAGCAGTCTTGAAGTGTCGTCTTAACGAGGAGATAGAGGCACCTGACAGAAAGAGGAGATCGCGAGTTTCAGTTTTCCACGTTTATTTTAGAAACTACTACAGTATTCCCTCGGCTTCACTGAACGAGGATATCTCGCAGTATAGTAAGTAATATTTCTGTTATGCAAGTAAATTCAAGAAATTTATAATATCACCGATAAGAAGCTTCAGTGCTATTTATGTGCTACCGAAGAGAAATCTCACCTCTACTATCTATATGCGATCTAGCAAAAGATTGTCAACCTCCTCTGGCGGCCTTAACCAGCAGCATATATCAAACAGCCACAGACAAGAACGATGAGTGGGATAGCAAACATGCGTAGTAGATAATACTGCTGATCTCGCTGCTTGACAGAACTGCCAGAATTCAATGGCAAATCTGCTGACTCTCTCACTAAAAAGGGGCTTTGAGCTGTGGATTTTGAACTCCGCGTGACAACCGAGTTACCATTTAGAAGGCAGCCTCGGTTTGTAAGATCTGAGAGCTTTGTCTCCAGTAAAGCCTGAGCAGAGACATTTTCAAATGAGGTTGGTAATCCTTACTCTACATATTGTCATGACACATGTACAGGTTTTCCAGCCATTACTCTGAATCCCGGTAATACCTCTACTAGAGATTCTGATGTTCGCCTTTATTATGAGGAAAGGAAATGAGGTCATGAAGGCAGACGCGAAAGCTTTTGTATACGTTGCCAAACGAGTCCTCGCTTCGAAAAAGATAGGCTACATTCATTCTAAAGGCGAATCGCAGTAGAGACACATAAATTCAAAGTTTTATAGCCGACTAGAGGTAGTTAGCAAACAATAGAAGTCACCACGCCACAACGGTAATCCTACTTACTACTTAGAACCGTCTTTGTACAAATAACCCCCAACCATTTTCAACCTATACACCTCTCTCTCGCCCGTCCTCATCTCCCCATTTTGCTTCTTGTTATTTTCAACCGCCTGACTCTTTACATGAACTGACTCCAGAGAGACTTTGCTATCATAAGCCTCCACCGTCCTGATAAAATTCTTTTCCTCATCCACCAAGACCGCATATGCAAGCGTTCCCTCTTCGGTTTTATCTGCAGTTATGACCAAATCTCTCCATCCAACCACCGCTTGTGATGTTGTGCCGGCCTTGTAGCCAAAGTTTGCGAAGATGATGAAAGGATCGGATATTTTGGAGAGCGAGGATCGATTGAAGCTTGCGCTCGGGGAGAGGTGGTTTGTTTGGCCGTAGATTGCAGGTGCATCTGCAAAAAGAGATGAATCATTGCTAAACACCTTCATAAGTTCTGCTACTGCTGCAGAGGACATATGCACATCCATAACCGCTTGGTCGGCATATCTGCAGCCGAGTCAGTACAGAGCGGGATTTGACGGTCAAGACTGGTTGGACATACTCTTCAATTGCGAAGACTGACTTGTCGTCGCCTTCACGGGGAACTGCAACGCAGTATTTGAGGACGCCAGGTTCTCGTGCGGAGGAGTACTCGGAGACTTTGGTGAGGGCATCGATAACCGTCTGGCGGGCTTTCCCACCGGACGTCTTGAGGTGGCCGATTACGAAGAGTGGAGGCATGCTTGCTGGCGGATAGGGTATGATTTTGGGGATATAGGAATTGGAAACAAACTTGATAGCTTGAAGAGGGAGGGAATGTAGAGCACCTACCTCTAGACTTACAATATTGACCTCGGTCAATGTTATCTGCAAGACGGAAAAGCATATCCGGCCAGTGACCGAAGAATGGCGCATAGTGAAGGCGTTGGTGCAGTTGAAGCCGTCGGTGTTTACTATAGCAACATTGAGGCAGCCCAAACATACAACAGGCCATGTACCTCAGGGATAGATGGGCTGTACCTGTGGTTGTGGGAAGCGTCAATGAGAGCTGTTCCCGAGTTTCTCAGATCAACCGCATTGCTTTCTGCCAAAGATGCTAACCCCTTTAGGACTGCTACGTCGGAGCGGTCACTCATCAGAACATTACATGGCCGAGGAAGAGCAAACAACCAGGTCAACGACATCAACTCCAGTCAGAAAATAATCTCTTTGAGGTAGCAAGTGCTGCGCAACAACATTGCCCTCACAGTCCAAGCCTGCGTTTAGCGAGCCTCATGGACACAAGAACCTCTCTCGACGCCATCGCCTCTTCTCTTCACTGCAATGCTCTTTATGTCCTCGACTCTCCCATGTCGCTGCTGGAACGGACAAAGGGAAACTGGGGCTGCAAACGGCACAGCCTTATCGCAAATGTCTTCCTGTATGGCGTGCTTGATGAGAGGAACCAAAAAGATTTTCAAAGACCGAGTATCAGACCACTTAGCAACTGAACTTCTCTATTCTGACGTACCCGACTTTCTCCCGTGGTATCTGGTGTATCGGGGCTGGATTTGTTTGCTGCATTTGTTTGCTGCATTGGAAAGGAACGCGATATGCGCATAATAGTGGCGTCTGTACTGCCATTGCACAGCAGTAGTTGTCTGCATGGTTGCACGCGATTCTCTTATTGCACCATCTGACTCCAGAGACAGTTTTCTGATGATCATCTCCACCGGAAAGTCCGTGGCCAAGGTATATATATGCTTTCCTCATCCTCCATTCTAGGTTGTAAAGATACCAATCAGTCCAAGCAAGCATGAGCCAGGAAAAGGTAATTGTCCCTGTGGACGCTTCCGAAATAACGTCGGAACAGTCCACCGGTTTGCGCTTCCCCTCGCTCCAGACAATTGAAGAGAAGTATGCCGATGTTACACTGCGCCTGGTCGAGCAGCATGGAGATAGCGTGGAGTCAATGACTCCCGAGAAAGAGCAACAGCTGAAGAAGAAGCTTTATTTGCATGTCGTTCTTCTGATTTTGGTCATCAATCTTGTGTTATTTGTAAGAACTCCCATACTCTGTTTCTAAAAGATATCGCAGAGAATCATTAACGCAATCGGTAGATCGACAAAGCCACGCTTTCGTACTCCTCCATTCTTGGACTTTTCCAGGAAACGGGCATCGGCAACACGGAATACAATAATTTGAATACATTCTTCTACGTTGGTGAGTAAGAGGCGGATATTGTAAGCCAACCAGTGGAACTAATCAAAGTCCAGGCTACATTGTTGCTCAATGGCCAGGGCATTATCTGCTTCAACGTCTTCCGTTCGGAAAGTTTGTGGGCGGCACTATTTTCATCTGGGCAATAGTCATCTTTCTCCATTGTGCAGCAACAAACTACGGTGGCTTAATTGCCCTTCGTTTCATTCTCGGTGGAGTCGAAGCGACTCTAGTACCCGCCATGGAAATAACTCTGGGCATGTTCTTCAAGCGCGAAGAGCAATCCTTTTTGCAACCCATCTTCTGGACAACCTGTATGGGCGCCCCAATTCCAGCAGGATTCATAGCATACGGTCTCCTTTTCACACATGGCTCTGTTGCACCCTGGAAATTATTCATGATCATCACTGCTGGACTAACGCTCTTACTTGCAATCTACTGTTGGTTCTTTTACCCTAGCAACCCAGCCGAGGCTCGATTTCTAAATCTCGAAGAGAAGATCCATGCTATCAAGAGAGTTCATGATTCGAGCCAGAGTTCTATCGAGCAAAAACAGTTCAAAAGAAATCAATTTGTGGAAACACTTCAGGATCCCGTCTCTTGGCTTTTTGCTGTCCAATCTTTCACACTCATGCTCTCTAACAACCTCACCTACCAACAAAACCTCCTTTATGTCACTCTCGGCGTTTCAGATCTGGGCTCTACACTTGTCAGTGTAGCTGGTGGTGGCTTCTCCGTCGTCCTCTGTATTATCGCTTCTATTTGCCTTCGTTACTTCCCCAACCATAACGCGTATTGGGGCAGTATGTGGTGCGTTCCAGCCGTTGTGGGAGGAATTGGAATGGTTGCATTGGATTGGCAGAACAAGCTTGGCTTACTAGCTCTTCTCATCCTTGCGGGTAGCACTTTTGGGATCACTTACATCATTGCTCTGGGATGGGCAACCTCGTCCGCTGCTGGCTACACCAAAAAGCTAACTCGCAACGTCATGTTCATGTTTGGATACGGTATCTCGAACATCATCTCCCCACAGATTTGGGTAGCGAAGGATGCACCAAGATATTACCCAGCTTGGATCATCCAGATCGTAATCGCATGGGTTGGTACGCCGGTCATACTTCTGGCAATCAGATTCATCCTCTCTCGTCGCAACGCGGAGAGGTATCAGTGGATTGCGGAACAGAGTGAGCAAGGTCTAGAAGGGCAGGGACTTGTGGAACAGCTGGATGAGGAGGGGAAGCAGGTTACAGCTAAGGTGGATATTGCGTTATTGGATTTGACGGATTTGGAGAATAAGTATTTTATCTATCCTTTGTGATAGATCAAGTGGTGAAATTGACACATTGAAGAAAACAAAAATCTTGGTCGGATGTCTCTATTTTGCGCCATGATTTCTGTATACAGGCCACGATGTGTCTTACCGGTCAAGATAAACAGACTAATAAAATCTTTTTAGTTTCGCTTCACTCTTTCACACTGGTACACAAGTATGGCCTATTGCATTTCAACGCTATCTTGTACAACATTCCTCAGACTCTAAATCCCGACCTTCTTAACACACAGAATAATTGTCTGGTGTGCCTTCATCTAATACTCGGAGAACAGTCGACATCTACACCGGATATATCTTTATAGTGGTGTTTCATTACCTTACTTCAATCCATTTGAACTTTCTATCTACAAATGGGACAAATTGTAGACACCCTATCAGTCCTGTCAAATGGCTGGCATCCATTTGACATCAGGATTGCTTAACCCCAAACTGGTTATAGTGCAAGCATACAACAAATTTCAGGTAGCTAAAAAGGGGAAAAGATTGAAAAGAAAGACTTTTGTCAGACTGTCAATGAGGAAGACAAACGCCACAGAATCTCAGCTAATTCGTCTTTCTAGAGGCTCTCCAAATTAGGCACGCAACCAAGGCCAATGCACGAATTCGGATGTCGAGTGACAACACCGCACCGGTAATATTAATATGATAATGGCCAGAATTCAAGTACTTTTTTGACTTTCTCGTCTAGTTTTAGTCTGCGTCCTTCACAGCCTTCCGGTTTCTAACCTAGAGTTATCGACCCAGAGCATACGCTGCGTGCTTATTATACACTCTTATTAGATCTAAAGTAACTTTACAACTGTGCCTCCTCGGAAAAAAAGATTTCTTATACCAATGCCAGATAGACAAATGTTGCGGATAAACCCTAACTATCGAACATATCCCACGCCTTTATAAAGGACAGCGTGGACAGTTCATGTTGTCTATAATTGTAAGTACAGTTTTATTCTATTTGCTAGTACTTTTAGCTTATTGTTGATGTATATAGAATCTCATTATAGCTCTACAAGTACTAGCTACATTAGCTTGTCTTGAACATTGCCGTTGTTTCTTGAATAACTAAGCGACCTAGTGTCGCTCTCCCTCGATAACTTTCTAATAACCGCGACAAGATCTTACACAAAAATCAGTATCTAAATCTAGTTCAACAAAATGAAGAATTATTACAGACATTCTCATTCCCCGCAGCATCACCAAGACCCTAAAAGAATCCGGGGAAATCGTCGACTACCGGAACAGGAAGCACTTCGGCACCTGCTGTACCGAAATGAGCAGAACACTTATTCTGATACTAGGACTCGGGGCCTTCATTTCTTCCTCGGCCCAAGTAAGGAACGAGCTAACTGTGTACTTCCTGACGACGTACATCAGGGTCAGGATCATTGCGTGCTGCGGGAGCTTGCTTCTTTTGCCAAGACGGTAGATTGGTTCGTGGAATTTCTCGTATTTTATTATTTTTGCTCCAATCAAGTTAGTTTAGTGATATTGGCGACCGGTTCTCACGCATTTGTGTACTTTAGTTAAGGTTCTCTTGGGTGCTTGTAATGTGATGATGATTTTTTTATAAAGAGGGGCTTGTGAAATTTATCCGTATATTTGCCTATTTCCGTACATGTTCTGTGAACCCGTCAAGTCTACTTGAAAACTGAGGTATAAAATGGTCTAGACGATAGTATAAATTATATGTTAGTTACCCTCCTACAAGTAGCTTCTATACATTAAAATGAGAGAACTGCGAAGTGTCTGTTTTTAGTCTAAAATCTATACAAATAATCTATCAAAGTGTTCTCGACTTACGTCTTGTAATAAAAGATTCTAAAGCACTAGGTGGTGTAAAAATTCGTAACAGCTAGCCCCTTCAATTCTATAACTTCAAGAATTGTTTAGAATATCAACAATAGGTATAAGTAGATAAAACTCTAATATATAAGACATTGAAAAAAGTCTTATTTTTAGGAAGCGAAAAGTATAAAATATAGCTAGTTTTAGAAATTAATAACAATTAGTAGGTATAGTAAGTATTATAAGTATAGAACTCTAAAGTTTTAGTATGTAATAGCGAGATACCATGTTAGCTTTTATATCCACTTTTTTTATATCTACCTGATCTTGTAAAAACAGGCTACAGCTATTAACTCTTACTTTTATACTTTATTATCAATTTTAAGAAAACTAATTTTAAATTAATTAGATAAGTATAAATATCGTTTCCTTGTTCTAAAAATTATATTTATAAACTATTTTTATATTACTACTACTCAATTACTAGTGTTGTTATATTACTTTATAGCCGCCGTCACAAATTTTGTCGATCCCTGGTGAAGGAACCTAATCAAGTGTTTACATAAAATGAGGATATAATAGAATGCTAATGCTAAAGAGCACGTGATTCTATGTCAACCACTTCGTATAAGAAGTGCTAAAGACCCATCACTTCGGTGTTTCTTTCATTCTCTCAACCCTCATCCAATCCTTCACGTTCGTTATCAAGTACTGTTTTTCCGCACAATGTACTTCACGTACCTTTTTCCATTCTTGGGTCTCGCAACTGCGTCCCCGCTTCTGAATAGCCGAGCAACGAAACCTGCTGCTTTTTTCCTTGCAGGTGATTCAACAACTGCAAGCCCATCTGGAAGTGGTGGTGGCTGGGGAGATGGGTTTCTCGCGACGCTTGTCAATGGAGCCACTGGTCAGAACTTTGGACATAATGGAGCCACGACCGTGAGCTTTGTTGCCGGAGGGGACTGGGCTAATGTTTTGTCGGCCGTGACCACGAACAAGGCCTCTTATGACTGTCACGTTACTATCCAGGTAAGCTAAGCATGTAGGCTCCGCCACATTGAGATTGCAGTACTGAAATGAAGCTAGTTTGGACACAATGATCAAAAAGCAGCTGCGAATATTAGTATTGACGAATACTCAACCAATCTCATGAACATGGCCAACGACGTGATCACAGCCGGTGGAACACCAATCCTCGTCACTCCTCTTTCCAGACGCGCCTTTTCGTCTTCTACTGGCAAAGTCAACGAGAATCTTGCTCCACAGGCCGTTGCTACTCGTTCAGTTGCCTCGGCTAACGGCTTTGATATGATCGATTTGAACAAGAACTCAACTGCATATTTGAATGCCATTGGTAAGGCGTACTCGCAATTATACAATCGCATTGAGACTGATACCACGCACTTGAATGCTGCGGGGAATGTGCTGTTCGGAAATATGGTTAGCTCGTTGATTGAGGATGTGGATGCAAGTTTGGAGGAATGGTTGAGTCCTAATGCTACTATTGTTGCGGATATCAAGGCGGGGATATTCATCCTTCCTTCAACGTCGTAATGGGTGAGACTAAGAAGATGAATAGGGTGGTTTAGCGTCATCGAAACTATAGAGCATAATTGACGGTCGCTTTGTTGATGTTCAAACTTCTTCTGACCTCAAGTATGTGCGTCCGAGCTTGATTTTTTCCGCAGGCGAGCTTCGACAGAAGTTCGGTCTCGAATAAAGGTATGCAATTGTTAGTAAAAGCCACAAATACATAGATACGTCTTGTGTAAACTTCTGTCCTGTTAGCTGATAGCTTTCGCCCTTTGGGGAGTAGCAAAGTTCACGGCTTGTCTACGGTCTAGCGTTGTTTAGAGTTGAGTTATAACACCTAAAGCATGACGTAAGAAGAGTAAATGTTTGTCTTATGTTTTAGATTACCATCTAATTAGATACTACAGATGACATTCCCTAGAATTGAAATCTCTTGCTACATGCTGATAACTTGAATCTATTTGGCTTGTAGGCTAAAACTCATATTCGCTGGCACATCTAGCTGGGTGGACAATGATTTTTGGAGCACCGAGTGTCATTCATTCCCCGTATAGATCAAACTGATTAGATACATCGAGTTCTAAAGCCTCCTACTAACTATCAATGCACCGCACAAAGAAACTACAAGACGGATTCGACGGGTAACAAAGACCTTCCCACCTACCCAAGTTACTTGTTCGAGCACCATTTGAGCGATTGGTCGCTCCTGAGCACCACTAGGAATACTTCGCAATTCTTCGCTATCACAGTCTCACAGGATACTTACCTCATCCTGGGTGTGTATGAAAAGTTCACCAATATTGCCGTACAAATTGACTTCACGGTATGCCGATATTGTACAGCTTATTAAACTGTAAAGGACATATTTGAAAAAAGACGTTTACTTAATTAACGTTTCTTATGATTCAGTGCAAGAGATAGTGGATCACCACGTACCAGTAGTACCTGTTAATTCAATCAAACTCGAAGGATCCTTGGTCGAAGGAAGCGCTATTACGACTTTTGGTAATCCAAGGAGCACAGGCTTTGTAATTGCACCAGAAAATTAGGCTAGCAATTTACTCTCTTGGTACAGCAATATATAAATGATGGCTGTCTTCAATAGCTTAACAAGTGCGCTGAATAGATCGTATGTACTCGAGCTTGTACGATTAATTAATGCAAGAGGTAAGCTGCCTACAGATCTGGAACTTAACAACGAAACCTTTCATAGACTCAAGGACTTAGAGCATAGATTTACGTTGCGTACATGGTAATGGTAGATTTCCTACTAGCTCGCCGTGTACGTCCTCACTCCCCCTAAAGCCTCTTAGATGTCTAATACTGAACAAATTTAGGTATATAACTATCTCTATCATCTTAAATTCTCTTAAACCAGTGAAACATAAAGTCAAGCAACCACTATATACTTTACTCTTAGAAATAAAACTACAAACCCCAAACCAAACTAGAAGCTACAAGATACAATCAACCTCCTTTACAGACTATGAACCGCAATCCCTAATAACTCCACCTCTAAGTGTTGTCACGCAATTAGCTCTCTAGCTATCGATAAAATGCACTAAGCTAGTATCACGTACGTTACTTTATCAATTCCAATCATACAAGACAGGCTTTTTCTAGCAAGAAGACAGAATCTACGGCTTCTATCTCTATAGGTAGAAATTAATTAGGAGGACTTAGGATTCTTCGTTCTCACGTTCAAGTCTCCTTTAAACACGTAGTTCTTTCCCTCAGCAAGAAAAGCATCAAGCCGTTACCACCACGGTAGTTTTACTACAACAATTAACCGACGCCTTCTCATCGTTACGATCAAGTTTCAATGGAGCTATCTTGGGAACGAATGCAACGCAGCCTTCCATCTATACAAAGAAAGATACACGCCACGCCATACAGTAGCCACCAAGAAAAGAAAACAATAACAGAAAGAAACTCCAAGTATCGCACTAACAAAGCGAACAAGACGCCGAGGCCTGAAAAGTCCACCTAGTAAATCTTAACATGATCAAAGTAAATACAGACAAACCACTCACTAGTTATATACTCTTAAGAACCTACCTTAATTACTAAGATATTAATACCGTTATTTACACAGCATATAAATACTAAAGATGCTAAAAGGATCTCTAATCCGCTCGCTTTAAATAGCCTCTAATGAAGCTATAAGCCTATAAGAGATATAAGTAGTAACGCTATGTCTGATAAAGAAATAGAAGATATATATCATTGCTAAAATATACTCCCATAATGTCTCTAACACCTTACAGTAGTTAATATTACTAACCCTATTCAAACCCCCTCCTCTTCTAAATAAAAACCAAATACCCATCATCTTCTATCAATCTATCCATCTAGAAATAAATCAAGCACCCCCTACCAACCAAGCATTACCACGCTTCGCAATCTCATTCCTTGTACACGAGCTCCTTCTCTTTTGTTTTAGTTTTGCGAATGATATCAGTAGCTACGTAAGCTATCAATTTCTCCAGTTGAGAGTTGCTTTGACTTGTTTGTGTTCGGTCTATGTTAAGATTGTGGGTAAATCTGTTGTGCTATTGTGCATGACTGAAATGCTAGCAAGCAGATAGACTCTTGAGTCCGGTTCTCCGCTCTCAAATTTGGTGCTGTCTGGAAATTGGATGACTTCTAGTGCTTGGTGCTTCTCATCTCTTGCTTAGATAATGCGTCGAGCATCGAATATCCCGGATACACAAGCTTGCGACGAGTAGTGAAGGATCGAGTTTCGCGTTAATTAAACGATGGAGTCTTGATGAAGGGTCGAAGGATCGTTCACTTATCTCGGTGGGATTAAGTTGGTGGTAAGGAATTCGAAGTGTAGATAAAAAAACATTAATCAGAATCGATAAGACGAGGAAGTAAACAGTAAAGGTGACTCTTGTCCTTTCATTCTGCTTTTAGACCTGACGACCGTCAAAAATCTCTAACTGCTACACCTATATCTAGTAGCGAAGTGAAAATACCAACCCAGTGTAGGGGTTGCCCACCAATCTATGTAATCAATCCAACCTTGATCGAATTGATATCTTCAATTTTACCTCCCAAAAATCAAATAAGCCTTAGTTAAGAGGACTTCCAGAACGCCGACGCTATGCCGCTATACAAACATACAAAAAACAAACAACACACTTCATTCCCACGACTCTATAACAGAATAATGTTTGCGAGTGCTACGGCTCCAAGAGCCATGGCTGTAATCATACCACCACTCAGGTTTCCCGTCCTCGAGGCCTTGCTCGTGCTCGCTGTCAACAATGCAGCCGAGACGGTAGTACGGCCAGTGGCTGTGATGCCGTTCAGATTATCAGCAGCTGAGATGGCTGGGCCGACGTTCCAGAAATCGACAAGGATGAAGGTGGGCTTCTCGCCCCATTCACTATCACAGAGTGCTCCGTGGGTTCCAAGAGCGCCGGTGGTGGTTGTGTCTGGAGAATTGGTTGTTTCGATATCGGTGACATCAGGAACAGTGATACCGAGGATTTGGGTGGTATCCGCGAAATGGTTGATCAAACCCATGTATCCGCTCGACACTGCTGTCGAAGCGGAAGATACGGTTGAGGGTCTGTCTAACGTGCAGTTGAAGCCGTTCAAAGAAGAGACTCCATATGCGGTCTCGAAGATGTATGTGAATTCGGTAAGGAGGTATGGGTATGAGGAATCGTAGGTAATCGATGCGATGAAGGTTACGAGGCGCGTGTTGGCGGTGATAAGAGTTTGGAGAGTGGGCCAGGTTGAGATGGGTGCTGAAGTGGAGGTAGGTGTGTATCCATATTCGGAGATGCCTGACTCTTTGAAGACAGAACCGAAGTAGGATGCGGCGAGGTCGTCCGAGTTGACGAGGAGAAGGGTTACGACTTCGTTGGGGTTATTGTCCATCCAGTACTTGATCTCGGTGAGGAAGGTGAGGAGGGAGCCACCGTCGAGTAGTGTGCAGGTTGTATGGCAGAGCTCGAGCGTGCCAGAAGAATTGTGGACTTGTGCTTGAATCAATCGAATACCTGCGCTCAAAGCGATGGTGGCATTGTAGTACTGGTTTCCAGATACTGAGAAGTCGGTCGACGAATCGCGGAGGAAAGCTGCATCGTGGGCACCGAGGTGCGTTATGTTGTTGTAGTTGCGGTTGCAGAGGTCGGGAGAGTTATTGCAGGCTACTGTTGACGTCGCCGCGGCGGCTTGGGTGACTGACACTGCGGATGCTTTTGACGCTGTTGATGATGATACTGCGTATGCTGTTGTCGTCGTCGAAGATCCGCTTCCTGAGCCTGCACCTGATCCTCCATAGTTCCCCCCTCCACCGCCGCCACCTTGTGGTTGTGGCATAGCCTGTGCTAAGCCGAAGAGAGCTACCGCGGCAGCAAGTAATGATGAGAACTGCATGATGGATTTGAATTGATGTGTTCTCGAGATTCGTCCTGTGTATTTGTGCAGAGGATTTATGAGCTCGTCAACAAAGTGTGTATGCGGATAGTGAAACACTGATGACGGTATAGGAAAAAGAACAGACGAAAGAAACACAAAGGGAAGAAATGCGACGCTGTATATAGGGATGGATGGAATTGAAGAAGGCAAGAAAAGAAAGAGATGGCAGTAATAAGAGGCGTGGAGTAATGTATGGGGATGTCTCCCATCACCAGTGTCGTCCATCCCTCCCTCCATCCTCTTTACGAGCGACGTTGAGTGGAACTGCGCCTCGCTGGGATTGCATCGTCGTCAGCACAACGCCCACCAAACGGTTCTAGAAGTGGGGGCCGATGGTTCTGTGCCTTTCGGGTCCTGCGATGCCAGAGAGTCAGAGAGTCAGGCTGCCAATGGGTCGTCTCATTCCCTCGTGGTCTTCTGAAATGAAACAGCCGTGCTCCTATGGTACCTTTCGTACTGTATAGTATAGCTGCTATTGCACGTACGGACGGATCCTGCCTTTTTCCATTGACGTGCTGGCCCTTCCAAGCTCCCAACCTTCGAGCAGGCATCGTGTTGATGATGGCGCTCTGTTCTTTTCGGGTGGCGTTCAAGACGGCTCTTGTTTGGGGAGGTTGTCCCACCGTCGTACGGCAGTGCTGGGTGCGCCCAAAGGGGGTTGGTGATACCCTGCGATGCTGCGCTGATCTCCCGGCCGCCCACTGCCCCTACACAGTATTTGCGCCAGCCCAGCCAGCCCTCTCTATTTTTGGCCACGGCCATGCGAGGCGGCGGAAGACGATGGCTGAACGTGGCCATGCCTGTCTTGGCCTGACACGCAATTGCAACCATGACCGACCGCAATGAATAAAAGACATCGTCGGCCCCTTCGTGGGCGTGCGCGTGGTATGGTGCCCTTGCGAGGCACAGAGGCTTTTGTGCTTCGGCGATAATGCTGTGAGCCAGGTACCGCAGCGACTCGTCAACAAAGAATCCTGGTCCACGACATGTCATGAGTAAACGAACAATCATGTTTTGGCTGAAGAGCCAACGCGAAACCAAGTACGGTCGTACATACGATGGTTCCATAGGGCAAGGAGGTCTTGGCTCTGTGTACATTCGTCCTCCATAAGCTTACTTGTTCGAGATGCCAGTGCGACGACGCTCTTCTCAGCACTTGTGTGGTGCACAGTCGACAGGAGTTCGCATGGGTAGCTGGTGTAGGTACTTTCGAACTTTCGAACTGACGTAAGCAGCGGCATCGGGCACGTGTTCCGAGAATTTCACTTTACCACGTGAAAAGGCTACACGTGCGCTCCTCCCTGAGAGCGCTCGACAGCTATACCTCCTTGCATTGAGGGTGCACATTTGCATCTGATCACTCTTAAGCGACCGAGGGCCTTCACGTTGTTCGAAAGAGCCAAGAGTTCTGGACGAACCGGTTGATCGGAGAGACTTACGAGTTGAATGTGAATTGGGCCACGACAATGGCTGGGGAGAGCCGCTTTTCTACGAGGACTCCCAGTCTCCGGCCACCAGGGCCGCTCTCCAAAATTGCGTCACAACTCCCCCCCTTCAATCCCAATTCAACGGCACCACGAGTCCTCAACCTCCCCCATTCCCAATCCCCATCGCCTCATTCACCCACAAGAGGAGATTCACGATGGCGACAGACTATACCAACCTCCCGACACCTCCAGCATGTGTCGCAGACTTCTGCCTCGTAAGAATCATAACCCCATTCTTCCTTCCTCTGCCCCACGCTTGACCCCACCTTGTCCTTGTGGCTATAGCTCCTCGCAAGCCAACCTACTATTACTGATGATCTATGCAGATTCCAGTACGATATTCTCTTTTCTCCAATAAGCAGCATATGGGTTTGAGAGTTGGCTTAACAGGGATCCATCGATAGATCGGCACTCCTACGGCCTCGGTCTCGAACGAAGTCGCTGCTGTTCAACGATTGATGAAGGCGAGTGGATTGAGCTATTCGATGCACTCTGCTGGAACAACAGTTGGTACGTGTTAACTTATCCTTGCGTAGTTCTGTACCGGGAACCTTGGTCACAGAAGGACATCATACGCTTCATTGTCTCCAACTGGATCCTTCTTTCGCAGAATAACGTGCTGCCGTGTCGATCCTGTTAGAAGGCCTCAGTCCACATTACACGCCTGACATATTTTCCATCTGTTCCTACCTCAGGACAAAATCAACTAACAATGTCAAAGAAGGATCTTGGGACGACGTGATGAAGCTTATAGGCCAAGCGCACACCCTCGTCCACCAAAACGGAGTCCTTCGAGTACAAACCGACATCCGCGCCGGGACCAGGTAATCCCCATTAATCTTCCACCTCTTCTCACCCCACCTCATTCCACCTCCTATGCTAACACATCAAAGAACCGACAAGAAGCAGCACTTTTCCGAGAAAGTCAGCAAGGTGGAGAGTATCCTCGCAGGCGATTCTTCCGCCACTGGCGAGAAGAAGGACAAGAAGACCCTTGTGACCGAACAGAACAAGGCCGCTGTTGCGGATACCGTTGCCGAGCAGAAGGTTGCGGCTGCTGCTGCTCAGCCGAAACCAGAGGTTAAGGCGACTTGGGCGAGTATGTTGAAGAAGTGAAGGGAGTGAGTTTTTGGGGAAATTGACTGCATAGGCTTTTGGTTTGAAGGTTTGCTTTCTAAATCAGCACTTTCGTGGGTAGGAAAAGTTAGGTCTTTAGCATACGTATTCAGAGTGACATCCATATTCACAAATAATAGCACAGGCAGGCTTGACTGTCAAAAAATAGCATTATACACAAGCTAGGTGATGTTTTTTTGCCAAATAATCTAGTGAGTCTTCACGACTCTAGGCCCCTTGGTGAACATGAAAGCCCGACATCACTACAAGTAGCACCGAAAGTCTAAGAGATACCAAAATACTATAAGATATAACATCTCGTTAGTTTTGTTATATTCAATTGTCCTACTCCAATTCGAAGTCGAACCAAGGTGGAAAGGAAAAGGCTACATACACTTAACACAATATGAAGTGTATGTTTTATAAAGAGAGGGAAAAGCCTGTGCTAGGCTAAGTCGAATTAGGCGTGAAGCCCATAGAAAAAAGCTGGTGAGAGAACTAGACTTTCTCTCTCTTTATCAACTAGGTGCTATTTCAAGTGTTTAGTTTTCCTGCCTACTATACCTAGGTTTAGATATTTTTATACTTTACTCTTTTAGTCAGTTTACGAGCCCCTATATAGGAGCGTTAGTAGCTAGTAACTATTTCAGGGTATTATTCGTAGTAGAAATCTAGGTGGATATAGATACTACCAGATGCCTACTACTGCCACCGAAATAGCCTCTTAGAGTGCTACACCGGTAGAACCGAAATAAAAGAAATCAAAACGATTGCCTAATTGAGCTAGATAAGTAATCAAGCACCCTTTTCCCCACTAACAAAAACACCTGTCACTAAACAATTTTCATAGCCCACAGAAGCAAAGGTAAAAACATACAACAGTAGGTAGGTGTTTCCCAGTGGTTACCTACCTAACTACTAATCTACTAATCTAAGGCTGTTATAAGATTAATAATTAGAAAGGTACCTTCTTGGCTTAAAGGGTACTCGTAAGCATTGCCGCCCTATCAAATTGCCCATGGCCAGCAGGCAATCAACTTCTTTCCATGTAACAACACTTGCAACTTCTGAAACAGTGCTCAGCTTTTCTCCTCATCAGTATCATCTTGTCACTTGAGTCACCGTAGCCAAGCTACATCTAAAATCTCGATGCATCCGATCCTAAGCGTTGTAAAGAAATATACGGCTAAAATGAAACGTCAGGCTCACGAACCTTTCTCAAAGAGACTCAGCTGCAGGCGTAGGAGTGGCACCAAGTGCACAAATCCTATTGAAAATGTCCAGGGTTCAACTGAAGAAGGCTCAGGTTCCTCGTCGAAGGATTCTATCTTCAAAGTTGTCTTCTGCGACCTCTGCGCCAACCTGACCTTAGATGCCTTGAGAAGCGACGACGGCTATCCACATGTCGCCGATATTCGAGACCTGCAAAGCCTGTGCACTAGGTGCTCTCTTTGTAACTTATTGAAAGCTGGCATCCTCCAGACAGCTACTTCGATTTCCAGTACATATGAAGAGGTTATGCGCGGCAGTTTTCCGTACTTTAAGCCAAAGTTCTTTCTAGGAATGTGGGAAAGCACTATGCACGATGATCTGTTGTGGGTACATCAAGGGACTCCGAAGCTGAAGCGTTAATCATCACTAGGCTTACTATCCTAGGCTTAGATCGGGTATAAAGGCGCAATTTGTTCTTGAAAGACCGGAGATCCCTTCGAGAAAGTTCCATCTAGGACTTGCCCCGGTACCACAATTGGAGATTCTTCACTTCATAGGTCCTTACGAAACTGATCAGCTTCCTGTTCTGGAGCCGGTCGTGATGGTCACCCGGCTGAAGCTGTGTGAAGTACCTAATGTGGGATCGAGGATATGTAAGGAGAGAGCTCTCAGCCACGACGAGGCGCTTCCAAAGTCCCCTTTTCGTCACCGAAAAGGCGTCGAAAGCCGACCTATTCCCCTGTGTGCATGGAATGATTGCTTCGAGATACTCAACGAGAATAAAGAATTGGTTGGTGTGTTCTCACTGGACACTACAGACGTTCCTCCAGAAAGCCAGCTTTGGTGTGCCCATGTTGCCACGATCCACGACGAATCATATCGCGGCCCTGACCCTTTGTCGCATTTGAACTATGCGTGGCGGGTTGATCAGATCTCTGCGATCTCTGGGATAGGGGTTGGGCCGGATTATCAAGAAACGCCCGACTCACATATACTAGCTTACTGCTTGATACTTACCTCTGCTGGTGCCAAAGAGCACCAATATCAAAGAATAGGTATGGCGGAGGTCAAGTATGAGTGGATTTCTCAAGCTCTCGACACAAATATTTCAATATTGTAAAGCTCAATACCGTGAGTAAAAAAGAATAGCATGCGCCAAGCCGTCCCGAGTCGCGAGTCGTCGGGTAATTACACAGAAAAGTAAAAGAGCAGAAAAGGAAAAGTTTCATATTACAAATCGTACTATGTGACCAGAAGACCATAGGCTCAGAGACAGTATTTTCACAGTAGAACCTCTGGAAGGATCTCATTATAGACTTATATGATCCATACTTTGTTACATTAACTGATGGTTACTCTTCATCGCTTCAAGTCTGCAACCCTTCTCACATACAAACCAACTAACCGTTAGCCAGTTCAGCCAATAATTACAAATCACTATGAAAACAACGATAAAGATCTCGGAGATCATACACACTTTGACATTATTTTATCACTATTTTTCAATATCAAATATGGCGTCCAGTGAAATTCAGTTCATTATAGTCTACAAGCACTTGTAAGTTCTTCACCATTTGTGCATCTTATTTAGTATCTATACTCTCCCCAAACCCAATCCATTATCCATTATAAGCCGTCCTCTACAAACAACATTAGTTTTATTTTCATTATAACAAACAACGTTTTTAAGACGTGAATAGCCCGCATCGAAGTCAGTGGGTCCAAGATATTCTGTTCACCTCAGCGAGTATCTTTGTTAAGTAAATCAAGAACTGTAAAATTGCACAGCTTTACGAGAGAATTTAGGAAGGAGGAATTCAGTGAGAAAGAATTTCGCAATTAAGCGAATCTTCAAGAGCGCCAACCTATGTTCACAGTCTTGCTCTGCTGCTCCACACCCCGCTTTGCATAACTCTCAAAGACGCAGTTAATTGTAGATCAATCAGTTCTTAAATCACGATTTTTCCATTGTTACATCTTGACAAATCATCACATCTTGACAAGTCGTAACTAATTGACAGATGATCTCCATTTGACAAAGCTTAGCGAACTATTCAAATGGTCGGAACCACGTAAAAAGCACCTCCCTCCCCCTATCTCCGATTGGTGACCACCCGAAGTACCTATCGTCTTTGAGCCCTGCGCGGCCTCCTCCGAGCCCTAGCTGGCCGTACATGCTGAAGTTCTCTCTGGAAGCGATGCCAGGCAAGAGATAAGCGGCGCTGAACCTTGACGTAGTAGAGAACGATAAAGAGTGCAAAGGTGGCCAGAGCTGCGTATGTCGAGTTGGCGTAAACCGTGATGAGCATTGATAGTGCAAGAAGGTAAGATTTAACTCTTGGTGATCCGAAAGAGGTGAATCTGAGCGCCATGATTTGTAAGGCTAGGAGGAAGAGAAGCACGACTCCGACGAAGCGAAATGCCTTGATGCAGAGCTGAAAGAAGAGCCGAAGCATCTTCGTGAAGTAGATTCGATGATATTCGAGTGGAGTTCGATACGAGACGTGTTGGTGTGAGATTGGGGTTGTGATGTTGCGACACGTTGCTTGAGAATTGGTGGATATGTAGGACGTGATTTTGGAAGAATAGGTAAAAGTCTCAGCAATCTTCCCAAGATACGAGGCAAAAATACACTGGCATCGCAAGGCTGCTTTTCATAATTCGTACCAATACAAATACCTCTACAGCAAGCTATACAACTAGGCAAGAGCTAAGCGAGCTACGGACAAAGGGGGGGAAATTTCGCTTGCAACGACTCAAAATTGTTCCGGTCATCAGTTATGTACAGGCTGTTTTTTCATATTCGATCAAAATTGGTATACAAGAATGTTAACAGCAGAATTGAACATAAGTTCCTAAGCTAATGCATTGGAGTTACCTTAAACAAATTATCTATCACCACAAGGTAAATATAGGCATTGATTCTCACAAAACAAAGGTTTACATGTAAGCTATCAAGATTTAAAAGAGACAGAACTTTTTCATTTGGTGCGCGTAGTAAGGTATATTCACTTCACCTTCGTGAGGTGTCGGCTCGCTAAAGCCCCTTTCTTCCAAAAGTAAAATTAAACAATTAAGCGACCCATTTAGTTGGCCGAGTGTTCAACAGTCTGTAGAGACTTTGGTGGTTGGAGGTATTTACGACTAAGCAGGACCGGTACAGGACGCTTGTGCCCTCAATGAGGAAGCGCAACGGACACGGAAATTCTGATATCTTTTCACGAAAGCAAATCCGCTGGGCGATACCCCACTTCCAGCTTGCGGAATCTTCTTCCAAACACTTCCTCAAAATCGCATCTCCATCTTCAAGCTCAAACCCAATCTTACATCCTACTCACGACATCACAAGTTATTATCACAGCACCAAACACCATCAAAGGATTATCAATCGACTCGAGGTCCTCGAAGCAGATCACCATCATCAGGAAATCTATCAGCATGTCGGACCGATCTCCCGCAACCTTCCATGGCTTCCGCCGACTCCCCGCCGAGCTACGTCTCAAGATCTGGAACCTAGCAGACATCTGCCCCGATTCAATGACACTGTACGGTTCCTTCGAAGCCCTACTGATATCAACACGCATCGAGATCCCCCAAGCATTCTTGGGTATGATCCACGAGTCTTCGAACAAGCGCTGCGCACTTCATGATGCCTGCCACGAATCACGCCAAGAGCATTCAAAGCAAAATTGCTTCCGAATAATCTCCAGCAACCCCAGCGTGCGCCAGGCCAATTTTACCATGGGGTTTATTCACTGGAGCATTCAACATCTTCGACAAGCTCCTATGGATATGACAACGTGGGCTCCAGAGATTTGGCTCCCAGCGACGCTTGAGATTGAGTCGTTGATCCGAAGAGAAGACTACAAGGCAATCGAGAGTTTTGTCGAGGTCGGGGATATTTTGTTCTTCCAGACCAAGGTAGATCAGAACTCTCGTCTTGCGAACTTGCTCCGTCAATTCGCTCCCATGTAAGTCAAGACCATGAGGACTGAAGCCGCTGAAGATGTCAACTGACTGAATTAGGATGTCCGAAATCGAGCACTGAGGTGGGCAGGTGAAGCTTTGGCAGTGGCGTGGAAAGTGGTCAATTTGGGGATAAGGGCAGATGAGCGTTATGGGAAATGAGATATGATGCAATTGGGGATTTGGGCGGGTTTGATGGCAAGTGAGATTCATCGGGATTGGAGACTGGTTCCACGTCCATATGTTTCCTATTTTTACTCAATCAATATCCAAATCAAAGGATATGATGTGGCAGTGGAATACCAAACAAACAACCCATTCCGCATCCTGCTCACATACAATCTTGAATCAAGCCCGAACTTTGACTTCTATATCCGCATGCCCAGGTGACTGAAATCTTTCTAGTATTTTAAATCAATGGTCCAGGTTCCGTACAACTCAACAGTCTCATTTCACCAAGCTGCGATTCATTATACCACGTTCTTATTCACCTAGGGCGTAACAATGTTGCCAGAAGATTAGAAGTGTCAATAAGTGTTGTCAAAAGGTAAAAAATACACTGGCCATCAATCACGGGCCACTGCTTCATGCGCTGGATATTTTGTCGAACAGTGAGCTGTGTTCTCGCTTAGTCTCAATCTCGCTTAGCTACGTAGTACGAATAGCTTCTATTTCCAGATATTGTTCTTTACTGAATACAAGCAGATCAACCCAGAATTCCTTTTCCATGATGTTATACATAGCCTTTTACCAAGCCTTATGACGGAGCATCACAGCAGCCTCTCAACTAGTTTTGCCGTGAACATATTGTTTTAGCGAGACAGATCTATTATTCGCGAAGCAAGGACCATTTTTTCCCTCTCAACTTCTTATTTAGTTTCAATTAATCGCTCAAAGCTTTAAATTCTTGCCTTCGCTGTCTTTACCTAAGGTAGGGTATATTGCTAGCTGCAACTCATAAAGCAACGAAGATTGACAATTGGGACTAAAGCCAATGAGGTACTCATATTTGAAGGGTTCAGGTGGCAGTATTATTGAGAAGTTAAATTGGCAAGGATGCTCGCACAAGCTTTACTTACCTGTGAAAAATATATCATAACTCTTCTACGCCCACGTAGTCCTATTTTCAATTAGTAATAAATAGTCGTTGACTTTTAAAACGTGCTGTTGCCTTATTAATATACCAGGATCCGTCATTAAGCTTGATCCTAGCATCTAACTCGTCACTGGAGTTGGTAATCATAGGTACTGATTCTATGGGGTACATAAATTCCACTTGTAGATCATACGAAAGGCGTAGAGAGATAATCCTATATATACCACAGAAATCTCTAATGTCCCAAGTTCTAACATTTTTAGACTATCTCTTTCCTCCCAATATTTACCACCTCTCCATCCTTCTCCTTTCGAACCATATCAAAAATCATCCTATCACCAGAACCGGACCTGTCCGTTGAATCATCCGTCTGGAAGATCTCTGGAATAACATATGAATCAGTTTGCTGAATTTGATGTTCCTTTCCAACAGTCTTTAGCGCAGGTTTAATCACGGTTTTCGTGTATCCATTACCAATGTCTACAGTTCCTGGACCTTCGGCAGCTGAACCTTCGTCGATGGGATCTGCAAATGGATCTTCAGGCAGGTCGGGGACAGGCTTTTGGCGTTCGGCGTTCTTCATGTTGCTCTTGGGTGTAAAGCGTTTGTTTGCGTTTACAGTGGACATACCTCCGGATGTAACCGAGACTGTATATGATTCTTTATCTGGGGAATTTCGGAAGGGCCATGAAGGCCGAGAAGGCCGATCAATAATTATGGCGTCATGAAGGTTTCTTCTGCGGCGTAGACGCTTGAACCCGAAGAGGAATGCAAGGACGAGAATGGCCAGACTACCAAGGGTTATAAGAGCGATGGCTGCCGTTGGTATTGTATCCTTGCTTCCTGCTTGTATTGGTGCAATACCAGTTGCGGTAGCTGTTGATGAGGTACTTAAGCTGTCAATTGGTGCGCTAGGACTTGAAGATGTTGTGTCTGGTTGCGCAGTCGTAGATATAAAAGTCGTGCTTGAAATTGCGGAAGTCGATTGTAGTGAGGACGAACCAACACTGCCTTGACTTGTACTTTGGCTTTGGCTTAAACTTGGAGTTATCTCCAACTTTACTTCTTTAGCTGGTGGTTCTGACATGACAACATATTTCGAGAACTCACAGTAGTGCTTGTGCTCAGGCTTGGACCTGGACTAGGACTTGGAGTTGCACTTGTTGCTGACTTTCCTTTTTCAGCAGGTGGTTCTGAAATCAGGACTGATTTTCAGGACTCACAGTGATGCTTGTAGAAGAACTTGAAATAATACTCGTAATTGTGGTTGTCTGCGCAACTGTAGTCCTTGTCGAAGATGAGGTTTTCTGACATTCGTCATCTCCCGCATCCTCACACTCGCTCTCTTTTCGTTTCCCAGGCCATCTTGGAATCATATTCCCAGGAAGCCATCCTCTTGAAGCTCCTTGCCTCTGCTGTTCATGGAGTGGAGAACCCATTTAAATGGGGCAATCGTCTATGGTTGTCGGCTAGTATGAAATGTGGTGTAAGAACTTAAAGGCCGATCCTGAAGGCTTTCTGAGTGATGAGGAGCCACAAGTAACTTTGGATCTACTGTACCCACCAACGGGAAACGAACATTTTATGATCTCATGATCACCGTCGAACCTATGGATTTGAAACCCGCCAACGGGTGTATTCACGCTTGTTCATCATAAGAACACCATCATGACCACGGTCAAGCCATGGACCTGAAACCTGCCATCGGTTGTAGGTACGCTCGTACATCATAAGATCTATGATAAAGATTGTTAAGCCTCTTTACTTGAAACCTGTCATCGGGTGTATTTGCGGCCGTTCATGAAAGCTACCAATTGACCTCTCTTATCTCTGAATCTCATGCCAATAACACGACTTGAAGCTACAACCTCTTGTCAGTGATGCCTCTGCGCAAGGAGAAGTCTAGTATGTTCAGACGGTTGAAACAATCGAAACCCATCAAAACGGCTGAAACTTTTGCCCAGCATTAATGACAGTAGGCTGTACGTTGGTTTTCGTTTTGTTTTTCTATCGCTCCCCATTATTTTTTAACACACAAGCCTGGTGAGCTGAGGACTGTGGCTTAGCTAACAATTTACCCAATCCAAGAACGAATCGAGTGCAAGAGGGCAGAAGGTGTTGTTTCAATTCAAAACTAGATCCCTGCGATAAGTCCCAATATATCCCCCGGATTCACAGAACTCCTCGAAGGAGAAAAAACAGGCCAATTTGGGTCTAACTAAATAACTATCAAATATAATTGGTTGAAGTTTCACTAAGACGATTGTGTATCTTTCGAATTGGAAGGATATAAATTCTGTGGCCTTTTATTGACCTTTAGTAGTGTTTTGATGGGTGTTTTTGGTAGGGTAGAGTGTGCCTCAGATGGGCCTCTTTTTTCAGACAGAGTGCATGAATTTGCCCCTACCTCGTAGTCGCTGAACTCTTAAAATATGCTGGCACAGCAAATATCAGCTCAACAAACAAAAAAGCTGGTACTGCTACGCATTCGACATTCTGTTGCTCAAGAGAAGGATAAGACAGCTAATAAGGCTTACCTACCCCGCATGCCAACACAAATTAAAATACCGAAAGAACTTATATCTTCCAAGACGGCTGTAAATCTGGGTCCCTTCAAAGGGACAAGCATATCACTCACGAACATACTCTTGCTAGTTTGCTTATTGACTTTGGCTTTTCTTTTTGGCGTTTTGATTTAGTGCTCGGCAGCTGGTGATGGTCTCTTTTTTTCTTTTCCAACTGTTTTAGCGGCTCGAAATTCTCCGATGATCGACGAGATTTCCTGCTGGGACTCTCTGCTCTAGCCGTTGAATAATTTGAAAGAACCCCCGTGGTGATCATCACGTACAGGTATCTCGGCCTGAGTGACACTAAGGTGTCGGTGCCACACGCTTAGTGTGCTACGATCAAGGGCCTCGATTTGTTCCACCAGGATGGAACTTACTTCCTCAAACATCCACCGACACCACCAGGAGGTGTGGGACTCAAAGAACAGCGTTCATTAATACTTGAGCCAACTTGACTAATTCAAGCTGAACTTCAAGAGGTACTTCATACTTTATTTACTACTCTCCTGGCCGTAAGATCTGGACCAGCTCGACGTACGCTATCAAGGCTCACTAAAGCTTGGTTCTAAAACGGTAGATCTGTACTGTATCAGACCGCTGTCGTCGACTATCAGCGACTGTGACAGCTTAAGGTTAGGTGACTTCTAGCCAGTGAGCGAGCCAGACAAGTATAGCTACTAGGGGAGGTCCCTTGCTAGCGTAAACCGAATCTCTTTAGATCTTACGGTATGTGCAACGGAATTCTGACAGCCGTGACAGCTGTTTGCATATCATGCTCTCCATGCAACAACCTAAGATCTGGCTCGCTATCCCAAATATACTTCCCTACCCTAAAGCTTTCCCCAAGAGGCAGTACCGTACAGTGCCACCCGGTCGTTGGGCGGACTGGTTCTATTCAGCGTTTTTGCGTTTCTTGCGGTAAGTACGGTAATCAGAGCTCTTAATTCACGCTTTGGAGTTCTTTTGGTGGATGATATAGGGCAGCGAGCGAAGTGAGGTATTAATTATCCTGGTTTAATGTGACTTCATTGGCTTCATTCGCTACAAATACATAGCTTACAGCTGTCCGGTAACACCCACTGGTGCGGTTGGACAGGTACAGAACACATCTCCTTCGTTGGAACCAATCCCTAGTATACACCCCTCAACCCAGCATCAATCATCCACTACCCAATGACCAAAATCTCACCCAGCCCAAGTCAAGGACCACAGGTGTTTATTTCATCACAAACACCAACATTACACTCAAACGGCCTTGGGCTTGAACTTCGACCTTCCTCCCCACTGGGCTTCGCCTCCAAATCTGGGATCTTCGTATCCGACAATGAACTCGTTATCTGCTGCTGCTGCTTCTTGCTCCTCGACATTTGTATTTAACACTTTGTATGTTTATTCCTGGAATTTGAAATGTCGCCGCTAGGACATTGAGAATGCTGGTTTAGAAAATGTCTCTCAGGGTCGGAAGGTAGTCCTCAAAGATTTTTTATGAGCTGTTTCTGGGGGTTCGAGAAAATTGGCCTTTGGAATTCCTGTCCTTTGCTAACTTAGATGCTTTTGTTTTTACAGAGGGTACGCCAACTCGCGTTGAATATCCCGGTCCTTACCCAGCATCCATCAAAGCACCCCGCTGGCTTCCTACTGCGGTTTGCTTCTACAGATAGTATCAACCGCCATGGACCGGAATTCCGGACGATATCTGGAATGAGATGCCCCAGAGTTTGGCTGAGTATCACTGAAGCTTAATTCCCCCCAAGATTTGGCATTGGTGATTACGCCCGTTAGCCAAAAACCCACGTGGAAGGGTCGATGATAGCTTCTGGATTCATGGTGGCGGTGGCATATTGTCCTCTATCTGGTGTGCGGAATCTTCGGCACTATGTCGTTTTGGCTTTATTAGCAACAGAATGAACATCCCCACGACCAACAAAATTAGCAGCAGTATAATCCTCCGCTTGGTCCCTTTCTTCTGATACGTATCCGCAACCCTCAATTCCTTATCAGCTCCCTTCACATCGACCGCCATTCTCTCCACGTTATAATCTATTCTGTCCAGCATTGTTCCTTGATCTATGATCATGCCTTGTAGTTCTTTGAAGATGTCGGCTAGTTCGATGATCCCTTGGGCTATGTCGTTAATTTCGCGCTCGCGTTGTATTATGGCTGTGTCGTTGGATGTGAGTGTCGCTTGGGTTTGGAGGACTGTTGAAGAATATGATGCATCTGCATCGGCGGCGGAGATGGAGGGGTCTGTGTAATTGTTGTAGAGTGGAGTTGAGGTGCGGTCAATTGGTACTTGAGGACCAGCAAGACCACGGAGTTCTATCGCCTGTTAGAACAACAGCCAGGATTTGTGGGTAAGGGGATTATAATACTCTTCAAATAAGCACTCTGCTTCTTTCTGAACCCAGCACTTGCTTCCTGCACTCTTCCCGCCAAAGAAATCTGAATGTTCCTCGCCATCGTCTCTTCCCCCTTACTAATGCCCCCCGAATCTTTCGAGTCCCTAACCATCATCTCAACCCTCTGGATCGCTTTCTGACAATCATGAAAGCCCTTGGTAATACTCTGCGTCAACCGCTCAATCTCGTCTTCCTCCTGTCTCTTGGCATCTTCGTCATCGAATCCTGGTAGCACATGTTTCTGATGCAGCTTCTCCAGCTTCTGACTCTTCCTTGCTATTTCCGTCAGATATTCGGTGACTTCATCGCTGATATCTGCCCAGCGCGGTGGCAAGAGGTCCATTTCTATTACTGCGTCCCCATCATCTTCGAATGCGCCAGCGGACATGAGGCCTCGACGTTCCGAATCAATGGGCGTGGAATAACCATTGCCGGTGCTCCTGCCATTGTACTTTGGTTTCTTGGATGGGTGATGTGCGTAGGATTGGCGATAGGATATATATCTTGATATCTGTCAGTATCTCCGAATACGGGAATGTGACCATGGCGGGCATTGCTTACAGGTTGGTTCGATCGCGCCACATTGTGAGGGGCGCTGAGCAGCTGTGGGGATTTTGCAGCTACTGAGAGGAGATGTAGGACACCACAGGGCGAGAAATGAAGACTTTGTACGAGCGTTTGTTGAGCATGCTGCTTGTCGTCTTTGGTCCTAGGTAAGCTTCCAGTCCCTTGCTCGCCTTGGCCTAAGGCAGCCGGCAGCCTCCATCGACTGGGTCACCGTACAACCAGCAAGACCTCAATCGCAATCACAACATTCCCAACTCCTGAGCCCCACCACATCAAAACAGAGCCTCCAATCCTTCACGCTCCCACGCTCCCACGAACTCGAATTCTGCAAAGCCGTCCCACTACTACAACAGTCGCTCCCCTTTCCACACTTCTCCCAAAACACAACCATGGTCCGTCTCCTTGCCCTGGAAGAGCCCACACCCACCACTCGACCCCGCCGAAGAACGCCTTCAGCTTGTGCGGGAAGTGGCATTTTGCTTGGAGAACTTGATAACTGATTCTGTATCTTGGCAGGCGGACTCTCTTACTGAAGAGCAGGTTTCTGAGTTCAAGGAGGCCTTCTCCCTCTTTGTGAGTCGCGCTCCTTTCCCGGCGCAGCCTCATATCAAGCTTGGCAGCAATGTGGTGAGAGTTGGTTGCTGACTGCACATTGCTCTCATACATAGGATAAGGATGGTGACGGTCAGTACTTTGCAGACTCTCAACCATCGCGACGACGCGCTCGAGTCAAGGATGATCTTCCCGATTGCACTCAACCTCTAGTCGAGCCCCTGAGGCCCCCTTTACCTCGCGAGCACTCGAGCGCAAACCTGAGAGTCTCGTTTTGGCGAAGAATCATCTTAAGTCTATGCAGAAGCGGTCACTAATCACCTTTCTGCAGGACAAATCACCACCAAAGAGTTGGGAACCGTCATGCGATCACTGGGCCAGAACCCTTCCGAGTCAGAGCTCCAGGATATGATCAACGAGGTCGATGCTGACAATAACGGAACTATCGATTTCCCTGGTATAGAGGAACTCTGGCACTCAGTACAAGGATAGCCAGCTAACTCATAGCAGAGTTCTTGACCATGATGGCACGAAAGATGAAGGACACAGACTCCGAGGAGGAAATCAGAGAAGCCTTCAAGGTCAGCAATGTCACTAGACGCTCCTTCACTTATGGCCTGCGAACTGATGCTCTCTCTATAGGTCTTCGATCGCGATAACAATGGCTTCATCTCTGCTGCTGAGCTCCGTCACGTCATGACATCTATCGGCGAGAAGTTGACAGATGATGAAGTTGATGAGATGATTAGAGAGGCTGACCAGGATGGTGATGGACGAATTGACTGTATAGATCCCATTCAAACTCGCGATCTTCAGAGCTAACAGAGTTTAGACAACGAGTTCGTTCAGCTCATGATGCAGAAGTAGACGACAGTGCTTTTGGTGCGTGTTTAGTGGAGACAGGATATGTAGCCAGTGTTATACGCCTCAGTTGGCTGTCCGGAGCACAGGTTAGATTGGAATTGGTGGCATGGTTATGACAATGTTGCGATGATTACCCTTCAAATTCAAAACCATTTTGGTCTTCAGCAGTACCTACTGTACTCCATGCCATGTGCCAGGACAACTGCAGAGCACCTCAGCATGCCGCGGGCCCAAAGAGACTGACCTTGATGGAGAGAATCCAAAATACCAGAATACCAAAACACTGCACCGACACGGGCACCCGAATACATGATCTCCCGCCGCGCTCTGCTACCGAGTACTGGCACATTGGGATCTCCCCAAGCAATCCATAAACACAACAAAACAGGGCAAATAAGCATCCATTGCGTCACACCTAATTTTCCGCCTCCTTCATCACGTGCAGGCAAGGCTGCAAGGAGGTGCAACCTCGACCGACGACCCTGAACGTCGCGTTTCATGCCGAGGCTGCGTCTGGAGGCAACCTTGGCCTTGCCAACCTCCCGCTACGAGTCCTGTACCTGGGAGTAGGGAGTGTAGGGAGCCGACCTGTACGTGCATGACCAAGTCATCAGATATGAGAGTCCTGCAGTAGGACCATTCAACAGAAGCCACGACGGTGGTGCATCTATCTGTCTTTCCATATCCTCATTACTTCACCATTCTGCAATTGACCTTTTGTTGTTCCTTAGTCCCCTTTTCGTTCTCTGCGCATTCCACGTATGAGCTCTGTGTGCGTTCACGGCTTGCTTAAAGGCTTCCCTGTGCCCCGAGCCTCAAGGCAAGGAATGCCTCAATAATCGCGACTTTCTGAATTACTCCATCATCCTCTCCCGACGCCGATTGCGCTTCCCCCGCCAAGGTCAATTTGCAATGATCCCAGGCGTGCGAAGAGGGCGCGTCACCGTCCTCGCCGCCATCTTCATCATATCAGGCCTGTACTACCTTCACAAACAGCAACCACTTCCAGGTCCTGAGTGGGGGCCAAATGGCTCAATTCCTTTCCAACCAGGTCGACCCTCTCCTTTACCAGGGATGGAAAAGCCGCCGTCTCCACCTGACGATGGAAAGATACATTGGCATAAGCTGCAAGAGCGATATCCCGTCACTGAGTTGAAACCTCTGCCACACGGTCGGATGAAGAATATACCCCAGATACAGGCTAAAGCGCCCACGGAATCTGCTGAGGCGAAGAAGGAGCGGTTGAGACGGAGGGATGCTGTTAAAGAGAGCTTTGAACATAGTTGGGGGGGATATAAAAAGCATGCTTGGTTGCGGGACGAGGTCACACCGATATCTGCGCAATGGAGGGATACATTTGGTGGATGGTCGGCCACATTGGTTGACTCTCTGGATACTCTCTGGATTATGGGATTGAAGGATGATTTTGAGTTGGCCGTGCAGGCGATTTGGACGATTGACTTCTCGTTTACCGAGGAGAGAGATGTCAACGTTTTTGAGACAACGATTAGATACATGGGAGGTTTCTTGGCCGCATATGACATTAGCGGGGAAAAGTACCCGCAGTTGTTGTACAAGGCGATGGAGGTTGGGGATCTGTTGATGAGTTGTTTCGATACTCCCAATCGCATGCCCATTACACGATGGGATTGGAAGAAGTAAGTCAACACGAAGCGGGTGTTGCTAGTTTTTATTCTGACCACTATGCAGATACACGGAAGGAAATCCGCAGAGGGCCCCAGAGAGGATGCTAGTCTCGGAGATAGGCTCGTTGAGCTTGGAGTTTACACGCCTCTCCCAATTAACCGGGGATTTCAAGTATTACGACGCCATTCAACGAATCTCAGATGAGTTCGAAAAGAGTCAAGACACCACCCAGTTTCCCGGCATGTGGCCCGTCAGCATCGACGCTTCAAAGCCCTCTTTTGACAAAGATACCATGTTCACACTAGGCGGCATGTCGGACTCCTTATATGAATATTTCCCAAAACAGTATCTACTCGTCGGCGGGCTCATGGACCAACCAAAAAAGATGTACGAGAAATTTATCGATGTCGCGAAGAGATATATGTTCTTCCGCATCCTGAATCCCCAAAATGAAGAACTACTAGTCTCAGGGGATATCCGCGTTCATCGGCCTGGCCAGGTAAACTACCATGGTCAGGATTGGGAATTACAACCGCGAGGTCAGCATCTTACTTGTTTCACAGGCGGCATGGTAGCAATGGCAGCCAAAATCTTCAACCGCCCAGATGAACTCAAGATAGCCGAACAATTGACCAACGGATGCGTCTGGGCGTACGATTCTCTTCCAAACGGCGTGGCCCCCGAACTCTTCAACGTCATCCCTTGTGGCCCCGACACCGCAACCGGATCCTGCGAATGGAGCCAGGAGAAATGGTACCAAGCCATCGCGGAGAAGCACGTCTCAGTAGGCGACGCAGAAGCGAAAAAAGCAGCCATCGAAAGCGCGATAAAATCTCACCGTCTACCGCCTGGCTTCACAACAATTGACGATAAACGCTACATCCTACGTCCCGAAGCAATTGAGTCAGTTTTTTACATGCTTCGTATTACCGGCGATGTGAAGTGGGCCGATAAAGCATGGAGGATGTTCCAGGCCGTGGAGAGGGTTGGCCGAACGGAGGTGGCGGCTAGTGCTATTATGGATGTTACGGCCGAGAAGGTGCAGAAGGTTGACTCTATGGAGAGTTTCTGGTTGGCGGAGACGTTGAAATATTTCTATCTCTGTTTTGCTGACTGGGATGTCGTGAGTCTGGATGAGTATGTATTGAACACCGAGGCTCATCCACTGAGAAGGCCAGGACAGAAGGCTTAAAAAGGAAACATAACTGGTACGGAAGTAGATCCTTTCATAAGACGAGATAAAGTTTCGAATGGGTTTTGGCGTTTGGCTTGGATATCTATGGGCCCTGTGTAACTTTGTAGGCTTGTAAGAATACGCAACTATGCATCTATATATTGAGAATTTAGAACAGTTTACAAGACGTTTATACAAATATCTGACGACTTTCCTTTTTTAGCCAGGCTAGTCGGAAGTGATCGGTGCAATGCCTATGTAGATGAGTGTGGTGAAGCTTCGTTTACAGTACAATACGCCTCATTCACAAAAGTGTAGACTTCAAGCAGTGAAGTGAGGTACCTGATTTAACTGTCTCCAAACGAGAGTTGAGATTTCCTGCTTGACCTATACCTTTCTGACAACATCAACTATACCATGCATGTATCTTTATCGGCCCACCCAAACCAACCCAAATAGCAAACAAGATCCGTAAGCCAAAAGGGGGGTATCTACAATATCTAGCGCGGTTTTCCCATCTTTCTAACGAGATCTAAACCCGCTCTCCCGACTCCAAAACGCCCTAAATATCAATACCATCAACCACAGTTCCCTTCTTCCATTCATAGCACATAAGTCTCTCCACTTCCTTGGCAGCATCCTCACTCGCCATGATACTAACAAGATACAACGCAGCATCCAATCCGGACGTCACTCCCCCAGCCGTAATAACCCTCAAGCCTCCAAGTCGCAAGCTGGCTCTCCTCGCGTTGGATTCCCGACGAGTGTTACTTTCCTTCCAGGAAATGCTCCCCTTTCTGCCATTGATACTCGGTCTCTTTGTGTCGCTCTTGCGTCTAATATAGGGATTCTCTTGCCCGTCAGGCAGCTCGAGATCGAATCTCAGGTTGTTGACGACGTAGCGATCTTCGACCACGTCGGTGCGGGTAGCTAGGTCTCGGAGTGCGACTTCTGAGCAGATCTTTTCGAATTTGGCGTACGAGTCGGGGTGCGTGGTTGCTGAGAGGCCGCAGAGGATGCCTTGTTGGGCGAGGAAGAGGGAGCCGGTGCAGATGGAGAGGAGCGTTCGTTCTTTTTTGGGGTCTTTCTTTTGGATGTCGGAGAAGGCTGTTATGAGGCCGAGCGGCTCAGATTTGGTTTTGAGGATGGCATCGACGCTGTGGAGGTCGATATTTTAGTATTATGCCATTTTTTGAGGGGCTCTTTAGTGGATGGGAAACAACGGATGATTTCTCGAGCTGGCAAATGTCTTTCGGGAGTAGACACATTTCTGCTAAATCCCAAACGATTTTGTTCTGCCCTTGTGTATGAAATAAAGGAGGTTATGGAATCTGCCAAAACGTACCCGCCTCCGGGGATGATCAAGATGTCAAAATCGGAGAGCTTGCTATAAGCTTCCTTGAAGTCCATGTGAGCTCTGAAAGAGGCTCCATTGGAGGAGACGGTGTGTTCGGTGAGGGAGACGAATTTGGCATCGAAAGCTTTGGTGGCTGTAGTAGAGAGGACACAATGTCAGCTTTCCGAGATGTCTAAATGACTAGCTTGCAGATCGGACAGAGCTGTGCCCGAGTGTTTGGAAGCACAATTGCATACAATGGAGGTCAATTACAGCTATGGGATGGAGAATTGATTCGAGGCCCAGGAATAACAGAGACTAGAGGGGTGAAGAGAGGGGTAATGAAGTGATTGAAAATCAAGGACGACGATGAGGAATGGAAAAGCTTACTGCCATTCTCCTGCCGGGCATGACTAAGGACCTCGAGAGGTCCTACAAAGTCCATTGCATCCATGCCCGGATGCAAGGTGAATAACACCTTGATTATGGGGATAGCTGCGTCGGTGGTTGCCATGATTGCGACTTAGTGATAGAATCTTGAAGTCTGGAAGAATGAAGATGAATTGAGCGGTACAGAAGCTGTACAAGGTGGTTGTTATCGAGTGGTTGAACAAGTTGGAAGCTATAGTTGGATGGTGATGATGAGAGAGAGAAGAGAGAAGAGGAAAAAAGCAGAAGTGTGTGGGATCAGTTTGAGGTCGTACTACTAGAGATCTCCTCATATCTCACGTGAAGGGTCCTGGTGGTGTGGAATGCGGGGTACGCTGTGGTGCTATGACGCTAGCCCCCGGATTCGTAGCCTTAGCGAGCTGCGAGTCAGATTTTGCCAAGCGAGCAAACAATGGAAGCTTGTACTTGTTCTTGTGTGCTTTGGTGAACGCCCGAGTGTCAAGTTCATGCGAGGGGCAATAGACAACAAGATGGAGTAAAAAGGAGCACTAAGAATGGTTAACTGCCCTTTGCCTTGCTTCTGTAAATACCATGGCTCAATGTCTGGTCTTTTACGCTTTGCTTTATCAAGGCCAAGTGTGTCTGCCATGCCGTCCAAGTTGCGTGTCAAGGAGTCGTCAGGTGATTAGCTGCTTTGAGAGGGAACTACTGAAGAATACCATTTGCCAATTGCTTTCCAGAGTTGGATAGAAAGACTCTGACTACAGTCAGGAGAGGGGAGAATGTAGGTAGTACACTTCTCGCTCCAAGCACAGTCGCCTATTCTCTCTTCTTCCCCTCATTCTTCCAATCGAACATAGCTTCCCAAGCATAACCGACTCGCAAGACCCTTTCCTCCCCATGTAATGGCCCAACAATCTGCATGCCAACAGGTAATTTGACATCACTTTCGCCCGACATGTCTTTAGACATACTAACAGGCAAGGTCATTGCCGGATGACCTGTCAGATTGAACTGCGCAGTATTGGTCGCGAGCCCGGCTTCGGCTTGGGATTTAGCATACGGAGAGGCGTCTCGTGAGTAGTGCTTTGTTGCTGTGCGCGAGAGAGTGGGTGTTATGAATACGGAGTAGGTTGAGAGTAGGGCTTCATATTCTCTGCTTACTATTTCTCGTTAGTTAAAAGTGCCATCGAAAGTCATTGAAAAGAGTCAGGGATACACATACGCTGGATTTGTAAATTGCAGCACTTCGCATAGAGTGTCGGGTATCTCTCCAAGGCTGTCGTCCCGTTGATGATCGTAGATTTGACTGCTGGCGGCGTTTTATCCCATTTCTCCTGAGTCATTGGCGTCATCTTCTCCAAGAAAGGTGTGAGACAATACACCTTCCTCCCACTCGCTTTCCCAGTCAAAGAGAGAGCGCCACCGAGTCGTCGAATCCCCATCCAGATATCCCGGCCTGTCGCATGGCCGGGCAGCGAAACTTCTTCGACTATAGCACCCAGTTCCCGGAATTTATAAGCACTATCGTAGATCTTCTCCTTCATCTGAGGTAACAGAGATGGGGATTCCATCGCCTCTTTCAAGATGGCAATTTTCACACCTGTCAAAACTCCACGAAGTCCACCATTCGCCTTGAGCGACCCCTCGTACCAACTCTTCAGGTTTTTCGAGTAGTGGATATCACCATGAACTTGCGCGCCAACTGCTCTATCGTCAACACCATCACGTCCAGCTATAACTTCAAGTAAGATTGCTACGTCCATAACGCTCTTGCAAATAGGTCCAACGTGGTCCATAACAGCTTCAGAGGTGACGATACCCGTGTAAGGCACAAGCCCATGTGTCGGCTTTAATCCTACTGCACCAGACATCGCAGCCGGAATACGGATACTTCCGCCCTGGTCTGCACCAACGCCCATATCTACCAAACCCAGTGGACTTCCAACCAGAGCGCCAACTCCAGAACTGGAGCCTCCTGCTGAGTATCCCTGAGCATGAGGATTTTCCACAGTGCCTGCGGAAGATGAATTGGATGAGGGCGAGTACGACATGTTCTCACATGTCGCTGTCCCGATAATCTCGCCTCCCGCCGCAAGGATTCTACTCACAACGGTGGCGTCTGCTTCGGGGACCCAAGGCTCCACCATATCACTGCCGTTGACTTGTGGCACGCCAGCCACACAAATGTTATCTTTGAGACAAACCGTTTTTCCAGCCAGGAGCCCATTATTTGGAGAGGTGTCTTTGACTGAGAAGGTATGGGCCCACGCAACGCCTAGCACATTTTCTTCTGCTGTGGGAAGATGAACGTCTTTTCTGGGGAAGCGCGATGTGTCCAAAGGCAAGTGATAATCTGGCCTTGCCATGACACGTTCGAAGACGGCGTTTGCCTCAGAGAGGAGCTTATAATAGTCTTCTACTTCATCGTCTGCCATTGTAACCCCTAGCTTTGTAGCTGCTTTGTACACGTCCTCGGTTGTAAGTGAGGCCGACATCTTGGTTATTTTAAGTTGAACACAGGAGAAGAAAACTAAGAAGTGTAATTAGAGACAGCCAACATGAGACGCAAAGAAATGCAATGGTACTATATGGAGTGAAATGTGAAATTGAAAAACATGCTTCACTCTTCGTTGTCACCCTACATCAGACTCCATGCTTGTAGCTCACTCCTTATCGGAGGTGAAAGGTGGGATGTGACATCGGCACACAGCCGAAACATCAACAGAGCCCAAGAATACTTCGGAATCCCGATACCTTGAAGTAGCAATGAATGGAGTATCCTAGCTCCGAAAAGCAACTAGACAGCACAGCGATTCGTTGTAGTTGACACAGCTGTTTCTTCGTCTCTAAAGTTGCGGCATTGTTCAGACCTTGTCCCGCTGAAACGTGGCATACAGTTGCGGGACTAGCCAACATGTAGCAGATACTCAACTGAATGTATTTATGAATTGTAAATCGAGTTTTCAGAAGAGACATCCTTTATTGGAATAGATGCTTTCTGCAAACCTCATCTTGTGCCCTTTGTGCTCTGTATCCAGGTGTCCTAAACACCTAAAGTCTTCTTAGTGACATAAATGGGCTGGTATCCGGCGAGGTCGTAGATAGTCAAACAGCACTGCAGCCATTCCAACACGATCTACATTCACAAGTGCTACCGTGTTGCGTGCATATTGACCTCACATCAACGCGACTCTTGCTTTTCCTGCTCAGCTCGCCATTGTTTCTCGGTCTCTATCCGGCGTTCGATGAGGGATGGGTCAAGGAATGGTTGCGGGACCGCTCGGGAACAGAACTCTACCACTACAGATAGATATTAGCATTTGATTGAACAGCAAGAGGATAAGATGGAAGCTCACCTGGCACAACCTTCTTTTTGGGCCCTCTTACCTGAATTTCTGCCTTGGAGGCTGGTGGTTGGGTTGATGAGAAGGCAAATGGTTGTGGGTTGGGGGGACGTAGAGGTCCTTTGATCAAGGGCCGTTTAGAAATTGATGCCATGGCCATTACATGCTATGAATGAGCACGCGTTGTGTGGAGTCGCTGGGGGTTGCTGATCTTCGAAGATGAACCTAAGGTTTTGCTGGCACAGCCTTGTCTCGCTTAGAGGTATGTTTACGTGGGTATGATCACACTCACTAACCGCTTTGGTATAAAACCTTGACATAACCTCAACGAAAATTTTCCAACTCTATAGCTTCAACATCAGTTAGAACAGTTGTCTTTACCTTGAGCGTCCTGATATATCTACTTGAAAAGGTGTTCTTACCTCAACTACCTAGCTGGCATTAATCACCCCTTGAAAGCCCTCAACCACGAGAACAAACAAGATCTTAGTAAGAAAGTAACTCTAGAGGACTATGAGTACAGTAAGTTCTTTATTTTAAGTTTCCATTGATTTCTCATAACAAATGATTAGGGAAAAGTGATACTACACTCGTATAGACATTGGAGTGCGGGTTTAGACCCTACGGGTAGCTAGCGAGGCAACCTCCCAAGGGTAGGTTAATAAACTCGATGCCGAACCGTTAGACTGTCTTGCTTGCTTCTAGCCCCGAGTGCCAGGCCTGTTCATAAACTCGTTGAATTATAGTACAACACCTTTTGGCTCCGCTATATCCCTATATAGCGCGCCATCTTCTCGATCGAATTGTCGGATTTCATCAGCATCTTCGCTACGCCACAGGAAGTATTTGCGTATGCCTTTCGGACCTGCTTTGTAGCAGGTTTGCAGCTCTGTAAAGCACTCTTGCTTTCACTCATACAATATCAGGGGTGTTCCGTCGCTATAAAATGAAAGTATAAAAGGCTCAAGAGAGAAACTAGGATGGCTATTTCAGAAAAAGGAGACTAGGCTTAGAATTAACAGTTCTCGTTGCTGAAATAAGCTTTCGCCGCAGCTGTTCAGAATCACTTTAATACTAGACCTTGGTTATATGAAAGGTCGTTATAAAGCATGGTTGCAGCCCTCAAGTGAGGCATAGATTAGAAGTCTGGAAATGAAAAATATAGTACATTTTGCTAGCTGCACTTTCAGGATGATACGGAATAGGATGCGAATCTAGTAATTGATTAATGGAATTAAATATAATGTAGATAAGTTAGACTACTCTAGGGGAATATTTTTCATTAAGTTACTTGTAAACTTGCTAGGAAAAGGAAAGATCTCTTCGAGCTATCGATGTTAAACTGGCACTGTGGGAACAATCTTACAGTCGCGAACTTGCAAACAGTGCAAAGTAAGTAAAGTAAAAGCACCGTTTGGATTTTTTTTTTTGAAACTTGCTCTTTTCAACAAACGTCCGAAGGCCCGGTGGAGTAAGGACATAATTGTTGAGTGGTAGGTGAACATATCCGGAAAATACAGGCATTTCATAGTTTCTTTCTCTCGGATTGAAAAATATGATTGTGACAGAAGTGACGAATTTATATACAAGACTCGCAAGTAAATGAGAGAAAGAAAATTAAACAGTAATGGAGGTGGAAGCTCTTCGATCAATCTTTGAGACTAGCGCATTCGCATATAATAGGAGATTTGTCAGGTTGGTTTCTCGAGATGCTATAGTAAGGCTAAGTTTTGCGCAACGATCGTACAGCTGGCTGCCATGATGTATGAAGATAATATCGACCGCCTTCTACAAGTGAGTAGTCTCAGGCAAAATCGGCAAACGCGGCAATTTAATCCTGTCACTTCTCAATTACTAGCGGCCATTAACCGTTAGTCTTTTTGAACGGTTGAAGAGGGCTAGTCCGGGGTGTGTTGTGGAGGTATTCAAGCTTGCCATATCTGAATTCTCATCCACGGTGAGACTATTTCCGCTTGGTAGATCTGGAATAACGACGTTTGTTAACTCACTTCCCGAAGAAATTTCTCGTGTGTATTTGTCGTCGATGAACTTTGTATTTCCTCGCTTAGCGAGCCACTATCACCTGCACCTCTGCGGCAGTATCCGAATCACAATGAAGCAGAAGTCTGACTGAGCAACCTTCTACATTAGGATATTTTGTGGATTTTTAGGGCTATGCTGTAGTTCCATAACAGGGACTCCAGGCGTAGTGGGAAATAACCAAAAGCGCACCAAGGCTTTCGCCTTGCATAGAATTCTGGGTTTCAAAAGGGTTGTATGGGTATCGAATGCACCTCCCAAGAGCTTGACCGACAGGCTCCATGCCCTTTCCGAGAAAGACTGAAAGAGTAAGAGCCTCAAGAAGTAGAAAACCATACATCCCAAGGACCTCAAAACACCTCATAAAGGCAAATCAATATGTACAGCAATCTCAGATGGCACCGCATAGTGTCTTCTCAAAATTGAGAAACCGTACCTAAAGTATAACAATCCCTCGCAAAGACTCCCAAGCTTAATAAGGAAAAGTGTTCTTCAGATAGAAATATCAACTTCAACAAATGTAATAGTAGGCTCACGAGTAATGAAATACTGCTTCTAAAAGTCTCTCTTTCCACCTCCTCAAGTAGTTAGGAAGAAGTTGATTACTACACGCCTTAACGACTACCAATCGAATATCCACAAGTTTCTCCACGGCTGGCTTGTGAATAGCCGCCCCTTCAACATGAAGCAAGTTAAGTGCTTCGTGATCCCCAGAATCTCGTTTTCCGTAGACTGAGCTGCTCGGTATCAATATATGGATCCCGATAGGTGCTTCTTGTGGATCTGGGCCGCATCGTAGAATTGGACTGGGCATCGACATCGTAGTCAACGGTCTCAATCTCAACAAAATCCTCCTCTTCAAGCTTCACACTACTCTCATTTTTGTCGCTCCCAAAACCTTCCTCTCTGCTTAATTTAGCAGTTTCCTGAAAGCCTGTTCCAGAATCTCCTTTTATCGCATCCATCTGACTGAGCCTGTAACTCTCATTCGCCATGATACCAGCAGTATCCTTATTCCAACAATCGATTGCTAATGCTGGCCAATGCTCTCTCTCAAAGGCTTTCACTTGAAATTTCCCACTGTTTGAGTGTTCAAACTCGAAGTATATGTACGCCCTTAGGCGGTGGGCTTCAAAAAGCGAGTCTTGGACCCAGTCTAACATCCACGCATTCACAAAGTCTCGTTTGTCTGAAAAATTAGGTTGGTGCGAATGGTGTTGAGCAGCGTTATGTAGTGGCGAGCGTTCACGCGCTTCGTTTACGGACTCCATAATATCTTCAACAAGTTCATCTCGACGTGTATACACGTAATCGTCTTCGCCAAATAGATGCTCATCGAGACACTGGTCTCGAAGGTCGTAAAGTTCGTCCTCTACGTCATATAGTTCGTCGAGTGCTTTTTGGTGAACATCCTCATATTCGGCCAGCAAAATAGCACTTTCTCCGGAGAGCTTAACATTATAGCGCCTGCGGAACTGAGCCTCTACGGTGAGTTTGCAGTAATCGGTTTCCATCTTATCAATGGTGTCTTTCAAGGTTTGGGCCCTTTCCATTTGGATTAGATACGCTTTGACATTCTCGTTATCCAAATCAACTGTCTGCAGATTGTCCTGGGCAGGTTCGTAGGGCTTCATAAGTGAGGACAATGATTTGTCGAGCTCTTTTTCAGGAACTTGTTGAAGGTTTATGTCATTGTGAGTATAGAAGAATTTCTCCTCCTGTTCGAGTTCTTGTTCTTCATAGCTGAGTCGACGTTCCATGCGATCGTATTCCTCTTCAGCGGGCCCCAAGTTGTCCTGCGCGTCGCTTGCTTTATTATATAGGGGTCGAATGCTCCCTAAGCTCTGCACATCATCCAGTGCCATAAGTTGATTTATGGCTTTCATCAACTCCGCACTCGCTTCCCGTTGTCTCTCTCGGAGCTGCCATACATCCTCCCTCACATCTTGTACCCTACACCGAGAGCGAAACACCCTCCCTCGCAGTATGTCAATCCTCTCCCGAGCTTGAACGTTGTTTGCCTGAAAATCTACGTTCAATGCCGGCCGAACGCTTCCGGGTAATCGTTCGGACTGCTGTGGATCTTGTGGTTGTACATTCAAAGGTGTACTGGGGTTTGACGGAACAAGAGAGGCGTCTAATGCTATATGACGAAAGTGCGAATCGTTCTTATGCGCAGTGTCTGCCTCTTCCCACATCCCATCATTATTTTTCTGCATCTTTTCTGCTCGAAGTTGAACGCCTCACATTCATAATCTTGACTTAGGCTTAACCGACAAATAAAAGTCGCGATTGACAGGTCATGGAATGATGCTGCGAAGTAGACATCCTCCGGAGCGGTGAAGCCTGCAACTATCCGGAGAGAATGCAAATTGTGGACAATCACAATCGACACCGTTGGTCAGCGACAGCCCGTACTTGAGAAGCTTCTCTATGAGATTATAGTTGTGCAATTCCAAAAAGCGAAAACTACATCGTCCATCTGCAACGCCAAACTTCTTCGTTTCTTAGAGATATCGAAATCCAAATTTGACGATCAAAATCAAGAAGGCTGGCGTCTAGTCAGTATGGCCTTCGTGTTGAAGTAAACAAGATGGACGGCAGCAAGAGAAACGACGGTGCGTTTTTGGGATGTTATGATAAAGAACAGAGCCTCATACCTAGGCAGCTTGGCATGATGACCATGTGTACATGTCTTTGGCTCTTTTCGTAGGAGATTAGGGGCTTGCAGCTGGCACCAGGGTTCGTGGAAGGGCCTGAGCTTGATTCCCTTGACACGGGAGGACGTGGCAAATATCAAGTCGTGCAATCAAGGCTGCCGCCATGTACGACCCCATCGAAGGCAACATAGAAACTTGAATCAAGAGTCAGGAGGGCGCAAGACAGGACTCCTGATACGTTAACGTCGCCAGGTGTGCTTGGAGATGTTACGGTATGCTTTAGCGAGTAACCATGCACTTTACACGACTCTACGAGTACAAGACGGACATACTCGTACCTATGTACATAACGGACGCGAGGGTCGGCCCATTTGCCGCTGTCTATCTATCAACAACACCATCTCACCCCCCTTCCGGTGCTTGGGTCCGGTCTAGGGCAATGCAAGGATGGTTCTCATGTGGCATCCGGCCTATTAGATGTGGGAGCGGTTCTCGACCTCTATGCACACCCCAGCCAGAATGGCATCACGGCGTTGCTCACAATCTCAAAATACCGAGCAGCAGAGCCCTCATCCCCGCAATTTTACCACACGCACCTATGCAAACAGACGTGGTTCGTCGGTTGCCATTCAACATGGGAGGCGCCTCCAAGATGCAGAGCCTCCAGTCCATTCAAGCTTCTCGTCGTGGATAAAGGGTTGGGAATCTGCGTCTCAGAGGCAGGTGAGTCCGATGTCCTGTAAGTAGCTCCATCTTGTACGTCAATCTGCTTCACTGCTGCAATGTCCTCGGCGACCGCTTCTCCGTCGATGCGTGACCGCGAGACCGGGCATTCTTCCTACCAGTGGCAAGGTCGTGGTAAGTCTTCGAGTCCTTGGTGGCTATGGTTCTCCAATGCTCTAAGCTTTCATACTCACCAATCACTGAAGAGGACAGGACATGGTACCAAAATCCCGATGAATCAGAGCCGAGGGCTGCTGCGTATACAGATCGATCTCCCGGAGAGTAAGTCACTTGCGAGCCTTGTGCTGCAATATGCTTACAATGGACTTGGGGTTTAAAGCAGTAGGAGGTACGAGACACCACGTTCTGAAGGCCGGACAATCTATAGCAACTCTTCCGGGGCTGTACACCGGGTACCAGCGCAAGACACCTATGCTGCGGATTATTTGACGGAAAGTGTTGGAAGGTTGACTATCACGGAACGCGATGATTTGTACACAACAACATCATCAGCGTTTGCCAATAATGGGACACAACAAGCCGGATATGACACTCAGTATCAGAGCTTCCAATCACCTGGATCGATAGTACGCCCTACTAGTTTTGACAACCAATCCCAAGCGGGAGCAGCCATAAATCCATTCCCTCGTCGTTATATCGCCGCGACGGATGGTCACAAAGAAAAATTGGATTCAAGCTACCGTATTCGGAACACAGACTACAAGACTTTTTTCAGAGTAGGCAGAGTTTTCAGTACATTGTGGACCGAAGGTACCGCCGCGAGAGACTACAACCAAAATGGGACCTTTCTCAGCAATATATCTATAGTAGCCTATGATCAAAGAGTCCATTCCAAAATCCGAAGATTTGTCGTTATTCGGGAAGGCGATCGGTACTGCAGCTGCCTGCCTGTCACAACATACGACGGTAGGGGCTACAAGAAAAAGGGTATCAACTTGAATGAGCATGGCCAGATCTATTCAAAATCCAAGCCGAAGGAAATCTCGGGAATCTATGGGAATCCGCTAAAAGTCAAGCTGTCGCCGGGAGGTCGACTTGATGAAAAACTGTCATTGGTTCACTATGGGAAAGTCTACACTGTTGAAACAAACGTCAAAGTCAAGGACGTTGGGGAATTGGACTCAGACTCACGAATACTTCTGCGAAAATACTGGAGAGAGGTGTTTGTAGACCAAGAGGATGCTTTTCGAGATCCACTGCCGGAAGCTTCTGGTACGCAAGCTGATGCTCTTGCAGGAGTGGGCTCTCATACTACATCATCATATGGGGACCAGCAGACATACTTGAGCTATACCGGTGAAAATATTTCTAGAAATACGTACGCCTCAGGCTCTGGCAGCAACTATGCCCAAGACCCGGTAGAGAGCGTCAGGTACTCAGAGCGACCGAGAGTTCCTTATCACGGCCGTAGAGACAGTTATTCAACATCAGATACTGGCACTTCTCGCCATACGCAGCAGCCTCCGGTTTTGGACGATTCTTACTCAAATGAGAGGTACAAAGATAACGAGGTAGTCGTCGAAGTGTACGATGAATATGATGAAGGATCGGATATCACACTTCCAGCAGCCCACGAAATCCTGAGGGAGGAGAATGTTAGAAAACAACAAAGAGGCACAAGCTCAGGAAAAAATAGGCATGAAAGGCACCAGAGACGCAAGGACGATAATCGAAGATGAAGAGCTAAATTTTACCATCACTACCAATCTCGCCTCCTATCGTCAATCCCCGAAAACTCGAGCTTGCTCGCTTATTTTCCACAGTGTTTTTTACCGTTCGAGGAACCACAAGTCCTTGGCCATGTTATCGCATTATATGCGTCTGCTTAAGCACTATTGCTTAAGTGATCCGTTTTATGGCCTGTCGCTTTCGACTGGAAGCGCTTGCCACCAATTTAACGACGTAACGAACTTCCTTTTAACCTCCGGTCTCTTACAGCTACGTCTTATCTTTGCAGTTTATTCACAATGTTCACTATTGGGGGGTTTCAATTCGATCAATATGGGGTTCTTTATAATCATTATGGTCGTAATACATCCACGGCATAACTTTACGGCCTCAGAAATTTTCATTATTAGCAATCGTACAATTATTCTCGTATCTCTACAATTTGGAATTGGGCAATTGTTGGAAACACCAGGAAATATCGACAGCAAATTTGGAAAACTGCACATCGTACACTCATTTTATGACGCGCGGGCAAGCATCTAACTTAATCACATACATCTGGCAACTCACACTAGGATTGTTGGACCTTGCGTTCATGTACAAAGCTTAGCGCAAGCGTATTAATTACAAGCTCGAAACTAATTTTTCAGCTAGCGTACAAGGGCTAAAAACACCCACATTTCTTTATAATCACCGTCTTCGGTCTTCTCTTCTAGATCTGATTGGTCTTAATGGATTTCTTGTTGTCATGAGATATATGTTCGATCGTACCCACTCTCTCCGTTCAATTACTTTGCTTTAGAGGAATACATAGTGTGGTCATCGAGTCGAGAGCGATGTCAGAGTGTAGTCCAGGGAAGTAAGACATCGGCTGTGAGGCTCGGTCCGTACCTAGGTGCCTGTAGTTTTGTCTCAGAAGCCGGTATTTCGGTACCTAGCTATTAAACTGCAGCGATTTATTGGCTGCTGAAGATACTCATATAGAATCTGTACGTTTATTACTCACACATGGATAATTACTCGTGGTCATGTTTTATTTGCGGCTGCGTGCAGTTTAGGGGCATCTGCTCTTGCACAACGTTGCTCATTCGAGAGCTAGTGAGAGAGCTAATGGCATGCCACCATGATCTGAAATTTCCGAGAACATCCGACCCACAACTAGCCTGCATACGCAGTAAGCTAGGTGCGGAGAACGGCTACGTTGATCTGTACTGTACGAGTAAGAAAGGTTACAGGGGTCCGTGGACCGAGTACGGTGATAGCCTATTCTCACCACCCTCGTCGCGGATAGATGCTGCTTTAAGTTGTCGCATCTTTCCATGTAAGATGTGATACAAGCATGTCCTGTCGTTGGTGCAAAGAACCCCACAGTAAGGTTATATATGCAGGCTGTGTGGTGAACATCGGGACAATCCTCAAATTGGAGAACTTTATCCGCATCACAAGAGATAGACCAGAGTAATTGGTTCTGCAAAGGGTGAGTCTGAATAATATGTGGAAGTACTTCCTAAACGCGTTATTCCGAGGCTAAGCGACGAGCCGAGTGGCTGGACATTACTCAATTTCAGCCAATGAGCAGGATGGGAAAGCCTTCTGGCAAGTAAGCATGGTTAATATCAGGGAATTGGTCGTGTTATACCATTTTAGTAAATCATGGGACTTTCCCTTGATCCTATATGCTTGCGTTGTAGTTTCGGCGTCAATCCAATGGCTAGGATGAAGCCTAAAGCGACCTGAGCGGGCGAGTCTATAATTCGCTTCAGTCCTGAATCTTCTAGTAAAGTACTTTTGTACAGTGCTATCGTACCTAGGTATAAATTTACGAATTTAGACACAGTTATAACTTTCTACTTACTTAGAATTACCGTAGCTATTTATAAATTCGTGGAAGCATAGTAAGGAAATTCTTTAAGGGAATATTGTTTTAACTTTTAAAGAGTAACAGGAGTAGTAAAGACTTTACTAATCCACCATTCGTGGATTAGATACCCTAGTTATCAATGGGTCTAAATTCACGAATATAGTACACTATTTATTAAAATCTTATTTCGTTACTTTTCTCTATACTTTACACAAGTACCACCCTATTATATTGTAGGATAATAAGCTTTATAAATCTATAGCCCTGCTTTAACGTATTGAATAACCTTAAAAAGTATAGTAAGTAAGAATACTATCGCTATAACCTAGAAAGTATACCATTAGACTCTGCGCCGTCGGAGGAATCAATTAGTAAGCGACTCTATTCTTTAGGTAAAAGTTACTAGTAGAAGGCTATTAGCCTACTAGTAAGATATCCCGTGAAATATATACAGAGGTTAAGATTCTACTAGAGATTCAGTATAAAGATCTAAATAAAGACTAGTTAATATACCCTACTATCATGGTAGAAATCTATATAATTAGCTTAACTAAAAACCGAGCGCGACCTTATTTAATGTTTAGTTATAAACTTATAAGAGTAAATTATACCGGGAAAGGTATCGTATAAGAAGAGCCTGACGACATCTGGTTATAAAAACTAGAAGAAGGAAACAGGAAGAGAGGAAGGGACGTAAAAGTAGATATACCAAGAAGAAATACCACACACATCGTTGACTCATTCTTCCTAAGGCTAACTTTTGTCTAACTTTTCTATATCACTCCTACTCTAGTATTTATACACCTTCCACGGTTTTTTTACGTCTTAACTTTTATAATTTATACTATTATAATTATATACGTTCCTTTAACACATTCGTTTAGGGTCGTCTAGTCTACTATTAGAGCCTCTATACCTCTAACTTTTATCTAGTCTAATCCTTTCGACTCGAAACTACGACAAAGAAGAGTAAACAGGAAACCTTAGTTACTATCTCTCTTTTATTTTTCTATATTTTAGCGTCCTAAGAGCATCTAATTTCTAGCTTTCTATGTCTTTTACAAAGGTGCCGAAGGATATTTTAGACATTTTCCTGCCTACTAAAATAAAACTTAGGACGCTGTTTTATTTCTAGCTCTAAGCTACTATTTCCTACTTTTACTCTTTAATCAAGCGAGTCTTACGTTTAGACATAGTTAGAAGAGATGTATATATAATATCGACAGTCTATAGTTAATAGAATAACACATCTGTCTTTATAGGTACTCTAGGGTAGGAGACATAGATGTAACACAAGGTCTTCTTAAATCTAGAAATTTATAACTTACTTATAACAGCAGTTCTTAATACTAGAACTAACTCCTATTACCCCGTAGTACTAAAACTAATTCGTGGTAAGCGAGGTATAAGCTTTTATAGAAAGGGGGGTTAGTCACACAATCTACCATCAAGTTTAGCTCGTTATTAACTACGTTTCTTATTACTTAGACACGTACCTACTAGAAGTCTAATAAACACTTTATACGGTGCTAGATAATCTGAGCTAGAAGTGGTCTCTAGCCTCGATATACTTACTACTAAGTATTAATCCCACATGCGATACAGCCTCTCCCTCTAGAAAGAAGATACTAAATTTCTCTAAAGCTTTCCTAGTGTTATAAATGAGTACTAGGTACGCTATAATGTCTTAAAAAGAAAGCCTTGTAAGCTTTACTAAAGTTGTCTCAACGACGGGCTACTTAGCGAGGACGAGGACTCTACGAGCTATGTAACGTGCTTGTTAAAAAGACTATAGACTCTAGAAATAAAATACTAAAAGTATCTTCACTCTACCCTACTAGCTATGAGTATGTATTATCACATAGTTTAGGCGAAAATAATCACTTAGATAAGGGTGACTACGTTAAACATATCATTATATACCTTTTTATCCCTTACTATAGAATCTATAATCAGTGGTCACAAGTCTAAACAAGTCGTATATTTAACCGAATTTTAAAATAACTACCCCCCTCTTCTAACAAGTATATAAGGCCTAATTTACTAGCTATTTAGCTATAAATTACTTTATTTAAGAGTAGTAGTATTATACTATAATTCCTACTATTTAATACTTTATATACCTACTATTTATAGTCTTTATAGCGTCTACACACTTCTATATTCTCTCTACTAGCTTATTTAATAGCTCTAGCTTAAGAACCTCTTAAGCCTCTTATATACACTTAATTAGAAAATCTATTACTACGCTACTATTATCTATTCTCTTAAGCTTAGAATATACTCTAGTGATTTCTACCTGTTAGTTACACTCTAGTGCACTTGTTCTATAATAACTATATAGTCTTAATACTATATATATTCTATTATATATATTTTATCATGTTTTTTAATTGTATAGACTAAGAACTAGACGATATTCTATCGTCTATATAGACAGACTATAAAACCCTTTAGTCTTAGAGTACCGTCACATGACGGCACTACACGTGATATATACACGTGATACTAATTTACTATAGTGGGTTACACCTAATATTCTATGCTTGGCGCTACCACGCCTGCGCACGTGACTTCGCGTGTAGTTAGATGATGTTAGATAACATAGACTATATTGTACAAAGATAAAAGTCTTTCTTTCTTTTTAGAACCTCCTTTCTTCTTTAGTTAATTCTTCTTATAATATAAACAAGCTATTATACTGTATACTTTATATTCGCCCTATGACATTAGAATTAACTCTTCTTACTCGACTCTCTTTAATTAGATTAAGTTGTACAAATCCTAACAGACGCCTTAGATTTACACACGGTATTTCTAGCTGTTATACGAACCTACAACGACGTAAGACTAAGCTATATACGGTAGACTCAGCTATACTACGACGATAATAGACGCCTTAGACCTGTACATAGTATCTCTAGCTATTATACAAACCTATAACGACGTAAGACTAAGCTACATACAGTAGACTTAGCTATACTACGACGACAATAGACGCCTTAGACCTACACACGGTATCTCTAGCTATTATACAAACCTACGACGGTATAAGACTAAGCTGTATACAGTAGACTTAGTTATACTATAATAACGATAGACGTCTTAGACCTACACACGGTATCTCTAGCTATTGTACAAACCTACGACGGTATAAGACTAAGCTATATACGGTAGACTTAGCTATAATATTATAAAGATAGCGGAAGTAGTAATAGAATAGCTTTAAGTAGCCCTCGAAGTGTAAGCTAGACAATTAGTAGACCTAGCTACCTAATAAACCCATAGTGTAGTAGCTCTAGCTAAGAGGATTATATAGATAGAAGAACGAGGAGCACCTATACTAGCGGATACCCCCTAGGTAGAACAGACCCTGTCTTCCTAAGACTACGTATAAAAACCGAAGCCTTCACTACTAAATGTTAAGGAATTTAACGGCATAGATTTAGCGTTGTACGTGTAATTTAAGGGATTACTTAAGGTAAAGCTACGGATCGACGGAAGGTTAATTAGAGGCATGGAAGAATAGGTCTAGTATAGGTTTAGACAACTCATAGATATAGTAGTAAGACGAATCTACCCCTGGATAGCATTTACCTAGTAGATAAATCAGATAACTATATAGAAGTTATTTAAGTAAATAGACACTACATTCCTAGACCCTCGTACAAAGGCTAAAGCGATTATAAAACTTAACAAGATAAAGTAGGGCTTAACACTATTTCTTAAGTACTTAACCGAGTTTAATCGCTTGTTACTAGAAGCATAGGGCTAGGGTTAGGATAATGAAATCAAGAAGAGCTTTCTCAAGGCTACCCTGTCTACTAAGCTTATAACTGGTTTAGTCAGCACCGAGGAGAAGGACTCGTACGAAGAATTCTACGACTAACTATAGAGAATCTTAGACTAACAGGAAGAAGTCTAAGAGAGGATAGTATAGTATATAAACAACCGAGCGCGAGAATTATCCCCTCGTATAACGCCTACACCTATAGCACCAGAGTAGATAGACTAGGAACGTACGACAACATAAGTCGCTACTTCTTGTATAAAGAAACTAAGATAGGTAGACCCAAGGGAAATTAAACGTCGTAGGCAAGAGGGCCTATGTTTACGATGTGGTAGGAGCGGACACATAGTCTAAGACTGTTATATAAAGCTATAGGTCTAAGACTAGTAGAAGAAGAAGGAAAGCTACGCTACCCCTACGTAGAAAAGAAAGAAGAGAGTAGTTAAAGTGACTACTAATACTAAAGTGTCGTCCGAGTCTAAGGACTTAGGAAAAGAATAGCTTCTAGTAGAAGACACCGCTAGAAGTGTATAAAGGTCTTAAGAGAAGTAGTAGAGGCTTGGATAAAGTTTAAAAAGTTAATAAATAGGGAGCCCTTCCTTGTATTAACACTAGTAAATAAAGAATGTTTTATTATAACACTTGTTAATATAGGATACCTTCTATATAGACTAATTAATAACTCCTTTACTACTAAGTACAACCTTTAGTGTATACCTATCTCTCTAGTAGATCTTACTAGATTCAATGATTCTAATGATTAGATTATAGATATAGCTATTATGTCTATAGATATTAATAGCTACACTAAAGAACAGTGCTTTTTATACATTATACTAAAACTATCTTTATATAATATAATCCTTAGGATATTATAGATTAAGATACAAGACGTATAGATTAATATAGCGTAGTCTAAATGTTAGATTATATCTATAGGAACGATTGTATAAAACTAGGTAAAGACACTCGATCAATTATACGATGTTATTACTATGTCTACTGTCTCTTTTAATATACTAGCGTAAGGGAAACAACACAAGAATGTTAAAGTCTTTACTATAAGCCTTGTAGACATTAACAAAGCCCTCGCGTAGAAGACAAGGACCGATCCTTGTATAAAGCTACCTACGCGTTACCATGAATTCCTGGTTAACTTCGATTATATAAAGGTAGATCTACTACCATCACTCCGCGGCCCTAGTATTGACCACTTAATTGAACTTGAAAAGATAGACGGCAAGACACTATAACCCCCTTGGGGTCCTCTCTACAAGATACAAGATGTCACGCGATAAACTCCTTATACTATAGAAGACTCTCACGGAGTATTTAGACAAAGGTTTTATATAGGTAAGTAATTCACTAGCTACTACACTAGTCCTCTTTATATAAAAGCTAGGAGAAGGATTACGTTTCTATGTAGACTACCGAGGTCTGAATAAGTTAACAAGAAAAGACCGCTACCTATTACCTCTAATTTACAAGACTTTACAGAGTATTAACAAAGTGAAATAGTTTATAAAGCTTGATGTAATTACTATATTTAACAAGATATAGATTATAAAAGGCGATAAATAGAAGACTGTATTTTATATAAGATATAGTCTATTTAAATATCTAGTTACCCCCTTTAGACTAGTGAACACACTAAGTATATTTTAACGGTATATTAATTAGGCTCTACAAGACTACCTTGATAATTTCTACTCTGTATACGTGGACGACATCTTAGTCTATATAGATGGTTCTTTAATAGAACACTAAGAGTACGTACGAAAGGTCTTACAACAGATACACGAAGCTAGACTATAGATAGACATCGATAAGTGTGAATTCAAGGTGAAATCGACTAAGTACCTTGGATTTATCATCGATGTAGGTAAAGGCGTACAAATGGACCCTGACAAGGTGAAGGTAATTCTAGACTAGGAAGCCTCGAAGACAGCTATAGCTATATAAAGCTTCCTAGGATTCGTGAACTTCTACCGGACGTTTATTAAGAACTACTTAGATTGTATAAAACCTTTAACATAGCTTACACATAAGGATACTAAGTTCTAATGGACAAACGAATGTTAAGCTGCCTTCGAGAAGCTAAAGGAAATGTTTACCTCTACCTTAATGCTTACTCTATATAATTATAACAAGGAAACAGTACTTGAAATAGATTCTTCTAGCTGGTGTATCGGAGGAGTACTTATATAGTACGACGACAATAGACTTCTACGGCCCTGTGTATTCTTCTTGAAAAAGAATAATCCTGCTAAGTGTAACTATAAAATCTATGATAAGGAGATACTCGTGATTATATAATACCTTGAAGAGTGGGACACTAAACTATAGAGTGTTAAGTATTTTAAGATTTATACGGACTATAAGAACTTATAGTATTTTATAACTGTTTAGAAGCTCACCGAATAGTAAATATGTTAGTTCTTAATACTCTCTTAGTATAATTTCACGATTACGTATGTCTCTAGGAAAGACAACGAACGTGTAGACGCCCTCTCTCGGCGAGAACAAGATATGCTAAAGGGGAGGGACACTCAGATTAACTATTGTATAATGTAACTCCTTAAGCTAGAAACGCTAGTCAACCTACTAGAGGCTCTCACTTAAGCTACACTAGTTTATACGAGACAATAAAGCAACTAGCGACGCCAAGACAACGAGGTATAATTAGCCGGGGACAACTAAGCTAACTCTAACAACTCTAATAACGTACGAAGTAACAATAATAGAGATAACAAACCTTCCTCTAATAATGACGACTAAGATAATATATAGAATAACAACCCCTCTCTACTCGAGGAACTCTAGAATAAAGTTATACAAAGTGATAATTCGTATAAACAAGTAATAGAAGCTATATAACAAGGACGACAGACTTTCCCCTCTGACTTAAGGCTAAAGGTCTCTATTAGAGAATGCTCTCTCTTAGAACAAGGACAACTAATGTTTAGAGGACAACTCTAGGTTCCTAACAAGGAAGAACTTTGTACGAAGATAATCTAGGAAACATATAACTCTAAGGTATGTAGACACCTAGGACGAGATAATACGTCCTAGATTCTTGGACGACAGTACTTCTAGCCAAGGATGTCCTAGGATGTAAGACGGTTTATATAGAACTGTGACTCTTATAGGAGAAACTCTGCTTAGCGTGATCGACGACAAGGATTCCTTAAGTCTCTACTAGTCCTAGACTAGATATGGTAAGAAATATCAATTAACTTTATTGTCGACTTACTAGAAAGTAACGGTTGTATAAACCTAGTTGTGATAATAGATAGGCTAAGTAAAGGAGTAATATTCGACGGACTTCTAGACATCAAAGTACTAACAGTAGTAAAGTGGTTCGTATAGAACTACTACCGCTATCACTACCTCCTACGAGCGGTTATGTCTAACCGCGGACGGTAATTCGTGGGTAAGCTATAGACGAGAATATACTAACTTCTCGGGATTATATAAAGACTATCGACGGCTTTCTATCTAGAAACAGATGGCTCTACGGAAAGGATAAACTAGACGTTAGAAACCTACCTTCGTATGTTTATAGACTATGCTCAAGACAATTAGTATAACTGTCTACCTTCTACAGAGATAGCTATTAACAATAGAGATACTATCTCTACAGGAGTTAGCCTATTCTTCCTACAGTATAACTACTATATTTAACCTCTTAACATCTCCCACACTATAACCAAGGCTAGTACACATGCCTCTCTAATTGTCTAAGCTAATACAATCGTATAGAAGTTAAAGGATACTCGTGAATAGGCGTAGTTAGTAATGGCCACTACCTAGTAGGTTATAGAGGAAGTTATAAACCGACGGCGGTAGCAGGCCCTAAGCTTTAAAGTTAGCGATAAGGTTTAGCTTAACTTAAAGAATATTTGTACAGACCGCCCCACGAAGAAGCTCGATGTAAAACATACTAAGTTTACTGTTATAGAAGTAATAGGATCCTATAGCTACCAGTTAAATATACCTCCTAGGGTACACAATATTTTCCACAGCTAATTACTTCGCCTAGCTTTATATAACCCGCTCCCAAGCTAAGTCCAAGATGACTCTTAACCATAGCCTTAGCTAGTTAGTAAAGAATAGGATAAAGAGTATAAAATCAAGGAGATTCAAGATAAAAAGCTTATATAACATAAGAAATAGTTCCTAGTTAAATAGGTAGAGTACATACAAGTAACATAGGAGCTAGAGGACGTCTTAGGAGAGATAATTACTCTAGACCACTAGGAAGAGAGAGCTATAGAACAGAGACCAGTTAATCGAGGGCCTTGTATAAGGAGGAGGAGAGAAGGGAGGTAATGTGACAGGTTACACCCGATATTCTATGCTTGGCGCTACCACGCCTACGCACGTGACTTCGCGTGTGGTCAGATAACATAGACTATATTGTATAAAGATAAAAGTCTTTCTTTCTCTTTAGAACTTTCTTTCTTCTTTAGTTAATTCTTCTTATAATATAAACAAGCTA